>JAVSCE010001317.1:0-322740 GCA_032199065.1 Smutsia gigantea | reverse complement strand
CCAGAGAAAATAAAATCATAGCAAAGAAAGTAGACCATCCAAATACTAACTAAAGCAAAGAATAAAACACCTATTATAGAAAGAATGGAGGAGGAATAAGAAGGGAGAGAAAGAAGAAACATCAGACTGTGTTTACAATAACTTAACAAGAAAGTTAAGTTAGATTGTTAGATAGTAAAGAAGCAACCCTTGAACCCTTGGTAACCACGAATCTAAAGCCAGCAATGGCAATAAGTACATACCTATCAATAATCACCCTAAATGTAAATGGACTGAATGCACCAATCAAAAGACACAGAGTAACAGAATGGATAAAAAAGCAAGACCCATCTATATGCTGCCTACAAGAAACTCACCTCAAATCCAAAGATATACACAGACTAAAAGTGAAGGGATGGAAAAAGATATTTCATGCAAACAACAAAGAGAAAAAAGCAGGTGTTGCAGTACTTGTATCAGACAAAATAGACTTCAAAACGAAGAAAGTAGCAAAAGATAAAGAAGGACATTACATAATGATAAAGGGGTCAGTCCAACAAGAAGATATAACCATTATAAATATATATGCACCCAACACAGGAGCGCCAGCATATGTGAGACAAATACTAACAGAATTAAAGGAGGAAATAGACAGCAATGCATTCATCTTAGGAGACTTCAACACACCACTCACTCCAGAGGACAGATCAACCAGACAGAAAATAAGTAAAGACACAGAGGCACTGAACAACACACTAGAACAGATGGACCTAACAGACATCTACAGAACTCTACACCCAAAAGCAACAGGATACACATTCTTCTCAAGTGCACATGGAACATTTTCCAGAATAGACCACATACTAGGCCACAAAAAGAACCTCAGTAATTTCAAAAATATTGAAATCCTACCAACCAACTTCTCAGATCACCAAGGTATAAAACTAGAAATAAATTTTAGAAAAAAATCAAAAAGGCTCACAAATACATGGAGACTTAACAACACTCTCCTAATTAATCAATGGGTTAACGACCAAATCAAAACAGAAATCAAAGAATATATGGAGACTAATGACAACAACAACACAAAGCCACAACTTCTGTGGGACGCAGCAAAGGCAGTTCTAAGAGGAAAGTATATTGCAATCAGGCCTATTTAAAGAAGGAAGAACATTCCCAAATGAATAGTCTAAAGACACAATTACTGAAATTGGAAAAGAAGAACAAATGAGGCCCAAAGTCACCAGAAGGAGGGACATAATAAAGATCAGAGAAGAAATAAATAAAATTGAGAAGAATAAAACAATAGAAAAAAATCAATGAAACCAAGAGCTGGTTCTTTGAAAAAAATAAACAAAATAGATAAACCCTAGCCAAACTCATTAAGAAAAAAAGAGAATCTATACACATAAACAGAAACAGAAATGAGAAAGGAAAAATAACGATGGACCCCACAGAAATGCAAAGAATTATAAGACAATATTATGAGAATCTATATGCTAACAAGCTGGAAAACATAGAAGAAATGGACAACTTCTTAGAAAAATACAACCTTCCAAGACTGACCAAGCAAGAAGCAGAAAAACTAAACAGACCAATCACCAGTGACGAAATCGAATTGGTAATCAAAAAACTACCCAAGAACAAAACCCCCGGGCCTGATGGATTCACCTCTGAATTCTACCAGACATATAGAGAAGAAATAACACCATTCTCCTTAAAGTTTTCCAAAAAATAGAAGAGGAGGGAATACTTCCAAACTCATTCTATGAAGCCAGCATCACTCTAATACCAAAACCGGGCAAAGACCTCACCAAAAAAGAAATTACAGACCAATATCCCTGATGAACGTAGATGCAAAAATACTCAACAAAATATTAGCAAACCGAATTCAAAAATACATCAAGAGGATCATACACCATGATCAAGTGGGATTCATCCCAGGGATGCAAGGATGGTACAACATTCGAAAATCCATCAACATCATCCACCACATCAACAAAAAGAAGAACAAAAACCACATGATCATCTCCATAGATGCTGAAAAAGCATTTGACAAAATTCAGCATCCATTCCTGATTAAAACTCTCAACAAAATGGGTATAGACGGCAAGTACCTCAACATCATAAAGGCTATATATGACAAACCCACAGCTAACATCATACTTAACGGCGAGACGCTGAAAGCTTTTCATCTAAGATCGGGAACAAGACAGGGATGCCCACTCTCTCCACTGTTATTCAACATAGTACTGGAGGTCCTAGCCACAGCAATCAGACAAAACAAAGACATACAAGGCATCCAGATTGGTAAAGAAGAAGTCAAATTGTCACTATTTGCAGATGACATGATACTGTACATAAAAAACCCTAAAGACTCCATTCCAAAACTATTAGAACTAATATCTGAATTCAGCAAAGTTGCAGGATGCAAAATTAACACACAGAAATCTGTTGCTTTCCTATACACTAACGATGAACTAACAGAAAGAGAAATCAGAAAAACAATTCCATTCACAATTGCATCAAAAAGAATAAAATACCTAGGAATAAACCTAACGAAGGAAGTGAAAGACTGTACTCTGAAAACTACAAGACACTCCTAAGAGAAATTAAAGAGGACACTAACAAATGGAAAAGCATCCCATGCTCTTGGCTAGGAAAAATCAATATTGTCAAAATGGCTATACTACCTAAAGCAATCTACAGATTCAATGCAATCCCTATCAAACTACCAACAGCTTTCTTCAATGAACTGGAACAAATAATTCTAAAATTCATATGGAACCACAAAAGACCCGAATAGCCAAATCAATCCTGAGAAGGAGGAATAAAACAGGGGAATTACACTCCCTGACTTCAAGCTCTACTACAAAGCCACAGTAATCAAGACAATTTGGTATTGGCACAAAAACAGACCCACAGACCAGTGGAACAGAATAGAAAATCAAACATTAACCCAAACATATACAGTCAATTAATATTTGATAAAAGTGCCTTGGATATACAATGGGGAGATGACAGCCTCTTCAGCAGCTGGTGTTGGAAAAACTGGACAGCTACATGTAAGAGAATGAAACTGGACTACTGTCTATCCCCATACACAAAGGTAAACTCAAGGTGGATCAAAGACTTGAATGTAAGACATGAAACCATAAAGCTCTTAGAAAAAAACATAGGCAAAAATCTCTTGGACATAAACATGAGCAACTTCTTCATGAACTATCTCCCCGGGCAAGGGAAACAAAAGCAAAAATGAACAAGTGGGACTATATCAAGCTGAAAAGCTTCTGTACAGCAAAGGACACCATCAGTAGAACAAAAAAGGCATCCTACAGTATGGGGGAATATATTCATAAAAAACATATCTGATAAAGGGTTGACATCCAAAATATATAAAGAACTCATGCACCTTAACAAACAGAAAGCAAATAATCCAATTAAAAAATGGGCAGAGGACATGAATAGACACTTCTCTAAAGAAGAAATTCAGATGGCCAACAGGCACATGAAAAAGATGCTCCACATCGCTAATCATCAGAGAAATGCAGATTAAAACCACAATGAGATATCACCTCACACCAGTGAGGATGGCCAACATCCAAAACACAAGCAACAACAAATGTTGGCAAGGATGTGGAGAAAAGGGAACCCTCCTACACTGCTGGTGGGACTGCAAATTAGTTCAACCATTGTGGAGAGCAGTATGGAGGTTCCTCAAAAAACTCAAAATAGAGATACCATTTGACCCAGGAATTCCACTCCTAGGAATTTACCCTAAGAATGCAGCAGCCCAATTTGAAAGGACAGATGCACCCCTATGTTTATTGCAGCACTATTTACAATAGCCAAGAAATGGAAGCAACCTAAGTGTCCATCAGTAGATGAATGGATAAAGAAGAGGTGGTACATATACACAATGGAATATTATTCAGCCATAAGAAGAAAATAAATCCTACCATTGCAACAACATGGATGGAGCTAGAGGGTATTATGCTCAGTGAAATAAGCCAAGCCGAAAAAAGACAAGTATCAAATGATTTCACTCATATGTGGAGTATAAGAACAAAGAAAAAAACTGAAGGAACAAAACAGCAGCAGACTCACAGAACCCAAGAACGGACTAATAGTTACCAAAGGGAAAGGGACTGGGGAAAATGGGCGGGAAGGGAGGGATAAGAGGGAAAAAGGGCATTACGATTAGCAAATGTAATGTTGGGGGGCACGGGGAGGGCAGTACAACTCAGAGAAGACAAGTAGTGATTCTATAGCATCTCACTACGCTGATGGACAGTGACTGTAATGGGGTTGGTGGGGGGGACCTGATGAAGGGATAGTTTAATAATCGTAATATTGCACATGTAATTGTAAATTAATGATAATAAAATAAATTATATTAAAAAAAAAAAAGAAATGGGCAGAGGACATGAATAGACACTTCTCCAAAGAAGAAATTCAGATGGCCAACAGGCACATGAAAAGATGCTCCACATCGCTAATCATCAGAGAAATACAGATTAAAACCACAATGAGATATCACCTCACACCAGTGAGGATGGCCAACATCCAAAGCACAAACAACAACAAATGTTGGCGAGGATGTGGAGAAAAGGGAACCCTCCTACCCTGCTGGTGGGACTGCAAATTAGTTCAACCATTGTGGAAAGCAGTATGGAGGTTCCTCAAAAAACTCAAAATAGAAATACCATTTGACCCAGGAATTCCACTCCTAGGAATTTACCCTAAGAATGCAGCAGCCCAATTTGAAAAGGACAGATGCACCCCTATGTTTATTGCAGCACTATTTACAATAGGCAAGAAATGGAAGCAACCTAAGTGTCCATCAGTAGATGAATGGATAAAGAAGATGTGTTACATATACACAATGGAATATTATTCAGCCATAAGAAGAAAACAAATCCTACCATTTGCAACAACCTGGATGGAGCTAGAGGGTATTATGCTCAGTGAAATAAACCAAGCCGAAAAAGACAAGTATCAAATGATTTCACTCATATGTGGAGTATAAGAACAAAGAAAAAATACTGAAGGAACAAAACAGCAGCAGACTCACAGAACCCCAGAACGGACTAATAGTTACCAAATGGAAAGGGACTGGGGAAAATGGGTGGGAAGGGAGGGATAAGAGGGAAAAGGGGGCATTACGATTAGCAGATGTAAGGTTGGGGGGGTAGGGGGAGGGCTAAAGAAAAAAAGAAAAAAAAAAATGCCATCAAGTTGGTAGATTAGGTGACTAAGTGCCGGACTTCAGTCATGTCAAATACGGGAGTTTCTATTATAACCGAAACTAGAAACATTTTATTTTTGAGTGCTATGGCATTACTATCTCATCAGCATTACCTCATCTGTAATAGTAGGAGGCATTTATTTTCCTTTAGGGAGAGGAAGGCAATCAAAGACTTTACCTATAAAATGCTAGAAAGAAAAATATTAGTGGTTGTGTATTGCTCCACACTAGAAAAAGTTGTAAAATGTTGAAATTCAGCCTAAATTGTTTAGTGTATATATATATATATTTTAATTTTCACAGTTTTAGACTTATAGCAAAAGTTGAAAAGGTAATATAAAAAATTCATGCATCTTCACCCAGGTTCTCCAAATGTTAACATTTGACTACATTTGCTTTATCCTTCCCTGTTTTTTTTTCGGAGCCTTTTAAGAGTATAATGCAGTCACGGTGTTCCTTTATTTTTAAATACTTCAGTGTAAATTTCCTAAAAAACAAGGAATTCTTTTATGTAACCGTAGGACAATGCTCAAAATTAGGAAGTTAACTCTGAAGCAAAGCTATTATCTAATTTATAGACCTTACAGATTTTTTTTTGTCCATCATTCCAAAAATGTGCTTTATGGCAAAAGACAATCCAAGTTCATGTGTTAACACTTTATTCATGTTAGTCTCCTTCAGTCTAGAAATCTTACCATATTTCACACCATTGGCATATTTGATTCGTACAGCCAGCTCCAGACTGCCGGACATTCTACACAGACTTCGTCACTGTTTTCACCAGATGCTGGATTTTTTTCCCTTGGCATCATTAGCCCATTGCAAGGTCATCTTCTGGGTTGTGGCCGTTGGCTGCTGTTGCTTCTTAGATGGTGATTTAAAATGTTACACATGACAGATGCTGCCTTGTTCTGCTCCAAGGTCAAAGGTTTTTGGGGTAGAGCTGTTTGCACCTAGTATCTTCTGGAATCCTGCCTTAACATTTGTGTATATGTAGGGTGACAGTAGATGGTCTGATGGTTGTCCAGAGAGTGCCATATGATATGATCATATTCTAAGATATGAATAGTATAAATAAAATTTGTAGTGTGATGGCCTTAAACCGTTCTGTTAGCTTGTTGTGTAATTTCTATGCTGATTTTCAGCAACATAACAGTATTTGAAGATAATGCAGTTTTTATCCTTAGACTCATTGTCATTATCGGGGCTATGTGGAGGGAGCTCATAATTCATCCATTGCCCTTAGCGACTGTTTTGGACTCAGGTAAGGAATTTTCTTAATCACTTTTTTCTTTCCTTTATTTCCTACCCCTTTACCTATCTCTGTTTCCAAATCAAATCATTTTGGGGGACTTAAATTAGATTTTACCTTTCAGGTCTTTAGAGCTGTGTTCAGATATCACTCTTGGCATGTTTAGGAAAATATTACTTGAATGGACTTTAGTATCGAAAGAGAAAATTTCATTTTTTTGAGACTGCTTAAATAATTTCTGCTATTTAAAATAAAATATACTTTAAATTTCTGTAGCATTTTATGTTCATAAAATTTTCACCTATATTCTTTCATTTAAATCTCTTACCAACTGTGACAAGGAGCTCATTATCTCCATATTTAGGTGAGCAACCTGAGGCTCGGAGAAATTGTATCACGTAATAATATTAAACTACATTTATCGAGGTCTTGGCAATATGACACTGTGCTGGTTGGTTGTGGCATGATTAATTGACCTAATAAATATTACTTTTAATTCTCAAACCAATTACATAAGACCGCCATAATTATCTTTCCTTAAGTAAAAGCATTTACAGAGCAGTTACTGTGTGCCAGGCAGCATTCTAAGTATTTTGTGTTTATTAAATAATTGAGTTTTCAGAACAAGCTTATGCAGAATATAAAGTAAGGCAGAGGTTAAAATAATTGCCGAGAGTCCCACAGCTAGTAGGAAACCTTTGGGATTCAAACTCTGGTTGTTTGGCTCTAAACTCTGCACTTTAGCCACTTTTCTATATTGCCTTCCTTTATGCAGTGATTGGGAGGTTAAGCAACTTTCAAGGAGTGATGCTAGTAAGTAGCAATCCTGAGCTTTAAATTTAGGTCTGCCTGACTCTAAAGCCTTAAGATTTTTCTGTATAGCATGCTACCCCTTTCTTACACTTGTTTCAAACTAGGACTTGAATTCAAGTTTGCTGATTCCATTTCCTGTGTATTTTTTCTTCATTCTTAAAAATTGTGTATGTAATGCCACACCAGAGGATTGCTGCATATAGAGAACGTGAGTTACGGGATTGAACCTCTGCAAAACAGCTCCCATTTTGAGCACATCTTTTATCGACTGGATGATGTCCACCAGGAGCCTCTGAAATGTGGGGTTTCCAACAAGGATATAGAGAAAGAAACCATAAGGGATGAGGAGGAAGAGGCTCCTACCATCACTCAGCTTCTTCGAGTAAGGAAATAAAAATTTCTTCATGATGCAGACTAAAGTTTTAAGAACTTGTGTATGTGTGCATTAAACCAATACTCATTATTGCTTTATTTTTGCCAGCGATGTGCCAGCCATTGCGAAAGGTACTGGGGGTTAAAAAGATGAGCAGTATGCATTTCCTGCCACCAAGTTGAATAGAGTTAAACTATGTGTTTTAGCAACTAGGGCTTAAATCGTACACAGTAATTTTATTTATTTTTCTCATTGCTACGAAATAGTCCATTGCACTGTCAACAGCTGTAGAATATTCTGTTTGGATAACTTTTACACAAACTGGAATGCCGATTCTTGAATTCCAGTTTGGGGAAACAGAGAGATTGGGCTTTAGGACTTCAGTTATTTTAGATGTCTTCCAGGGACACTAGTCTCCCTGTTTCCAGTCTTCATTAGGATTCCCTTACTCTTGGCAAGAGTCTCTGAGACTGAAATGTTTCTGGGACTAGATCAACCTCAGCTGTAGGCAATTCCTTTCTACATAGGGGATGACGTCGCGGTGTTGGAAGAAGCACATGCCTGTCCTGGTGTATTTTCATTAACTGGTGCTCGTTTATGTATAGTTTCCTTGCCTCTCCTGTCATCTACTCTTCTGAATATTAAAGATTAAATCGTTTCACTTTAATCACTGGAAAACACTTACGTTTTAGCTTATGCTATACATTATATGAATTCTGTAAAATCACAAAACTAGCCATTTTTTAAAGTGACAACATTGTTCTCACTTCTGCTGTGGGTCATTAGTGGATATTCTTCCTTCCGTGTTCAATGCAGTGATGGGGTTTCCCATTAAAATGTGTGCATATGTGTGTGTGTGTAGTTTTGCTATTAGAAAATCAGTACTTATGAAGTTCCAGAAACTTTAATAACTTATATTACCTTTAACTAGAATTTTTCTCAGATTAGTACAGAAAGCAGATACCACTTTTAAAAAAACATTGTATTTTTTGCTTTCTTAACCTAGGATGTGTTAGGTAAGGCAATTTTATGATGTTCTTAGCAGTCATGAAATAAGTGACTAGAGATTAGGGTAAGATCACTACATATGAAAATTGTGTAGCTTGGTAACTTTTTTCCTTGCCTTTATGATATTTGTGTTTTTGACAGAGAAGGAGAGCTGTCCTGCCACAGACCCGCTATGTGGAGCTGTTCATTGTCGTAGACAAGGAAAGGGTAGGATTGGTGACAGTTTTTCTTCTTTTTCATGCAAAGCAGATGAGAAGTGAGCATCTCATGAAGGAAATGTAAAATACGTTTGTATTGATTTTTCTTAAATAAATGTAATTTTAAAATGCAATTTTTTTCTCCTTTAAACATACTTAATATTCATTATACCACCAGAAGCTGAAGGTGCCAAATGAGACTAGACTACCTATAAGCTGTTTTTTACTGGTGATGTTTTCTCCCCCTGTTCTTTTGGGCGATTTGCTTATGCTGAATTTCTTATGTGAAATTGTGTTGCATCTAGTATTTGAGACCTTTTCAGATCACTTTAAAAGACTGCGGTGATAATATCAGTCCATTAGATATTGTTTTGTTGCATAATAGAATTGCTGTGCTTTCTAGAATTTCAGCTAACCTGTATTTCACTTTAAGAGGTAGAAAACTTCCAGGTTCTGGCAGGCTTAGAAGGGACTAGAGCAGAATGATTCATCTTAGCATTTACTGTTAGTTTCATTGTATCAGATAACACCAGGGGTTTTCCTTATTCCTACTTAGGAATTCATGCTTAACTTAGCTAGGAAAAGTAATGGGTATATTTCAGCAATTACAGGATTATCAGTTTTAGATATAGCTGCTCTATAATTTAACATAGAGATTCTCTGAAATGTTTTGTCTCTTCTGCCAACTTTGTGAAGTAGTTGTTTGTAGAAACAACGTGATGGGCAGTTCCTTTCTGGTAAACTGCAAGGACAATTTCAGGGATTTTTGTGGTTAAAAAAAAAACACCATTGTATGTAGGTTGGGAAAAACAAGCCATATTTATTAGGAGAGAGAAATGTATTCAGGTTTGTTCATTATAGGGTTATTACCCTCCATTGGTAGAAGAAAAAGCATAGGGAATATGAACAAGCATGCACTCTGCCCCAGATAGAATGTTTGGACAAGTGACAAAAGTAGAGATTTGAAATATTTTTTTTTATTACTCTCTCTGGGTAGATGTTACCTACTGATAGAAAATGGTTCAAAATAAAAATGGTTCCATTTTAATCAAACTTTGTCAAATGTATTACATTAAAAAAATCTTATTTAGGAGTATCATGATAAAATGACTGCCCGATAAGATTTGAAATATTCTGATATTAATTCCTTATTGTAGAGCAAAACCATACACTCTTTTTAACATTTTCTTCTCATTAATTATTAAGTTGGTTGTAATTAAAATAATGTTAAAGTAGACAGTTGTTAATGTTAAACCAATATGGTTAAACTTTTTTTTTAATTGAAATATCGTTGATATACAATCTTATATTGGTTTCAACTATACAGCACAGTGGCTCAACAGTTACCCATATTACTAAATCCTCACCCCCACTACTACAGTTGCTGTCTGTTGCCATAAGATGTTAAAGAATTATTGGCTATATTCTCCATGCTGCACTACCATCCCCGTGACCAACTTATATTGTGATTGAGAATTTTTGTGCCCCTTTATCCCTTTCACCCTCCCTGGCCACCTCCCCAACCCCTCCCTCAAGGTAACTACTAGTTACTTCTCAGGGTTTATGAGTCTGCTGCTATTTTAATATGGTTAAACTTTTAAATGTCTCTGTATTTTACCTACATATAATGTTTCAATTACTGAAATCTGTCCATACTAATTTAACCCAAAGTTTAATAATGGTTTATTGGTAATATATTCAGCCTAAGGGGTGGAAGGGTCAGGAAATCTGTTAGATTATCTTTATTCCTTTATCTATGCATTTTGACTGTTTTAAACTCTACTTTTGGGAAGTGCTTGAAAATATTTTTGCATTAGAATGAATAAAAATAACATAAGAAAATTCACTTTAAAGTTGTACTAATCTGGAAAAAATAAAGACATCAGTGCTTTTTCATTATTATTAATTTCACATTTGTTCCTGTTTTTCTTTTATTCCCATTTATCACTAAAATGTATCCTTTAGATTTAATAATTTGAAATGCAGGTGGAATGTCTAAATGCCTCAGTTTTTGACTCAGAGGGAATATTTGGATTCTTATCTTCATTGTAATAGATTATTTAAATGTTTTTCTTAAATTACTTTACTGATAATGATTTGCCTTTTTTGCTTCTCAGTATGACATGATGGGAAGAAATCAGACTGCTGTGAGAGAAGAGATGATTTGTTTAGCAAACTACTTGGATAGTGTAAGTTCTATTTTCTATCAGCTGGGATTATTTTATACTATCCTTTCATAGTCTCAGAATTTAAAAATTGTCTCCTTTTGAGCTCTGAGTATCCTATGGTCTAAATGACTCCGTCTTTCAGAGGTCTACTTTCTAGTTTGTTCTACAACTTTTTTATGTTTGAAGAGTATAACTGCAGAAAGACTTTGAGACAAGCAAGAGATTTCATATTAGCACCTATTTTATCTTTGAGTAGATAGGCTAAGGTACTTTGAAATTTATGAAAAGGTCTTTGAAGTTTTACTGGGAGAATTTTATTTTTATTAAGGCTGCCTCCTACTCTGAAACCATGATATGAAAATATTAATGTGAGAGAGAGAGAGAGAGAGATGGCTGGATTTGGTTTGAGATTATGAAGTTCACTTATCCAGTGGGAGATACTGAAGAATTAGATACATGTTCTTATAAGATAATTTTATCTACAAGGTGTTTCCCTGATATGAATACCAAGCATAAAAATAATGATAATGATGATAGTGATTGAGTTCTACAGAATATTGATAATGTGCTAGAAACTGGGCCAAGGGCTTTACATTTATTAATTCATTTATTCCTTACTATGACTATATCGCTATGAAATAGATTTTAGTTCCATAATCCTGTATCTGAAACCTTTGGGGTGCCTATAATTAGGACTTTAAATAAGAGTTCAGAAAGGTACTATAGCTCACTGTGTTTTATGTTAACACCTCCAACAGGATCTTGGAGCAGCATCTTGTAAACAAACTTACTGAGATTTCTGTAGTGAATGTGTGAGTATTTATATCAAGTGAGATAAACAGGGACTATAAATAGATTTTCATTAGTTTTGGGCAAGTCTGGAACTACATTTACCAAAAACTCTAAACTCGTAGGGTTTTTCAGGTTTTGGAATGGAAGATAAAAAGGAATTTGGGCTATTACTTTTATTTCATGGGTGAGGAAACTGAGACCCTTGAGAGGTTATAGTCTCATTATATTGAAGGAAATATTTTTACTTGAGGGTAAGAGTCTCATTTTAAATTTAAGTAGTTGTATTACTGCACCATAAGTTAAAGGATGTCTCATATTCTTTAATATATTTGATATGCTTTTTTTCTGTTTTCTTCCTAGATGTATATTATGTTAAATATTCGGATTGTGCTAGTTGGACTAGAAATTTGGACAAATGGAAACCTGATCAACATAATTGGAGGGGCTGGTGATGTGTTGGGGAGTTTTGTACAGTGGCGGGAAAAATTTCTTATAACACGTCGGAGACATGACAGTGCGCAGCTAGTTCTGTAAGTGATTTTTTTAGATAAAAAGTAATGAAATCATGAAAAATTTTTGCTTGTTTTCTTTTATTAGAGTCATATTCTCTTTAAGGTTTTTGAGCATTTATTTAATCTTAAAACTGATGTCCTGCACTTTTAAGAATTTTTCTCAAATTACTTTCCAGATGATTTTATCCTCTTCTTTTTTTTTTTAATTTTTCATTTCTTCTGGCATTCCTTTTACTCAGCTGTTGAGTCTTGTGTTTGTTCTCTCATTTTATTATCTTTTGTCTCCTTTCTTCCCTTTCTCTTTTTGTTCTACTTTCTGGCATATTTCCTTAAGTTTATCTTCTAAGCTCTTTATTGTTTTTCATTTCTGCTATTTTATTTTTAATGTATAATAGCTCTTTTGTCCTCGATAATATTTTTTTATAATCAACTTGTTTCATAGATATAATAGTTTTTCTAACCTGAGATACTACTGGGATGTGTTTTTAAAATTTCTTCTTTTATGTTAGCATTTTCCTGGTACCACAGTAAAACTTAAACATGTAAATCACTTCATACAAATATATTCCAAAAACTTAGAGCAAAACCCTCTGTTAAAAATATTTAAAACATTTAATCTTTCTTAATATTTTCTGGCTAGATAGGCTAGCTTTTTGCAAAAAACAGTTTTAATTTATATGTGTTTTTTTCTTCCCTCAATGTTGATGGTCACAATTTTTTCTGAGAGATTTCCCTTGATGTTATTTTATTTTCTTTGTTGTGTGAGTTAATTTTAAAGCAAGGCACTGAAAATGCCAAAATGGATTTTTATGGCCTCATAATCACAAAGGCTTGATCCTGGCTTTTATATTAAGTTTTAGTAAAACTGCACCTGCCAGTATGCTCATACTGGTGAGCATGCCATCTAGTTCACAAAAGACCAGCAGGAACAGGCATTAGGCTTTGCCCAGCCATGCCTACCTGTCATGTCAGAGGCATTTCCCACGTGTCTGCTGATCCCTGGTTGGTCAGTTGTGGTTAGGAAGGCGGCACTAAAAAGGCTTTTGGAGGCATTGAATACATGATTGGGACGTGGGGACTACAGGGCTCACTGTAGGGTGATCTGGTTGAAGTGTTCCCTTGGCATTCCCGTGTCCATATTTCTACTGGCCGGTCATATGCCCCAGAGAAGGGTTTATTCATTCATTTAAAGGATATGTTTAGATGTGTGCCCTATGCACTGAGGTATAACAGCAAACAAAACAGACAAAAGTTCTTGCTCTCGTGGAGTCCATGGTCTGGTGGAGGAGACTGGCCATCAATATACAGTTGATCCTTGAACAACCTGAGTGTTAAGGGTGCCAACCCCTGTGTGGTAAAAAATCTGCATATAACTCTTGACTCCCCCAAACCTAACTACTACCAGTCTGCTGTTGACTGGAAGCCTTACTGGCAACATAAGCCATTGATTAGCACATGTTTTTTATGTTATTTGTATTAAAAATGTACTCTTTCTTTTTTTTTTGTTAAGGTATCATTGAAATACAATCTTATACTCAGGTTTCACATGAGCAACATTGTGGTTATTACATTCCCCCTATTATCAAGTCCCCACCACATACGCCATTACAGTCACTGTCCATCAGCATAGTAAGATGCTATAGAATCACTACTTGTCTTCTCTGTGCTATACTTTCTTCCCTATGCCCCCTCATATTCTGGATGCTAATCATAATACCCCTTTTTCCCCTTATCCCTCACTTCCCACCCACCCTCCCCAGTCCCTTTCCATTTGGCAACTGTTAGTCCATTCTTGGGTTCTGTGAGTCTGCTGCTGCTGTTTTGTTCCTTCAGTTTTTGCTTTGTTGTTATACACCACAGATGAGTGAAATCATCTGGTACTTGTCTTTCTCTGCTTGGCTTATTTCACTGAGCATAATACCCTCTAGCTCCATCCATGTTGTTGCAAATGGTAGGATTTGTTTTCTTCTTATGGCTGAATAGTATTCCATTGTGTATATGTACCACATCTTCTTTATCCATTCATCTACTGATGGACACTTAGGTTGCTTCCATTTCTTGGCTATTGTAAATAGTGCTGTGATAAACATAAGGGTGCATATGTCTTTTTGAATCTGGGATCCTGTTTTCTTAGGGTAAATTCCTAGGAGTGGAATTCCTGGGTCCAATGGTATTTCTATTTTTAGTTTTTTGAGGAACCTCCATACTGCTTTCCACAATGGTTGAACTAATTTACATTCCCATCAGCAGTGTAGGAGAGTTCCTATTTATCCACATCCTCGCCAGCATTTGTTGTTGTTTTGTCTTTTGGATGTTGGCCATCCTAACTGGTGTGAGGTGATATCTCATTGTGGTTTTAATTTGCATTTCTCTGATGATTAGCAATGTGGAGCATCTTTTCATGTGCCTGTTAGCCATCTGAATTTCTTCTTTGGAGAAGTGTCTTTTCAGATCCTCTGCCCATTTTTTAATTGGGTTATTTGTTTTTTGGTTGTTGAGGCATGTGTGCTCTTTGTATATTTTGGGTGTTAATCCCTTGTTGGATATGTCATTTATGAATATATTCTCCCATACTGTAGGATGCCTTTTTGTTCTACTGATGGTGCCCTTTGCTGTACAGAAGCTTTTTAGTTTGATATAGTCCCACTTGTTCATTTTTGCTTTTGTTTCCCTTGCCCAAGGAGATGCATTTAGGAAAAAGTTGCTCATGTTTATATTCAAGAGAGTTTTGTCTATGTTTTTTTTGAAGAGTTTTATGGTTTCATGACTTACATTCAGGTCTTTGATCCATCTCGAGTTTACTTTTGTGTATGGAGTTAGGCAGTAGTCCAGTTTCATTCTCTTATATGTCGCTGTCCAGTTTTGCCAACAGCCGCTGTTGAAGAGGCTGTCATTTCCCCATTGTATGTCCATGGCTCCTTTATCATATATTAATTGGCCATATATGTGTGGGTTCATATCTGGGCTCTCTATTCTGTTCCATTGATCTGTGGGTCTGTGCTTATGCCAGTACCAAATTGTCTTGATTACTGTGGCTTTGTAGTAGATCTTGAAGTTGGGGAGCATAATCCCCCTTGCTTTATTCTTTATTCTCAGGATTGCTTTTGGCTATTCAGGTTCTTTTGTGGTTCCATATGAAGTTTAGAACTATTTGCTCTAGTTCGTTGAAGAATGCTGTTGGTATTTTGATAGGGAATGCATTGAATCTATAGATTGCTTTAGGCAGGATGGCCATTTTGACAATATTCTTCCTAGCCAAGAGCATGGGATGTATTTCCATTTGTTAGTGTCCTCTTTAATTTCTCTCAAGAGTGTCTTGTAGTTTTCAGGGTATTTCACTTCCTTGTTTAGGTTTATTCCTAGGTATTTTATTCTCTTTGATGCAATTGTGAATGAATTGTTTTCCTGATTTCTCTTTCTGCTAGTTCATTGTTAGTGTATAGGAATGCAACAGATTTCTGTGTATTAATTTTGTATCCTGGAACTTTGCTGAATTCAGATATTCTAGTAGTTTTGGAGTGGATTCTTTAGGTTTTTTTATGTACAATATCATGTCATCTGCAAACAGTAACAGTTTAACTTCTTCCTTGCCAGTCTGGATGCCTTTTATTTCTTTGTGTTGTCAGATTGCCGCGACTAGGACCTCCAATACTATGTTGAATAGAAGTGGGGAGAGTGGGCATCCTTGTCTTATTCCCAATCTTAGAGGAAAAGCTTTTAGCTTCTCACTGTTAAGTATGATGTTGGCTGTGGGTTTGTCATATATGGCCTTTACTTATATGTATTCTTATAATAAGGTAATCCAGAGAAAGGAAAAAGTGTCTTTCAAATGGTCACAAATCTCCACAAAATTTTCTAATATATTTACTGAGAAAAATCCATGTATAAATGGACCTGTGCTGTTCAAACCTGTGTTGTTCAAGGGCCAAGTGTATATATAACCTATGAAATACTGATAAGTGGGAAGGAGGAAAAATAATGCCAGGTGGGGGGCTCCATGTGAAAGTATTGGTGGGCTGAGGGTGATATTTCAAGGGGAGGCCTCAATGGGAAGATGCCTTCTGAGTAAAGACCTGAAGGAGGTGAGGGAATGAGTTAGGGGTATGTACTGGGGAAGAGAGTTCAAGGCGGAGAAAACAGGTCTCAGGATCCAGTTGTATCAGAATGATGGAGGAACTACACTGAAGGCCTTACTGGCTCTTCTGTCCCAGTGTGCCCTGTGTGCATATGCTCATTGAGTTTGTTATCTGTCTCTTCTTACTAGACTCTGAATAAATAAATGTAATGCATTTTAGGAAGATTTTTCCATCCAGAAGGTAGAAAAAAATTGGTTTGGTATCGAAAACATACCTTCATCTATCTGCAAAACAAATATGTAATATTCATCTCATTCTCTGATGATAAAAAAGAGGTAAGGCTTAATTGTATTCTGATTTTGAAATGTTATTTACCTTTGCCATTTCCTCCCAGGTTTTGTGGATTCTAGCAGTCCAGCGTAAGATTACTGCAGGAAATAAGGAGCAATGTATTCTTTTGTCCCCCCAAGTGCATTTTCTAACTTTTACCTTTTCTTCTCATTTAGGAAGAAAGGTTTTGGTGGTACTGCGGGAATGGCATTTGTGGGAACGGTGTGTTCAAGGAGCCACGCAGGCGGGATTAATGTGGTACTTTTTTATTATTGAAGTTCAACTTTGGACATCTGCATTAGGACTGTGTCGAGCATATTGACGCTATACTTCCTTCCCTAGTCCTTAAAGTAATATTTGGGGATCATGAGGGACATGGTAGAAGTGACAGTTGTGTTCTTTCCCTTAAAGATGGGATTAAATTTTTTAGTATTTATATGTCATTTATATTAATATATGTAATTTATATAACATTATATATAGTATTTATGTATTATGCTTGTGTAAACATTATATAAATGTTATATTTACATTTACATTTTCTGATATTTATGAATTTGTTAGCTCCTCAGTTCTTGTGGGTGTGGAAATGGAAATTTCATGAAGAAAATTAAGTTACAACCGTGAATTTGTTTTCCCACAAACCACCATGAATGATCTATTGGTGTTAAAGTAATTGATCTGATGCTTAAAGGGTGTGTCTCCACCATCAGTATGTTGAGTCACACCAGTTTCTTACTAGACTGAAATCTGTAAACACTGATGTTGGATGCCTGATTTATAATATAGACTGTCAACATCATAGTGGTAAATTTCCTTTTGTGAAGAGATAATCTGAGAAACAAAACATATCCCTTTTGCTCTGAAACCTAAATTATACCTTCCTGTGTTTGGACAGTTTGGGCAGATCACGGTGGAGACTTTTGCATCCATTGTGGCTCATGAGTTGGGTCATAACCTTGGAATGAATCATGATGATGGAAGAGACTGTTCATGTGAAGCAAAGAGCTGTATTATGAATTCAGGAGCCTCGTGAGTAACTGAATTCTTTTCTCTTCTTAATATATATTGTAGACCAGGGTTCTTAAACTGTGTGGTATAGTCATGTCTGTGTTGAAAAAACTATTTCTGGCTCCCCTGAAATTAATTACCCATAACAATGATGGGAAGTCTGCTTTTTAATTAAATAAATCCCAGAGAGCTTTAAAAAAGAAACATTTATGTAGGCACAGGTATGTAGCTATAGTCTTCTGTAAACCAGTTGGAGAACAAAATAAGAACATGGAAAAATGATCTGAATTAGAAATCAGGAAAGGATTTCTGCTATATTCAGTGCAGGTTGGACTGTATTGTTAGAACCATGGGAAGCCTCACTCACAAACCCCCTCCTGAGAAATTGCTGCACTGTCACAGTAAGTAGGAATAAATCCTGACATAGTCCTACTAACATCCCCAATTTTAGAGGTAAAGGTGGGAGGCAGGACAATGGAGAAAGAGTTGACATTTATTGAACTCTTTTTATGTATCAGGCGTTCTAAGCACTTGAAAGGTATTTATCACTCAATGCTCAGCAATCTAATGAGATGTAGGTACTTTGTTATCTCTATTTATGGATGAGGAAATTGAGGTCACCCACCTAAGTGAGTGGTAAAGCAGAAGTCTGAAGTCAGGAAGACTGGGTCCAGAGCCAGTGATCTGAGAACCCTCTCCTATGCCAGGGATCAAATAATTACAATAGAGGGTCAGTCATTTCACATAAGGGTGAATAAAAACCATTGAGTTTTTGGTTTATCATATTCCAACGAGGCTCCTTCCTAATTTAGTAGATGGTACTGCTAAGCAGAGAACAGGGCATAGCCACAGTTCAGTGTGGAATAAGCAGAAGCCGAGCCAGAGAAAATGTTAAATATGAAAAATGCTCACCTTTTACAACCACAGATGGAGATTTCATATGGGGAATATCCATGGCTCCAATGCTCATGCCTTTTCCTACCTATAGTAAGCTCCTGGAGCATTGAACAAACAATAAAAACTTCTGTAAGCTGGCCCCTTATCTTTAGATCCAAGACCACAATTCTGATCATATCGTGATGTAAAGGGAAACAAACACTCAAGCAGAATGTATGGTAGAATGTATCTGTTTTTGAGCAGATACTGGGCTGAAAAATAGATATGGAAGAATTAGAATAGTGCTTATGAAAAAACTGTACTTAATTTAGAAGGTAATTATATTAACAGAAAAGTCATGTGTTTACAAGAGATTTCCTGTAGGAAGGGGAAGTAAATTTAGTGTTTGCTCTGGCTGACAGTGAAGTTGAGGAGGACATGAGCTCGGGAAATAAGAAATGAGTAATCACAATGAGATTAGATAGTAAACTAAGGTGAAAACAGGAGCAGTCAGAGAATGTAATGTCATGGAACAGCACAACAGCACAGTCATGGAATTCAAATGGTGTAAGAAGCAGTGATTCAAATGGTGTAAGAAGCAGTGAAGAGCAGACCCGTAGTTTATTCATTCACTCATCAAATATTTTCCCGAGTACAGCTATGCGCCAGACCGCATAGTAGTCTTGGACTATTTTGGAATACCTCAGTGAATTAGATGAAGACTTGTCTCTCATGGAGTTTACATTTTAATGGGACAAGACAAGCTGTTAACATAATACACACATCAGTAATATAGAATATTAGTAGGTGATAAGTGCTCTGGAAAATGAAATAGAGCAGGATTGGGAGACGGGAAGGGCCAGGTTGGTGTGATTGTGGTGGGAGTAGTGGTGGCCGAAGTCCGTTTGCCATTTAAACTCATATTGTGAGGGTCAGTTTCTTTGAGATGACATTAGACCAAATACTTGGAGGTGAATGGAAGGCTGGCTATGTGGGTATCCTAAAGGAAGTACCATTAGGATAGATTTTTTTCTTCAAGGTGGAAGAAATTACAGCAGCTTGTATGCTAATAGACTAATTTAGTAGAGGTGGAAAATTCATGATCTAGTACAGAGAGGGGAACCTCCCTGGGGTCATCCCTGAGTGGGTGGGAGGGTCCAGGGTTGGGGCCCGGCTGGGGGTTTGTAGGGTATCTATAATGGGAGTAATGGATGTAGCTGCTGCTGGGTGGACAGATGTGGTGGGAGTTGGGGTTTTGTCAGTGAAGTAGGTTCATCAGCTGAAAGCCAGGTTAGGAGAGCGGCCCCTGGGGCTTCAGGAAATAGGAGAAGGTAGGAAATAGTCACATAGTAGAAAGGGAGACTAAAGGAATGCAGTGCGCTTACTGGGCAGCTTCCAAGGGCCCCTTGAGGCTCACAGTCGTGACTTAGTGTGGTTGTGTGTTTTTGTGCAGACACATTCAACTGCATAGGCACATAGAGAGGTGAATGAACTAGGTTGTGGTCAGGCCGACAACAGTGAAGTAAGAGAGGAGCAGGGAGGTCCGACCTGTACACAAGGGAGTAATTATGAGGGACCATGGCATTGAAGCCGGTCAGGCTGAGGCAAGAGGACTGTGAGGGGCTGGGGGAACTGAGAGGGAGGACATCAGCGGGTTGGCTTCCCTGGGGCTGGGGGTGGGCATGTGGGGTTAAAGGGATATTGGAGTATACAGGTATTCCAGAACGAGAGCGGAAGGCATAAAGCTGAGATTATACATTAAAGTCATTGGTAATGTTAAGGTGTCCACTAAAACCATGTAATGGATGGTTGACATGGTTGAATATCCAATCAGTGGAGGACAGAAATATTGCCACTTGGAGCCCAAGGGATTGATACAATTATTGACTGTACAGCTGACCCTGAATGACACAAGTTTGCACTGCACTTACTTTGGGCTTTTTTCAATAAACATATTTGAAAAATGTTTTGAGGTTTGTAACAATTTGAAAAAACATTTTCTTTTCTCTAGCTGACTTTATTGTAAGAATACAGTGTGTAATACCTAAAACATACAAAAATGTGTGTTAATTGACTCTTTGTGTTATTGGCCAAAGGTTGGATATTAGTAGTTTTTGGGGATTCAGTAGTTATACATAGACTTCGGGGGGTCGGCACCCCCAATCCCTCATGTTCAAGGGTCAACTGTATATTGAAATCAGCAGAAATGGAGACAAGAATAGTGTTGGTGTGACAGTGTTAGCAAGAAAGACATGGGTGGGGGGTAAAGTGGGGGTTGGTGACATTCGTGACAAAGATAGTGGGTAACATAATTTTATGAGATCCAGAACTGGGAGATTTTAGGAAGGAGGGAGAGAGAGAGAACAGCTTAGAAGCAGCAGCGTGGAGAAAGAACACCGATTCCACATCTAGCTGTAGGAGGGAAAAAAACAGCTGACATTTGAGATGGTTCTAGTGGAAGCTGTGAAACTGGGGAAGAGCTGAGTGTAAAGTGGGCTTGAAGGTGAAGGATGGTAGGGCATACTAGATTTTTTTGCTGAGAGGAGTTAGAACATATTGGATTTTTTTGCTGATGTGAATTCCAGAGCACATAGCAAGAGAACAGGATACCAATAAAGCCTTATGAGTATTAGAGGAGACAAGAGTCTACATGGGGAGCTGCAGCTTCTTATGGTGATTGGTGTAAACAAGAATAAAGGGGGGATGAGATTTGTCCTGGTGGACTGAAGGCGGAGGCTAGTGAGCCCCATCCATGGGATGCAAGGGACAAAGTGTTTGGGATTCCCCTTTGACCTCTGCCATTCTAGGGGATGTGAATTTATCTCAGTCCTTGTACAGAAGCTCATTTAGGCCCTGGTTGAGTGGTTCCTCCTTGATGCCTGTCCAAAAGATTTGCAAGTCAATCTTGATAAGCTTTCTTAGGTTGTAGGGGGAAAGGGCACAGAGAGTAAAAGTTAGATGTGCTAGATGTTGAGAACATGGTGGAAAGAATAACTTATGGGCCGTTGGACTTACTGGAGGGGTGTCCAGAACAAATGGAACTTGAGAGAAAATATACATTTAAAAAACATTAAGAATAACCTAGTAGGGGAGGTTATAAGATCACTGAAAATGGAGAAATATATGTCTAATTGTATGTTAAATTGTCATAATAATAATCTCTGGGTGGAATTGAAAATGGGGTGCACATTTCTAATTCAGAAAGACAAAAAATTTTAGAAAGCATATTCTATATAGAAAAACAAAACAAAAGAATATATTATTAGAGGGTTACAAAACAAAGTGTAAGTTATAATAATTTAAGGCCAAATACAACAGTATGACAAATATATATGGCCTGCCTTTTAGAGGAAATTTTAAAACATCTTTCATAATCATTAACAGATTATATAAACAAAACATGTATAAGATTATAGAGGTTTAAGTAAATATTAGTATAATTGTTTAATAGATAAAAATGTAACTCCATGCACAAACAGAACATAAATCTTCATTTCAGGTGCCCAGGAATCTCAACAAAAAATGACCATGTATTTTGCCAAAAGAAGATTATGTAATTTCCAAAAAAGCGAAAACAGAATAGGACTCTCTTTGACTACAGTGTGGTAAAACTAGATATTAGTATCAAAAGCCCCTAAATGAATCAGTAATTTAAAAACACTCTCCAAGTAAATCTCATATCAAAGAAGAGACCTGAAGTCTAAAATAATTATAAACTATTTTGAAGATAGTGGTATTGTGAATATTACACTTAAAACTAACTGCATACTAAAACTTCAGCATGATTATAAGAGGGTCTCAAATAGAAGATGATCTACCATTTTCCCAATGAGAAGAACCAAAAAGTTCTTGGGGCCTAACTTAAGTATGTAAACTTGTAGGGATGTAGAAGATGCAAAGGGAGAGAATGGTTACTGGCTGTTGGAGAGAATGACTACAGCTGTAGGAGAAACTGACCCCATAGGAGGTGTAGAGGGAAACTGCCAACATGAGGTGACCTGACAGAGGGATCCGGAGGAATTAATCGACTTAATTCTCCTACTGACTTCTTGTCTCTGCCACTCCATCTTATTGGCCGTGTTCAATTGGATGCAGTCTATATAGGTCAACCTCCTAAGCATAGGATGTGCTGGAGAGGGGTGGGAATAAGATTGGAGGGGAAATCATAAAATATTGAGCATATATGGTACTATTAGTAACATTTTTTTTGGTTTGGAAGTTCTAGCTAATGCAATGAATAAGGAAAAGACTTAGGAATCGCTATTTGAAATGAGGGGGACAGTTATGATTCTATATGATTGTCTAGTTTTGAAAAGCAAGGGAATCAAATAGTTTTAGAAATATAAGTAGATTCCCAATAAACCAGTTATAACTAATTTGTCAAAAATTCTAAATATCTCAGAATCAATTTAATAGGAAGTATTAGGACTTATTTAAAGGAGACATAGAAGTTTACTGAAAGTAAGAATATGTAATTTGAGTAAAGACAGTGTTCTTTATGAAAAGACTAATACTGGAAATATGTCTGTTTTCATCAAATTAATTCATAAATTTAATGTAATTCCAATCAAGTTCCAGAAATTTGTATATTTCTTTCATTATGGAATTTGATAAAAATAAATTTAAAAGATTTGGAAGAATTATTTTGCAGTAATAATGAAAATATTGAAGGAAGAACCCTAAAGAATGCTTTTGGTACCAGATGGTGTGATATTTTGGAATTGCACAATATTAACTTAAATGCATAATAAACATATCAATATACTCATAGTAGAAAACTCAGAAATAGTAACACTGACATTTTTAAAGATGGGATTAGTCAGTAATGGAGCTGATATAGTTTGTTAAGAATTTGAAAAGACACAGATCCTTACTGTATATCATACATTAAAATAAATTCCAAATATACAAGGAAATAGAAGAAAACATGATTTAATAGGATATAGTCTTGGATAGAGAAAGGTTTTTCTTAGCATATACCCTTCCCACCAAAAAAAACTGTAAAGGAGAAAACAATCCATAGAGTTGAAGAGCTGTGTATGTCAAAAATAATTCAAATAGTGAAAGGGCAAATAGCAGAGAATACCATTTGGAACATCTCTGACAAGGTTTGTTTGTTTTCATTACTAAAAAATCACGAATTTGCAGATGAGCAAAAGATAGGACTAGGACTTCATAATAGAAGAAATAAATATGAAAGGCCACAAAATCTGTGAAACCTTTCTCCACATCATTACACAAGAAATGCAAATGAAAACAATGGAATAACATGTTTTTAACTTATAAAACCAGGAAAGATAGAAAACTAATACTTTGAAGGGTACTATGGATCACCAGGCCACCCTCGTATACTTCTAGTATGAAGAGAGTTCGTACTGATTTTCCGTGAAGCAGATTGGCTGTTTGTGTCCAAAACTTTATAAGACACACTTTGACCCAGCAATTCTATTTGTAGGAATTTCTTGTAAGGGAAAAATCAGAGGGTGAGCAATCAGTATGTATATGAATTGTTTAATAATAGAAACCTGGGTACAGCTTATACATGTCCAAAACAGGAGATGTTTAAATTAACCATGTTAACACTATAACATTTAGTGTTAACACTATAACAGTTCTAGAAGTTAAGTCCCCCCCCCTTAATGTGTTCTTATCTAGAAGCCCTTTATATAAAATACATGAGAGGAGCTTTTCTGGCTGAAGTGGGAGGAGGAAGAGAAGCACCTTCTCTAACTGCACAGAGATCCCTCCCTTTCCTAGGCTGCATTATGATTAAAAAAAAATTTGTATTGAGGTATGGTTGATATAATCTATTAGTTTCAGTGTATAACATAGTGATTTAATATATACATTTCAGAATGCTCACCACCACGGGTGTAGTTACCATCTGTTACCATGCAAAGTTATAATATTACTGACTGTATCCCTATGCTGTACTTTTCATCCCTGTGACTTATTTATTTTGTAATTGGAAGTTTGCCCCTCTTGATGTGCTTCACCTGCGTCACCTATCCCTTCTCCTCTGGCAACCACCATTTCTCTGTATTTATGAGCCTGTTTCTGTTTTGAATTTTTTGTTTGTTTTGTTTTTTAGATTCCACATGCAAGTGAAATCATGAGTTATTTGTGTTTGATGTATTTCACTCAGCATAATACCCTCTAGGTCCATCCATGTTGCACATGGCAAGATTTCATTCTTTTTTATGTCTCAGAAATATTCCATTGTGTATGTGGACCACATCTTCTTTATCCATTCATCTTTTGATGGACACCTAGGTTGCCTCCATATCTTGGCTGTTGTAAGTAATGCTGCAGTAAATATAGGGGTGCACATACCTTTTCAAATAAGTGGTTTAGCTGCATTATGATTTTCATGGCCCCTGGGTATTTCTGCTTTTGTGAGTCCCTTTCCCATGAAAAAATATTAAAACTTATAGTTGATGACTATAGTGGTCTAAAGATGAATATAACGCAGGCTTTCATTATTAATTATTCATTATTGTGATTTCCCTTTTATTCATCTGCTTTTAAAGGAAATTAGGCTTAAAGTGTTTTCAGGGGCTACTGAAAGTGCTGTAGGTCCTGGCATTGTGATCACTGTGCCCAGTGCATTCGTTGGCCCTGCCCTTGAGGGCCCCACCTTAGAAATTCTGGGGCTCTGCGGAGGACAGTTTTAAGTCACTGGTGGTTAATAATACACTGATTTAAAAGTGTATTTATCCAAGTGAAAAGGGAATGTTCGAAATACCATGGTGTGAATTATTTGTTTTAGTAATGTGAACATGTAAAAAAAGATTAGAAGGAGATATGCTAAAATGTTTAAGTGGTTCTGTCTTTTGTTGTAGCCTCTAGTCATTTTTGTTTTTCTTCTGGCTTTTCTTTGATTTGTTATATCTGAGCAGGTATTTATTTTTTAATTTGGAAATAAAGCAGAATTACTGAATAGATGTATTCTAGAAGAAGTGTTCTGAGAAATATTAATACTTAATTGGACACTTAGGCAATTGACTTTAGAGAACTGATAATGTGTGCTAGAAATATACGTTGCTAATTTTGTAGAGTTCTTAATTTATTAAAAAAATTTTTTTTAGTGGATGATCATATTTCAAGTAGATTGGAATGGATTGCCTTGACTTTATTTTCCTGTTATTAGGTATCATAAGAGTTTCACAATTTTATTGAGCAATCTAATAGGGATTTCAAGACCTATGAAATATTTGTTGATTGTTGCCCTTGCCTTTTGGGGAGGTTGTGCAATGGTGTAGTGAGTCATGTGAATTTCTATACATTTTATCGATCTTGTAATTTTATATGTTAGCATAGTAAGTTAAAATTAACTAGGGCAAAAACGAGGATGTCTTATTTGTAATTTACTTATCTTCTAGGGCAGAGATAAGATAGCTTATGGATAAGTATAAATATTGGTTAAGTATAAGCATTCACTGCTTATGAATGTTCACCTCTTGAGCTTCTGTTTTTACTGTTATCCTTTGTAGATGAAGCAGAAATATATGGAGTGTATAGGGTTGAAATGGTGCATGGCCTAAGCATGGTCTTAAGGCAAAAGGTTAAAGAGATAGACTGGGTGAGATTGTGCGAGAAATTAAATCTCAGGACTACATTGCTTACAAGGATTAGTGCAGAAGAATTTTAATAATATTAGGCTGAAATTGGGTCCTTAGCAAACACAGAGACTCTTTGAGACTGTGGCTGAGATAACACTTGGAATGGCTTGGTCCAAAAAAGACTTCTAAGGAAGAAGGCATGTTGATTTCTAGATCTAGGATCCAAAGTCTTGGAGAACAAAAAGAACATAAGTGAGACCTCCCAAAAAAAGAACATAAGTGAGACCTTCACTACTGACTGAAGGGGAACCTTCTTCTAGGGAACATGTAAACTCTTCCAGAGGACATTGCCTTAACTTCCACTTTGAACAGAGAAATATTCTGGGCAGAGGACAGATTGGGCATAATGGAAATGGTGTTGGGTTGACTTAAGTTCAGGTGAGCACTACCTCATTAGACAGATGGCTCTAGTCTGTATTCCTAGCTGGAATGGACTTGCTCCAATGGTTGGCAGTACATCTTCTAGATTTGTCAGTAGTGGTGTTTTCTGTTGCAACTTTTTTTTTTTACATCAGAGAAAGCCTGCTGTGCATCCCAAGTTTGTCTCTTTTACCCTGTGTCCTTTATCTTTGCTTCTGTTTTCTTATTGTTGATTGCTTCCTGTAAAAGCTATGACCCCTTGTCAGCATTCTGACCTCTAACAACCCCCATCAGACTGAGCAAATTCATCCTTGTTTTCTAAAGAATTTCTCGGTCCTGATTGAGTACTCTTCTAGTTTACAAAACTCCACCAAGCTTCACTGCTTAAAGGGAAACAGCAAGGAGAACTCTTGCTGGGCCTTCTTACTCTGTTAGAACTTGTGATACACTTAAAAAATCAAACTTACAGAAAACATAGCTAAACAAATGTACATTTGAACACATTTTTATAAAGTGAGCGATAGGGTAACCACCCAAGTCAGGTTGGTTTTTCTTATCATCCTATCATGCCTCCCTTGCTAAAGTTAACAATTATCCTAAATTTATGGTAATCATTTCCTTTCTTTTCTTTATAGTTTTGCCATCTAAATATGTATTTCTAAACACTACTTTTTGTCTGTTTTGAGCTCTAATCATAGCATAGATTAAATGGAGTAAATAAACAGAATTATGTAAGTATAGCTTTTTTAGTTGACATGGTATGTTTTAGAGTTCCTGGACCCAGTTCCAACATGGGTGGGGGAATTCTAAGAATTCAGCTGAATTTGGGCTCTATCTACCTGGAGATAGCATCAGATTCCCCAGGTTAAGGGCGCAGCCCTACAGGACTTCTCCTTCCCTCCCCCTGGCGCCCTTCAGACGCCAGTTGCAAGCCTCAGGCTGCTACCTGTGTTTCTGACTGAAGGCTACAGATTGGAGGTTCCAGTGACCTCCCGCTTAGGTTTGGTTAATTTGCTAGAGTGGCTCACAGAACTCAGGGACTGTTTCTTACATTTATCAGTTCATTAAAGCATATGAATCAGCAGACAGACGAAAATATATATAGGGTGAGATCCCAAACAGAGGTGCTTCTGTCCTCATGGAGCTTGGGGTCTGGCTCGGTGGCATCTAGAATCCTTATGGTTCCCCACATATGGAGGTTGTCCAAAAAAAAAAAGGACCAAAAAGCTGTCTTCTTCGGTTTTTATGGAGACTTCATGACATAGCCATGACTGACTGAGTCATTGGGCATTGGCTGATTCAACTGCTAGCCCCTCCTCACTCCCTGGAGGTTGAGGGTTGGGAGTACAATGAATAATGCTCACTGCATACATACCTCACCAACAGTTGAATACCTCATCAACAATTGATACCATCCACGTTAACCCTTAGCTAACGACTTGGGTATATAGTGGTATTTTATTGTGCATTTCCCTGACTACTAATGAGGTTAAATTAGATAAGATCATCTGTTATGTGATGATCACCTGTTATAGGCCATTTGGATTTCCTTTTTTGTGAAGATACTGTTCAGTTTCTCCCCAGTTTTTTCTACTGGGTTCTCTCTATCTTTATCGATTTGGAGAAGTTCTTTATAAAATTTTTGGTGATTTCAGGTGAAAAATCCTTCACATTGTAATGGGTATCAGTTTATTCCTTTATGACTGTTGCTTTTTGTGTCTCATTTAAGAAATTGTTCCCTAACTTTGATGTCACAGAGATATTATTCTGTAGTGTTTCCAAACTCTTCATCTATTTTGACTTTCATACTGAGGTCTATAATTCATTAAGAATTACCATCTGTGCATTGTGTAAGGTAGAGGTCAGATATTCTCCCATATGAGTATGTCGAATCGGGCATCATTTCTTAAAATGATGCTCCTTGCTACTTGGCAGTGTCACTTTTTTCATAAATCAAGTGTCCACAAATACGTGTCTACTTCTGGCCTCTTCTATTTCATTTGTTTGCTGTGTTTGTGTCAGTATTATAGTTTCCTAATTTTCACAGCTTTATAACAGGTCATATAAAGGAAGTTATCCTACTTTGACCTCCTTGTTTAAGATTGTCTTGGCTGTTGATGGCTTTGTCGTGTACATTTTAGAATTAGCTTGTCCCATTCCACAAAGTCTTACTGGGGTTTTGATTGCTATTGTGTTAAAATCTCTATCTAAATTAGTTTGGTGAAGAGTTTATGTATTTGGTGTTGTATCTAGAAAGCCAAACTCAAGGTCATGTAGATTTTGTACTTTGTTATCTTCAAGAGTTTATAGTTTTGGATTTTACATTTATGTCTGATCCATCTGAAGTTAATTTATGTGAAGGATGTAAGGTCTGTGTTTTAAATTGACTTTTTTTTTCACATGTGCATGTCCAGTTGTTCTAGCACCATTTGTTAAAAATTCTATCCTTTATTAAATTGCCTTTGCTCCTTTGTCCTAGATTGGCTGACTGTATTTGTGTGGGTTTATTTCTGTACTTTCTATTTTCTTCCAGTGATCTATTTGCCCTTTTGCCAGTGCTACCTGTTTTGATTACTATAGCTTTATGGTAAGCTTTGAAGTCCGATAGTGTCAGTCTTCCAACTTTGTTCTTTTCTTTCATTATTTTGTTGGTTATTCTGTTTTTTTTTTGCTTTTCCATTTAAACCTTAGAAACAATTTGTTGATACCCACTAAAATAATCTGCTGAGATTTTGATTGGGATTGCATTGAATCTGTAGATTTAGTTGGGAAGAACTGTCATCTTTGAAATATTGAGTCTTCTTATCCTTAAACATGGAATAGCTTTTCATTTATTTGGGTCTTGTTTGTATTTTTTTGATCAGAGTTTTATAGTTTTCCTCAGATAGATATTGTACATATTTTGTTAGATTTATACCTAAGTATTTCTTTTTTGTTTGTTTTTGTTTTTGGTAGCATAAGTGGTATTGTGCTTTTAATTTCACATTCCAATTGTTTGTTACTCATATATCCTAGTAGACCATTTCCATCATTGTCAGATGCATCTCTCCCCTTTTGCAGTAGTTTTGAGAATTTACGTAGATGTGAATAAAGAGATGAGGAGATGCTTTAAATTAATACCCTGTGCCCAGATGTGATAGGTAGAGAATAGGAGTACTTTAGTTACTGTTCCAGCCAAGTGTCAGGAGAAGGATCATTCTAGTTATTACTGTCATCCAGAGGTGACCAGGGGAAGAATCTTTACTGTAGCCTCTAACCTGTTACTGAAGGCCAACATAGAGATGCTTGGTACTATCTCCACCTGCTACAAGGCACCGGGAGTACATATGATTTTGTTGTCCTTTTCAGTACTAAACTTGATTGTGGGTGAAACAAATTTTTTTTTGGTAGATTGCTTTAGGATCAAACATTTTAAACATTGTTTCTATGAGAAAATGTGTTCCAACTTCTAAATAACAAGCTTATGTCAAAAATAACCTGTTCAAAAGTGGTGGACTTTGTGTAGATTAAAATTAGGATCTCTGGTGTAGGACTATACCTATGCTTGCACAATTACTATGGCTATTGGCTGGTTATATTCCTACCAAAAGCATTACTGGATGTGCGTACTATTGGCAGGCAATGTACTAACCACACAAAGATAAACAGTAGGAAATGATAAACAATTATAAACCTCCATTTGAATTGAAACAAATTGCTGTTGTTTATCAGATATCTACTACATATTACTAGTTGGACGTTTCCATTAGATTCCAAATCCAGTTGTCCCTCCTGAAATCTGCTCTACCCACAGTCTTCCCCCTATCAGTTAATGGTAACTCCTTCCTTCTAACAGCTCAGCACAAAAATGTTAGAGTCATCCGTGACTTCTTTCTTTTTTCTTCACATTCTTCATTTTAAGGGCTGTTCCTTTAAAACATGTAAATAATCCAAATACTTGTTCCTGCTTCCACTCCTGTTGTGCCTGTGCATCATCATCTGTTGAGTGGATTTTCCCTCCTGTATGGTCTTCCTGCTTAACAGAGCAGCCATGGTGGTCCTATCAAAACATAAGTCAAGTCATGTTGCGCCTGCCCAATACTTTGCACTGGGTCATCCCTCCACCTATATCTCCTCATTTCTCTTATAGTAAAAACTCAAGTTCCTACAAGGTCTGTTCCCACCTCCCCTGGCTGTATCTCTCATTACTCATTCCCTCACCACCTCAGTCCACTCCAGCCCCTCTGGCTTTCTTATTGTTCCTTAAACACGCCAAGCCATCTTCTACTTTAGGGTTCCTGTGCCTGCTGTTCCTCTTCCGTGTAATGCTCTTCCTCCCTTAGATCCGGGTGTCTTGGCATGTGAAGTACCTGTCCTGACTGAACTTTTAAAAACTGCCACTGCTCCTCCCCCATGCACAGGTCCTTCCGTGTACCTTCTCACTCTCCCTGCCCATGGCACTTTACTATCTACAGACTACTAGCCAATTTACTGACTTACTGCCTTACAGTCTGTCTCACTCCCTAGAAGGTCACCTTCTCAGAATGGGTTTTTTTTGTCTGCTTTGTTCACTGTTTTATCCCTTGCACAAAGAAAAGTGCCTTTTACATAGTAGTTCAACAGATATTTGTTGAATGAATGGTACTGTACAAAACGACTCACAACATTCCTAATGGGAGAGTAGTGAGAAGAAGAATATGGAAAACAAGTCTTTTTGTTATTGTCTATGGATCTTTTCCATGTGAGTCAAAATATCAGAATATCTTTGGTTCTTTTATTATAGACAATTGACTGTTCATGTTCTTTCTCATTTCGTTTTCTGCGGGTCAGTCTGTTAAAATCCTTCAATGTCCCACATTCAAAGACCCTTTTGTGAAATGGTAGGTAACAGTACCAAAATGTCTAAGCAGACTGCTTTCCATTTCCATGAGCCAAGAGCCAGGTCTATTTACTTCCCTGGATACTTTGGGCCAGTTGGCAAAGAAGAGTGTAACGTGTGTATCCTGGGCACAAAGTCTCACAGAAAGATCTGTTTCTCAGATTCCTTGGATGTACAAAAGACCTGGCACAGACAGGGATGCCTCCCTAACAACTGTAATGCAACACGGTTTTCATGCTCACTGTACTTTTGGACCGTTGGCTCAAACTGACAAAAAAGAGATTCTTTCAGGGCACCAATTTCTCTGATAAATATAACTTGGATTTCTCAAAGATCCTTGGTGTACATATGCATATGTTTCCCATTGATCTTCAAAAGTAAAGGTAGACAGTGAGATTACCTGAAACTATTTTATAGTTATTGAGTAAAATAACTAAAAGTAAACCCAACAACATGTAGAACACATTAAAATTGCATTTGTACAGATCTCACATGGGCAGCCCAAGGTGGATATTTTCTAGCATCCAATCTAGCCTTCCATGTATTAACTGTGATTCTCAGGAATGATCATAAAAGGCATTTAAACCTCCACCTATAGTTGAAATTCTGCACTGTGCATTCTGCTTCTTGATGCCTGTAGTGTATCCTCACTGGAATTGCCCATTAGGTTATTTACCTGTGGTTGCCAATAAGCCACAGTGAGGGAACCTTAGAATGTTATCCTGTAGGGTGAAAAAAGATGGGGGAAACATAGCTAGTTTCCAATATTTAAAGAACTTCTATCTAATAGAAGGTAAATATAACTTAATTCTGGGTAGAACTAGATCATTTTTAAGGTCTCTTCTGATGATGAGACTTAACGATTTTACATTTCAATGTGTGTGATATGTTTGGAGGGTTTTTTCATGGAGTTATAATAATATTGTAACCAAAATAGTGAATTATTATGTAGTAACTGATACAATGTTCTACATGTATTAGAAATAGACATGATTCTCATTCATTTCTCTTGATTTTTGTTAGCTTATTTTCTGCCCATTTAAACATTCACTTCTCGTTGAAGACATGACTTAAAATTTCTAAGATGAATCATGTCTGTGACATAAGATCTTTTCTTAATGTTTATTGTAGAGGTTCCAGAAACTTTAGCAGTTGCAGTGCAGAGGACTTTGAGAAGTTAACTTTAAATAGAGGAGGAAACTGCCTTCTTAATATTCCAAAGCCTGATGAAGCCTATAGCGCTCCTTTCTGTGGTAATAAATTGGTGGACGCTGGGGAAGAGTGTGACTGCGGTACTCCAAAGGTCAGTTTATCAAATTTTTTTTATTTTTGCTTTGTGAAATTACCTTGGGATTTGCAAAAAACAAAATAGCTTGCTTTGGGCAACTCTGGCATAGGAGAGAAAGTAAAATTTAGGGCAAAATGAAACTTTGCATTTTGCCTGTGGGACTGTGCTCCTGGGATTGGTCAACTCTTCCTTTCCAGATCATAACTATGTCATCTGTTTTGATGTCAAGGAAGCGCCACGTTTATTCTTCTATTTTTGCTGCTCTGCCATTTCTGTTATGGTTATTAGGTCATTTGTTTACTTTAAAGAATGAATCAGTTTTTTAGCTGGCTCTTTACTTATAAGCTTTCACTATTCTGGCACTGCCATTGTAGAAATATTTATTCAGTTGGACCCATTTTAATAATAAGTTGAAGCTCGCCCATCCCCCAGAGTCCTTCATTAACAAAATTCTTGCCACTTAAATTAGCTTTCTCCCCTTATTAACCTTCAGTTTGCCTTCTGATCTCTGGTGTTATCAGACCTGGGACCCGCACTTATTGCCCATGCCCATCTTTATTATTATTACTATGTATCTTAGCCATTCTCCCTCACGTAATAGCCTGCTTAAGTCTTTTCCTCTTAGGCCTTGCAGAAAATTTCCAAGAAATTTGTGTGTAAGCTTTACTATACTTTCAGTCTTTTCCATAAGTGCCTCTGCTTCATCCTTACCTGACTGCCTCGGCTTTTGCCAGATGACTTTGCATTCTAGAAAAGCAGCACGTATTTCATGTTGAACTTGTAATGAGCCTTCACTGCACTATTGCTGCATATCAGGGTCTTCTGCTAAATGTTTTACATGGTGGAATCCTCACAATAACCCTAAGAGATTGATAGTTTTTATGTTCTCATTTTCAAATGAGGAAAAATAAGGCCTCACAAGGTTATGTTCAATTTTGAATTAATGTTATACTGTTAGTATGACCGAGCTCTTTTTCTATCTAGATATGTTCATCTTTCTCCTTAAAATATTTTGTATGTTTTGCTTTCTCCAGACTGTGTACTTTATTATCAAACTTATTGAAGTAGTCTATATTTGCTTCTTGAACTTTCACATGACAAAACTGCTCTTTAAAAAAAAAATTCCCCCTCCTCCTCAAATAGCACAGGCTTTTTGTTTTTTTTTGCTATAAAAGTTTCAAAAGTAAATGTAAGCAAAATTCACCTTTCATAGCTTTATTTACCCCAAAGATTTTTTTTAACTTCCTTCTGTAGTAGTAGTCAATCTTACAAGTTTAATGTATTTCTTTTTTAGCTTTATTCTATATAGTTATAAACAAGTATACAGTATGTACATTTGTAAATAGTTAGGTTTGTTTAGGATTTTGTCTTTTTGCATAAATGAAATCAGACTTAAAATGTGTGCAGAATTTTTTTTTCCCTTACTGATATATCTTGGACACTTTTATATCATTCCATGACATAGACACAATCCTTTAATCTGCTGATTAATATTCTGATGTAAGGATGTACAATCATACTTTCATTAATGGACATTTACTAACTGTAGTTAGTATTTTTCTGTTGTAAACAGTACATTCTTGTACATGCCCCATGTGTATGTAAACAAATATTTCTCTAAGATAATTAAATAAAGGTAGAATTACTGAATTGAAAAGTGTTTAAATTTTATTAGAAGCTATTAAACTTCCTACAAAAAGGCTCTGTCAGTTTGCACTTCCAGCAACAATGTATCGTGGTGTTCAGTGCCTCATAGTCTCGCCTGCACAGGGTAATAAATGTTTGCTTAATTCTGATGGGTGAAAAATAAAAAGATAGTTTTAGTTTATATCTTTTCATATGCTTATAGACCATATGCATAATGATCTTCTACAAATTACTGTTTTATATGCCTTGTCAATTTTTCTGTTAGGTTATTAATTCTTCTTTTAAATTGATTTTTAGGAACTCATTATGGGGATAATCCTTTGTTGTCTGTGTTCAGTTATTTCCCCTCTGCTGTAGCTTTCAATTTAGCTTTTAAAAAATTGGTTAAATTGATCTTTTAGAGCTGTTTTAGAGTCACAGCAAAATTGAATGGAATGTACTGAGAGTTCCCATAGACCCCTGTTCCCCCCACTCCACCTCAACCTCCCCCATTGTCCACGTGCTGCAGGGCAGTGACACTTACTCTTTGACATATCATTATCACCCATAGTCTGTAGTTTACATTAGAGTTCACTCTTGGCATTTAGATTTTTGTATGATGCATTTTATATTGAAATTTGGAATTTATATGAAGGTAAATTTATCAATTTTTTCTTAAGTCTTTCTGAATTTTGTATTTTAACCAGGCTTTTTGTATTCCTGTTTCAAGATTATCATCATAGCCCCCTATAATTTCTTCTAGCATTTTTTTTTAATTCAAAATTTTTATATGAGCTCTTTAAGTGAAGGGGGTCATATTTGTGGAGTGAGCTAGGGATTTAAGTTTTGTTCATTAATGATCAGGTGTTGCAAAACCATTTAAAAGCAAAATTCCTACATATAGTCTATTTCCTAATTCTCTTTTCTGTTATGAAGCCATCTGTCTGTCTTGCATGGTGTTTTTGAAAAAAAAATTAACAGCTTAATGGAAGTATAATTGAATTCAATGTAACTTCCTACTCCCTCCCCCCCACCCCCTCTTCCCCGTCTCCTACCAAATGTGAACATAATAAGGAAAGGCTTTATCCAGAAGAAGACTATTGCAATAGGGAGAACACTCTGATCTCAGGAATCTGGAAATGACTCAAAATCAAACAATAGGAGATTTTTTCTTTTAAAGAGTAAAGGTGGGGGCAAGCAGAAGTAAGCAGAATTTTTAAAGGGGAAGCTGAATCAGCAAGGGGAAATGACCAGTGAGGTCTGATAGGAAAGTGTCCTGCTATAGTCAGCCCATTTCCAGACCATTCTGATAAGCAGAGGGAGGCATGTCCCACCATTTTTTTGTGAGGATAAGCAGAGTTCAGGGGCCTATAGGTAAGAGAGGAGCTTTACTAAAGTTTGGTCAAGCCGAAGCAAAGAAAAAGAAATATATCATTGTGAACACTTGGTCATCAATAAACTGCACATATTTCAAGCATACAAACTGCTAGGTTTTGACACATGTATACATAGGTGAAACCATTGCCACAGTCAAGATAATAAGCATGTCATCATCTCAGAAAGTTTTTTATGACTCTTGGTAACCCCTTCTTCCTACCCTTTTTGTTCCCCCATCCCCTTCAGGCTGTCACACCATTATATATTGGTGTATATTTTCTAGAATTTCATATAAATGGAATAACTTTTGGCTAACTTCATTTACTCAAAAAATTATTTTGAGATTCATCAATGTTGCTACTGTGTTAAGTAGTTCTATCCTTTTTATTATTGTTTATCATTGAGTAGTATGGATATACTAGTTTATCTTTTCATCTATTGATGGATATTTGGAATCTTTGCAGGTTTTGGCCAATACACATAAAGCTGCCGTGAACCTTCATATGCAAGTCTCTGTATGGACTTGTGTTTTCATTTCTCTTGGGTAAATACCTAGGAGTGGAATGACTGGGTCATATGGCAGATGTATTTAACTTTCCAAGAAACGTTCAAACTGTTTTCCAAAGTGGTTGTACCATTTTACATACCCACTATCAGTGTGTGAGATTTCTAATTCTTTTATGTCCTCACCAACAATTCATATGGTTAGTCTTTTCAACTTTAGGTTTGAAGCGATTCCTCATTGAGGTTGTAATTTGCATTTCCCTAATGACTAGTGATACTGAGCATGTTTTCATGTGCTTATTTACTATCTGTATATCTCTTTGGTGACCTGTTTGTGCAACTCTTATCTCCATTTTTAAAATATTGTTTTAGTACTGAGTTTTGAGAGTACTTAATATATGCTAGAGACAAGTCCTTTATTAGGTACATGATTTGTACCACAAAAGACCTCCCTCCTGCTACCTCTTTGTATTCACACCCACCCATCTCCAGACCTTATCCCTGCCCCTGGCAACCTTTTAATCTGTTGTCCATCTGCAGTTTTGCCATTTCAACAATATAAAAAGACTCATACAATATATAATCTTTTGAGACTGACTTTTTTTTTACTAAGCATAATGCTTTTGAGGTCAATCTAGGTTATACCATGTGTTAATATTCCTTTTTTATTGTTGAGTAGTGTTCCACTGCATGGATGTTATTGCAGACTAGTTGTTGGCATTTCCATCAGCCCAGAGGTCCTGTCTAGACTTTCTTTAACCATTTTTCAACCACTCAGAGTTTGTTTAACCATTCACTCATTAAAGGACATTTGGGTTATTTCTAACACCTTGCTGTCATGAATAAAACTGCTATGAATAGTAGTCCACTATTAATCACCATGAAATTAAAGAAAAATATGGTCTTCATGACTAAACAGATAAGAGAGAACTGTAAACTGTAATAACCAGATGGACACTATAGAACTAAAAAAATTTATTAAATGAAAGATTCATTGGGGCGAATTAATAGCAGACTAAGATGGCAGAAAAAGGAGTCAATGAACATGAAGCAGATCAAAAGAAATAATCTAAAGAACAAATAGAAAAAATTAAAGAAACATGAACAGAGCATCAGGGACATGTAGGTTGTAAACAAATTGTCTAATGTAAGTGAAATCCTAGGAGGAGAATGAGAATGAAAGAGGAAAAATAATAAAAGAAACAATGACTGAAAAGTTCCCAAATTTAGGGAAAAACTGACTTAAAATTCCAAAACACTAAGTGAACCCAAATCAGAATCATTACAAAGAAAATTCATTGAGGTACATTGTAATCAAAGTGTTGATATAAAGAGAAAATACTGAAAGAAGCCAACAGAAAATAGAGAAACAAAATATGAATGGCACCAATTTCTTCCCTGAAGCTGTAACAGCCAGAGACAATAGAAGAGCAAATTTACAGTTCTGAAAGGAAAAAAACTGTCAATTTAGGATTATATACATAGGAAAAACATTCTTCAAAAGTTAAAGAAGGCTTATTTCTCCTGCCCCCTTCTCTCTTCCTTCTTCTTTTCCTGTCTTATTTTCTCCTCTTCCTCTGCTTCTTCCCATCCCGAACAATTGAGAGCTGAAGGCATTAATTTGAACATGGGAGAGTAGATGTCCCTGTGGGTGGGAAGTTGAGAGGGTGGGGAGCCATGGGGCTTAAAGTGGAGTTAGAGAAAGCCAAGCAAGATAAAAAGAGTATCTACATGGGGTGAAGACCTACCCAATAGAGAAATTCAGACCCTGAGAATGAAGAGAAATACATTCACGCATGTTTAATTCCCTATGATCATTAAACAAACTATTATGGACTGCATGTTTGCATTCTCTCAAAATTCATAGGTTGAAGTTCTAACCCTCAGTGTAGCTGTATTTGGAGATGGGGTCTCTAGGGAAGTAATTAAGGTTAAATGAGGTCATAGGGTGGCATCCTGATTTGATAGGATTAGTGTCCTTTTAAGAAGACACACCAGAGAGCTTGCTTCCTCTCTCTAAACAGACACACCAAAGAGAGGCCATGTGAACACACAGTTAGAAGGCAGCTGTCTGCAAGCCAGTAAGAGAGTCCTTACCAGACACTGAATTGTCTGGAACTTTGATCTTGGACCTTTAGCCTCTGGAACTGTGAGATAATAAATTTCCATCATTTAAGCTACTAGTCTCTGGTATCTTGTTCTGGCAGTCTCAGCAGACTAAGATACTCTGTATAATTTTGGCCCTTTGAAATATTGTGATCCCTGAACAGTTGTAGCTAAAGAGTTGCTAATAAATACAGAAGGGTCATCAGTGATTGTTTCTAGAGAGTAACTGCTATAGCCAGGTTGGAAAGAAAGAATTTAGGTCTAAGAAAAGAATTTTATTAATGAATATTGATGACAATCCATCATTTCTTTAGTTGACAGTCATTTTCTCTTCACAGGAGTGTGAATTGGACCCTTGTTGTGAAGGAAGCACTTGCAAACTTAAATCATTTGCTGAATGTGCATATGGTGACTGTTGTAAAGACTGTTGGGTAAGGGATTCCTCACTATTTGGGAAAAAACCTAGAAAAAATAAAAATATGTACATATCAAAATTTATTTTCTTTGATCTGTAAGCAAGCACTATTTTTATCACCTGAGTGTATGAAAAGTTTTATGCCACTTGTTTACAATTTTGACACATTCATTTACAACAAAGTCTAGTGAGGCTTTCTAAGTACAAACACTTCTTTCCCTGATGTTAAGAGTAATCTATGTTTTTTAAAGATAATTCAGCAATACTAAAGTATAGAAAATAGTGAAAGGACTCTCTTTCATTTTATGCCCCTTAGGTAGCCATTGTTGATAATTTGCTAGTAACATACTCATTTTTATACAAATGTGGATGGTTTTGTGTGTGTGTGTGTGTGTGTATTAGTGGGTAAACACTTATACAAATATTTTTACTACCTGCTTTTTTCAGTAAGATACCGTGGACTTTATCCATTCATGTAGTTCTACCTGGTTATATATTAGTACTCCTTTCTATGGTTATACCGTAATTTTTTAAATCTAGTCATCTAATGATGGACATTTAGATAGCTCCAAATATAAGTGGAATTGTTGAGACAGAGTATACATATGAAAATTTGCACGCACTTTTTATATACATTCCACAAATGTGTCAGCTTATACTTGTACCTAAAGTATAATTAAATGCTTGTGTCCTCTTGCTAACATTGCTTTCCAGCAAGTGTTAAATCCTGGTTAGTTCGGTAGCTGTAAAATGCTTTTAAATTTTATTTTGTTTGCATTTCTTTTGGTTTTCAGTGAGCTTACTTTTTTTTCATTTTATTTCATGACTTTTATGAATTGCCTTTTATTGCCCTTTGTTCATTTTTTTCTATTGGGTTGTATAATCTTTCCTTGTTTATTTGATTAATTTGTTGGAATTGTCCTCATATTCCTGTTTAATTTGACTCTTATTGCCGTAGTTCCTTCCAGGAGGTACTTTATGCCGAGGAAAAACCAATGAATGCGATCTTCCAGAATACTGCAACGGTTCTTCTCAGTTTTGTCAGCCAGATGTTTTTATTCAGAATGGACATCCTTGCCAGAATGACAAGGCCTATTGTTACAATGGCATGTGCCAGTATTATGATGCTCAGTGTCAAGTCATCTTTGGCTCAAGTAAGATATTTCATTTATAACTGATTGATTTTATTTTATTTATTTATTTTGCTTTTAGTTTTTGTTACAAATGGAAAGAAAACATTACTGATACAATCAAAGTTCTTTATTTTCCTCTCTGCTGTCATATTTCCCTCCTTCTTCCTCCACAGGCAATCGTGGGTCATGACTTCAGTATGTCCAAATTTATTAGATGATTTTTGCTTTTGCTTTCTGTCTTTATCATCTCTTTATCTTATGTACATGAACAGCATTATACATGTATTTGTACGGTGTCATGTTCTGATTTTAGTAAATTCATATAAATAGTATGGGGATATATGTGTGTGTCTGCTATTTTCATTGTTCTCTCAAAATGTTTTTGAGATCTGTCTGTATCAATACATTGAGATCATACTGCTTTGGAGGACTCCATTATGTAAATGGGATCCATCCTCATAGAGATATTTAGGATGTTTTTAATTTTTCCTCTTGAAGTTTTCATTATTATCAAAGTAATACATACACATAGATTAAAGAGCCAAATTATTTACAAGGTTTCATGATAAACAAAGCATTCTCCCACCTAATCTGCCCCTCCTTTGAGGAAACCACTTTTACATTTTCCAATGTATCACTTTGTCACTTACTTGAGGTAATGCTACTTTGTGATTTTTCCATTCTAGGCATTAACTTAGTTTCTCCCTGTGAAAGAGGAGAGCTTGGTTTCTTTCCATCTCTTCTCTTGGCTCTTGTCAGCTCCCATCATACTCACGGTCTTTTCCTCTCTGTCCTCTTAATGTGGATTCATTGTAATTTTAGCTGGAGCAGTGCTGATGTTGCAATATTGTTAATTTATAATTGGAAAAATATATTTAATCTTTGCTCTACCTCCTAAAACCCTTGGAATTTCCTAAGTGCTGAAAACCAAAAAAGTGTCTTTTGTTCATAAGGTGACTTTTGGAAAGCCCCAGGTCACAGAAGGATGGGGCTTGGCTGCCCGGAGAACCAACTGTGTTATTAGGGTTGGAACTTTTAGTGCCCTTATCCCCAGGGGAGGGGCAAGGGGGCCTGGAGATTGAGGTAGTGACCCATGGTCAGTGATTTCATCAATCACACCCATGCAATGAGGCCTCCATGAAAAACTCAAAAGGACAGGGTTCTGAGAACTTCTGGCTCAGTGAACACCGGGAGATGTGCGGAGAGGGTTGCACTTAGAGAGGGCATGGAAGCTCCGTGCCTTTCCCCAGGCCTCACCCTCTGCATCTCTTCTGTCTGGCTGTTTCTGAGTTATATCCTTTTATAATAAACTGGTAATCTAGTAGGTAAAATGTTTCTCTGCATTCTGTGAGCCACTGTAGAAAATTAATTGAGCCCAACACGGGGGCCTTGGGAACCTCTGATTTATACCCCTTGTCAACTTGGCACTGTATGCATCTCCTTAAACTTCACTTAATCTCCAAAGAAGAAAATAACAAGGTCATAATTCATTTAACATGGTACAACTATCCTGTGTACAGCCATAAGTGAGGTTATTCTTTTCCTTGGTAACTCCTAACTTGAACGCTAGGATGTAAAATTAACCATACTTACACTATTGTATAAAGCCAGTACATCTTATGTCACATAATAAGGGAATAAGAGAAGGAAGAAAATAAGGATATATTCATAATATATAAATCAAATATATTCATAATAAAATAGATATATATTCATAATAAATTCATAATAAATATATTCATATAGAAGAAATATTCATGACAAGTCTCACTTCTGTAATTGGTTGTGTGGCCATAACTGGTATTTTTGACAAGCTTCTTCATTTTCTGTTCCATATACTCCTTGCTTTCAGCAGGGACCTCAGCTGGTTGTGATTCTTCATCTGCTGGGTGGACCTAAACCTTTGTTCCTGAAGCCTCTGAGCCATTACTAGTCCTGCCTGGACTGGACTTATCCTTATCCAGAGCAAGTGTCTGTTCCAGCAAGAGTAAAACACTGCTCCTTCCTTGATGGAAAGGGTCCAGTGTAATAAACCTACACCAGGAAGCTGGCTAATCACCTTGGGGAAGGGTCCATACTGGGGGCTCAGTGTTGGTCTCTGTTGCCGGCAGACCCGGCCTTCAGCAGGGGAAGTTGGCAGTGATGAGTGGGAGTTCATGTTGCTGAGTCCATGTACAACCTCCATGCCTGTTACCATGGCCCCTGAAAGAATGGAAATATTTTTGTTTTATCTAAGTACTTAATTGGTAGTTTGGCTGGATTGCAGATCATTTTTCTTCACAGTTTTGAAGTCATCGTTTTATGGTCTTGGCTTCCAGAGTTGCTGTTAAGAAGTCTGATGCCATTCTGATTCTTATATATGGCCTTTCTCTCTCTCTCTCTCTCGGAAGGGTTGGAGAATTATCTCTTCAGGCTGATATGCTTTGATGTTGGTCTGTTGAATCTGTTGTGTTAATGTATATGGTGGGTCCACTGAAATTGCCAATTGTTCCTTTAGTTCTAGAAATTTTTCCCCTTTAGTCTTCTTTCTGGTTTCTTTTCTTAATCTAGTTTCTTCAAACTTTTCTTCTCTATTTTAGCCATGTGCCCTTCCTTACCCCTGTGTTCAGGGGTATCTGTACTAGCGACGTTTCATTGTTGGTGAATTCTATGGTGTGCCAAGTGTTCTGCACTGTCAGCTTATGAGTGGGTTTCCTCAGATATGCTGTTATTTGCCACTTAATTGTCTTGCTTTTCAGCTTCCAACCGTTTGCACTTCTCCTCTCTCAGTTCCTCTGTCTGTGTGAGTGTGCGTATTTTAAAAGGACCGTTTTCTTTGCTGGGATTTCAGGAGGAGGGGAAAATCCATAAACATGTTCAAATCTTTTGTCTGACATCTGCTTATGGCTTATGATTTAAAAAATCAATTTGTTGAGGTGTTATAGTCTAGTTTTCACTTCTATGAGCCTTTGCACTTAGGGAGTTCATAAGTTTCACATAGATATGAAAGTCCTCCACTAGCTTATGCATTCTCACATCCCTTATTCTTTATGGTAAATGCTAAGGAAGTAGTTACAGAAAAATGAAGAATTTGAAAGGGAATGTATAAGAGAAGGGATTAACATTTAACACCAAATTTGGGCCTCAAAACAACTTTGTGAGGACGCTAAAGCTCAGAGAAATAAAGATTTGCCCGAGATCACACAGAAAGCAGCAAACACATGATCTCAGGCACCATGGGCATGAGGAACAGCTCCACCAGAATTTATCAGAGACATCAGTAAAAGAAAATAACTGTAATTGGTTTACTTTCTTAAATAGAAATATGCTTTCTTACATGTTTCTTTAAATTTTGAACATACAGATAAGCAAAAAGTAGAAAATAAATACTGCTCATATAGTTCAGACTATATCTACTAGGTTGCTCACCTCAACCTTTTTTTGGGTCATGAATTTCCCTTTTTTGGGTCAAAAATTTTCCCTTAGGTGATGGGGAATCATCTTCTCCCGTTGGAGAACTATGGATTTTAAGTGTAGCAATGACATGACTAGATTAGCTTTGGGGATTTTGGGGGCAACATTGTAGAGAAGAGTTTTGAGGGAGCAGAAAGTGGACATTAACTAGCTGCTATGTGGCAGTTGTAGTGAGAAACTGTGGTGAGTTTATATAGAGGCATGGTGGCCCTCTCGTCATATTTATTTGGATTACATGTGGGTGCTGGCAGTGTTCCAACAGCGCTGGTGTCCTTTGTGTTGCTTCCTGGTGTTTCCTTTCTTGGCTTCAGCTGACTGAGGTTCTCAAGGAGACGTTTGCTCTAAGCACAAGTAGGCCAGTCGCTTTGGTTGATAATTGGCGGTGATGGTTTATGGAAAAACTGCACTGGCCTCCTGTGTTCTCGTCTTCTTCCCTTTTAGTCTTGAGTCCATAGGAACTGTAACAACAAAAAACCATATTCATCTGAACGGACTACATGAACGCCATGTGTTTGCTGAGGCTAGTTTTTAACTGAGAAAACAGAGTTAGCAATAGGAGCTTTTCTGTTTCCCTCCAGGGAGCTACTGGTAAACTATATCCGTTATAATCGCACCCATTATAGTGTCCCAGGTTATGGGACACCTAGTAGGGGGTTAATACAAACTTAATGAAGGAAGGATGGAAGAAAGGGAGAGAAAGGAAAGGAGAGGTAGGAAAACCCAAATCTTGTGTTTTTATGTCAATTTCTCTTAGTTAAGGTCTGCCATGGGTACTTGCTGGATTTCTCTGAAGACAGACCAACTTTGGCTGTCTTTCACTGCTGTCTGTTGTACTCCTTATCTTCTGTGGGTCAGATAGGGACTGAGGAGAAAAGATTCTCTAGGAATTCAGTGGGACTTATTTACGTTAGTCTGGTCATGGGATAGCGTGGCAGATGTCTGCTGATTTATGATATATTTTGCGTAAATAGGCAAGTTATTTCCAACAAAAAATGTCATTATAATAGGCATTTAATGAGGTAAATACTATTACTTAGCAATGGTATTATCTTCCCAGAGGCCTATAGAAAAGTCTAGGACTAAAGGAATCCCAGTTTTATTTTCATTGGAACTTATCTGGACTTTTTAGAGCTACTTCTGCTCTGTAGAAGGGCTTTGTTAGAGATACTGCCATGTGACATTTACCCTGAGTAGGTTTTCTGCATTTATTTTTCACATCATTGATCTCTGCCTCTTTTTAATTCTGACTCCTTTCCCCCTGTGTCCATTTTCTTTTAAGCTAAACAGTGTAGCATCAGATGTGTGAGGTGGGCAAGTGAATTCCTTTATTCAGTAGAAAGTGCTGGCATTTTGATTTTAAAATATTTCCAAATAAAATATTTTTAGGAATGTATAACTAGTAGAAAAATTGAACATTGAGTGATACATGTATAAAATATGAGAAAGCAAGAGTGGATTGCTACTGTGCTGTCGTGGCTGTCAGTCTATCTGATTAGTAAGAATACTTGAATGCAGTGTCTATATGTGGTAAATTAAAAAACCCTCAGTAATTAGAGTTGGGAGTGTTTTCCTAGCTTGATCTAATCAGGGGTGCAGTAGATCAGTATTTAAGAACAGTGAGAATGAATATGTTGAAGATGCATGTTTTTAAATTTATTTACAATTTCATCTTGTTCAGTGACTTTAAGGGCCTGAGTGTTTGAGTCCAGGCTAACTTTTAAGTACAGTCTAAGCTTTTTAAAATTGAAGTATAGTTAACATACAATATTACATTAATTTCAGGTATGTAACAATGATTGGTAGTGATCTACATTATTAAATGCTCACTGTGATAGGTGTAGTTACCGTCAACTTACAAAGATAATTTTACATTCTGTTGTGAAGTGTAAAATGGAGAACAAAAATGTTTTATCTATAAAGTTTGAAACTTTTTCAAAGATATTGAGGCAGCTTATCCAGGGGTACGGATTGTCACAGGGAATACTTTTATTTTTGAATTAACTTGCCATAACTTTTATTTTTATCATCTTTCATGGTACAGAAGCCAAGGCTGCCCCAAGGGATTGTTTCATCGATGTGAATTCTAAAGGGGACAGATTTGGCAACTGTGGTTTCTCTGGCAATGAATACAAGAAGTGTGCCACTGGGTAAGTGGAGGCAAGATTATAAAAGTTTGCAAGAGCAGTCATCTCTAGTGTTTTTTGTAAATCCTTCTGATTGCTGACTTCCTCTCCCTTCAATACCAAGCTTTTCAAACCACAGTTTTATAACACAAGGCTCCATAGAGACTCTGAAAAGAACTGGTAGAGTAATTCATCTCTTTTGACATTAATTGTCTAAATTCTGGTGGTTTTTAGAACCTTACTTTATTTATCTTGTTCTACAAGAAGAATCCCAAATAAATATTCCTCTTCCTCTTCTTTTCATTAAAAGATTGTGCTGCTAGATCTGTAGATAATAGAACTTGCAGAATTAATTCTGGACTTCATGTTTTTCCTCTGGCTCTGTATAATTTTAAAGTGACAAATTAAAACTTGTTTTTGTTTCTGTAACATTTGCTTATTGTAAAACATTTAGTATTAGAAATTATGAGAACAAAATAACTCAGTCTCAATCTGTATATATTCACTAATTTCAGTGTATTTCTTTTCTTTTTTTGTTTCTATGCACTGTACATGCACACCTGATGTTTTACATAGTTGGAATTATTCTGTAACACCGTGCATCTCTTCTGCTTACTCCATCTCCTACTCTAGCCAGCTAGACTAACCAACGATGAAACAATGCTTACTAAGGAGAAATAACAGCAGTGAACTCCATGTCCCTAAAGCCAACATATTTTTAGTTCTTCGTGCTACTTGACCTGTTAGTAACATACAATTATGTTGACCATTTTCTTCTTCTTGAAGAAACCTCATGCCTTGGCTTTGTGTAGAGTATTCATCTATGTTTTTCTGTTTCTAGTTGCTCCTTTAATGTGTTTATTTGTAGGCTCATCTTTCTCTACCCAGACATTAAATGGCATGAGATGCTTCAGCTATCCTGGCCTGCATGTGGCCTTTTGCCACAGGGCCTCTGCACATGCTGTTCCTTCTGCCTGGCGTGCTCTCTTGTCTCCCTTCCAGATCTCAGTTCAAGGATGACTTCTATAAGGAAGGCTTCCTCCACTTCCTTAACAGGGTCAGATATCCCTCTTGTAGGTGTTCTCAATGCTCTGCTTTAAAAAAAAAATGTTAGCCCATTAATTTTGTTCTAATTCTTTAAAAATTAGTTATCTACATGAGTTATATTTCACAGAATATTCAGAGTATCCCTTTCTTGATATATAAAACAGAGTAGGTTAAGGGAAAATTAAACAAACAAACCAGAAAGCATTTCAAAAAGAAATGTGAACATACTGTTTGACACTCTGTCTTCTCTCAGATGTAAGTTCTCTTGCATTTATAAAGCAGTGTTTTTCTGGGGAAGTCAACTATTATTCCTATTAAATTTTAAGTTATATTTAAATTCCATGGGGAGAGTTTATGCCCAGGAACAATCATTAAAAATGACACACACTTAAAAATGATACTAAGATAGGTAAATGGGTAATTTTCCAGATAAAAAGAAGGTCAAATACAAAACCAGTTCTACATATAGCATTTTCATGATTCTTTTATAGTGTTTAGAAAAGACCAAGGAGGGTTTTGTCCTTACTTTGGGGAGATTGGACCCATCTTGGCTAACATTATTAGACTAAATCAAAATGAGGAAAGTAGCAACTTGAAGGTTGAAGGAAGGGTGAGCTGCAGAGAGGTTGTATGCTTCTTTTTCACTGAATTTGGTATGTTGTGCTTTCCTTATTGTCAGTTCATCATATTTTATAATTTATACTGTGATTTCTTCTTTGGATCATGGGTTATTAAAAGTGTATTGCTTAATTTCCAAGTATTTGGAAATACTCTGGTTATCAGTTAGTTTTTGATTTCTGGTTTAATTCCATTGAAAACATACTCTGTATGATTTCAGTTCTTTGCAATTTATTGAGAAGTGAATTATTGGCCAGCCATATGGTCTATTTTGGTGAATGTTCCAAGTGAAATTGAAAAAAAAAAGAGTGTACTCTGCAGTTGTTGAATGTGTTACTTTATAGATGTCAAGTTAATAGTCTTATTCAAATCTGTATCTTTGGGTTGTATGTGCATATTTATCTGTACCCTAATTTCTGAGAGGTATTTTAAAATCTCTAGCTATGATAATGAAGTTCTGGGGAAGTCAACTATTATTCCTATTAAATTTTTATTCATATTTAAATTCCATGGGGAGAGTTTATGCCCACCATTTTTGCTGTTTACGTTTTGAATTTGTTATTAGGTGCATACACATAGGAGATTGTTATGTCTTCCTGATGAGTTGACCCTTTTATTATTACCAAATTTTATTCTTTATCTCTGAAATATTCTTTTGTAGCATTTGTCATAGTTTCATTTGTTTATGTGACTATTTGATTATCACCTTTCATTACTAAACTGTAAAGTCCAGTGACACATTTTATCATCTGCATTTAGCATAATGCCTGACACATAGTAAGTGCCTATTAAATATTTGTTGAATGAATGAAGGAATAAATGATATATCTAGTGAGTGGAGAATTAGTGTAACTGAATGAACTGAGCTACACTTTTGGGATAAGTGGGCTAATGCAGACTTGGAGAGAGCTTCCTAGACGGGCCTAGCCCTTGTGTTTAGCCTGGTCCTATTTCCATATTTTTATGACTATCTTGATGAAAATATAGAAACCACACTTATGAAACTTATAAATAACTGAGTAGCTGATATGAAAAGCATTTTTAATAGTAATATAAAGATAATGTGGTGTGGTCATTAGGGATACACGTTTGAAGTTAAACTCTCTGCGTTTGAATTCTGCTGCAACCACTTAAGGTCTCTGAGGCTTTGGACAAGTTGCTTTCGCTTACATACCTCAGGTTTCTCTTCTTTAAAATGGGGATGATAATGGTACTTATTTCAAGTGTTATTTTGAAGACTGAAAGAGTTGGTGCGCGTTGGCACTGAGAAGAGTGCCTGGTTTGTCGCAGGGCTCCTCGTGGTCAGCGTCATCCTCCGTATCTTTGCGATCACCCTTATATTTTACAAAATCTCTCTGTGCCCTGAATTTTCTATACATCAGAAGTTAAATCCAAAGCCTTAATTACATTCAGGTTAAACATTTTGGGGAACAATACTTCATAAGTGTTATATGAAGGAGGCACATGACTCTGGGTTATCTTATTATTAGTGGTACTAAGTGGCAATGAACAGATCTTGATATTTCAGTTATGCTTTTCCCATTACAACTCTCAGGTGAATGTGGAGCGATGACTTTCTGCTGTAAGAATATCCAGTTCCCCACCAATGTTTCACCTCATGGCTTTAGCATGCATTGATGACCCTTGCCTGAAGCAATTTTTCTGTTGAGGATTGCAGTAGCTCCCCCCCCACTAATTTAACAATGAACATTTCTTAGCTTTGTTGGCTGTTTGCATGTCTGATTTTGTGATTTTCCCATTTGCATCTTTGCTAATTTTTTTTTTGTTGAAGTGGTTATCCTTTTCTTATTGATTTGCAGTATCTTTAAAAAATTTTTTTAAATTTTATTACCATTTATGTACAATTACATGAGCAACATTATGGTTACTAGACTCCCCCCATTATCAAGTCCCCACCACAACCCCATTACAGTCACTGTCCATCAGCATAGTAAGATGCTATAGAATCACTACTTGTCTTCTCTGTGAGGTCTGCAGTATCTTTTTATAAAGACTCTTCTCTTTTTAACTTTTAAATGTCACCAAGACTACCATGAAAGACAGAATATATCACAGCAACATGAATTTTGGTAGGTTCCAACAGCTGGTAACTGAGGTCCCCTTTGTGCTGTGCTTTGTTTTAGAGATTTTCATATCTAATTTCAACCAGCTATGTGAAATAGGCATTATTTATAAATGAGACAGAATTATTTATCTCTTGTTTTTCAGATGAACAAACTCAGAAAGTTTAAATACTGAGGTTACCAAGTAAAAAAATGACAACATAGGAGTAAATACAAAGTTGGGAAAAATGACTAACTCTTAAGTGCAAATGGAGAGAAGAAGAGACTTAATAGCATATGCAAAAAGTAACTAGGGTTTTAGATCATTATAAGTTCAAGGGCGTCAATAATGTAATGTAGTTACCATAAGAGTTACCATAATCTTGGGCTTAATATATGCACAGTATCTAGAATAAAGCAAACAGCTCTGTTTTGTTCTTTGTCATGGAAGCCTTGATAGAATTCTAATACTGAATTAGTGAATTGGTGAATTAATGAATTGAGTCTTTAAGTAAGTAACTAAAAGTTAGCCAAGCCTAGAATGGTAGAGTCCTTTTTTAGTTATTTTACATTATAGAATCTAATTTTTTCCTTCCCATAACTCTGTAAGAAGACACAGTTGAGTTTTGGTATAGTTCTAGTATTTTCTGTGTAAAAGCATTTATAAAATTATATCGTATTTATAATCAACTTTATAGTTAGACTTTTCTGAGTCCTAGACAGATGGTGAAGAGAGATCAGGTGGGGGAGAAAAGAACACATTAGCAGCACCTACTCATTTGTACCTTAGCATTCACTTGTCTTTCCTCCTCTGCCATATTCAAAGAGAGCTGCTTTGATCTCTGTTGCTCTCCTATGCTTCCTCTGGAGATTCCCTTCAGCTAAATAGCAGCGAGCTCTCTGTCTATATATACATATACAATTTTTCTTCTGTATCTACACTGGCTGCATTTTATGTTTGCATTATTTCTCTATCTTTATAGAAATGCTTTGTGTGGAAAGCTTCAGTGTGAAAACGTACAAGACATGCCTGTATTTGGAATTGTGCCTGCTATTATTCAGAGTCCTGGTAGAGGCACCAAATGTTGGGGTGTGGATTTCCAGCTCGGATCAGATGTCCCAGATCCTGGGATGGTAAATGAAGGCACAAGGTGTGATGATGGAAAGGTAATTAAAATGCTTTCTACTTACAAAGTAAAACTGTAAAACATTTGAAAATCATTAAACAGTATGAGTGGCTGTTCTTTTCTGATTTTCAAAGAAATCTGTATTTATTGTAGATTTTAGAAAATATAAAGCTACTAAGAACAAAATTAAGAATAGCTATTCTGCTGTCCAAATGGGGTCATATATTATAACCTGTGTTTTCTCTGTTGTCACATACTGTGTATATTGCCTCCCCCTATCAGTGGGCTATAATTTATTAGCCAGTCTGCTATTACTGGGACAGCTAGGTGATTTCCAGGGTTTTGGGGTGTGTGTGTGTATGTATGTGTGTGTGTGCATGTACATGCATGTATGTTTCTGTACTAGAAATGCCATAGTATTTGTCTTGCCCATGTTCCCTGCTACCTTGACCACAGCTGTTTGGACCAGATACGAGCCCCTGATTTATTACCAGTGATTCTATATGAGAAGAAGAGCTCAGCCAAATTCCTTTTTTGGGGGAATATATAATTAAAGAAAGATAATTAGGAGTATGGCAGAAACTGTGACTTCTTTTAGAGGTGCCATGAGGTAGGAGCAGGGCTAGAAGGTCATGGCAAGCTTAAGCCACCTGCAAAAGTGTAAGGGAGCAGCAGTGTTGAGCATGGTGAAGACACCGTCTTGGAGGAGGAGGGAGAGAGCACATGCTGACTGGTGAGGTGACACATGAAAAGGACAGGTGGACCCTCACATTGCCTCCATTTCTCCAGACCTCACTTCTTACAAAGACCCTTATATATGATTATTCTTGTCACTACATAAACTCAATGGCTGCTGTTACCATAAACAAGGCCAAGGTAAATAAATAAAACTGTCAGCGTCTCCTGATTGCTTTCTGAGGTTAGCTACTATAATGTGTGCATATTTTTAAGGGTTTACATATGGTTTTGCCAAATTTCTGTTAAATTTTTACTAGTTTACCTTCCAACCAATTTTCAATAAAAGTGTCTTAATTCTCCATGCCATAGTCAAGATGAGCTGCTATCATTTTGAAGCTTTCACTGGTAATCTTTTTATTTTACTGTTTCTTGATCATTAGCGGTAGAATTTATCTCACCAAATTTTATCTGTAGTGCTTCTTTTGTGATTGGCCTTGTTGATGTCCTTTGTCCATTTGAAAGTTGGTGTTTTTTTCTAGTTGATTTTAAAGAACATTAATTACCTTATGTTATATATAATATAATGTAATACATATAATATTTTTGCCCAGTTTATTGTTTTATTCCTTTTGTTTTTAGAAATTTTTTTGCCATGTTAACATTCTTATGTAGTCAAACCTGTTATTCCTTTCTTTTATGGTTTCTAGCTTACATACTTTACAATACCCTTTTCAGTATAGTATCAAATTGTTATTCTCTTGTACTTCCTAGTAGATTTTTTTGTTTTTTAATACTTACCTCTTTATCATAATACTTACCTCTTTAATCCAGGGGAATGTTGAATGTGTTATAGTATGAGGTAGGCATTCTTTTTATTCCCTTTATTGTTTATTCATTCCAGAATAAGTGCTATGCTGAGTTCTAATGTTCTTTTTTTCAGAATGGTTTATCATTAACCTTAACCTTAACTATAATCTCTCTCATTTAATTAGAAATCTTATTTAAATTAGTAAATTAGTTAGTAAATATACACACTTGAACTTGATTTCTGGTTTTCTTCTTCATATGTATTGGTGTGTCTGTCTGACTACTCATGTGTCAGGACAGTTTTGATTTAGCTTTTGGTTTTGTAATATATTTTTAATATCTGGTCATACAAATGCCCCCTCATTCTTTTTCATAGTTTTATTGGCTATTTTTATTCATTTATCATTCCAGATGAACTTGAGGTCATGTTTGTCAAGGTGCAAAAAAAAAAAAGTCCTTTGGGATTTTGGTTGGGATGACATTAAATTTATAAATTTATATTGGAGAAAAGTGCCAAATAATGAGTCTTCTCATAGAAGAACATGGCGGCTCTGTTTCTCTTCCTCCCACCGGCAATTATTGTCTTAACTGAATTAATTAGGGAAAACTTCAGGAACAGCAAATTAAAACAGTGCCTTTTACCAACCCTTGGGGGGCTGATCTATCTTGTAGCCACCCAGGAAGAAGCAAAAAAAACCCCAGAGAGTGCGGTGCTGTTCCCTTGGCTGTGTACACAGTGCTAATGAAGGTGCCTTCGGGAATAGGAAGATCATGTTGTGAATCACATGGCAGCAGAGATTATGGAAAATGTCTGTACTACCTATTCTGCTCAGGCCCAGGGCTTTATTACTGGAGAAACTGGGCCTGTGTTACGGTACCTATTCACACATTCCACTGTTGATTCTCTTAGGATAACAGCAATATCGGCCTTGTGTAGAATCACTCGCCATTCTCCTACCACCTTCCAGAATGTTATCAAGAAGGTGGGACTGAACTCGGTCATCAGCTCCCTGGCCTCTGCCAGCTGTAAAGCTCAGCACTACATGCTGACCTTATTCACTGCTATGTTGTCTTCTGGGATTCATCTTCAGAGACTAATCCAAGAAAAGGAGTTTGTCTCTACAGTTATCTGCTTACTTGACAGCCCTTTAACCTCCATTAGAGCAAAAGCGTTCCTGGTTCTTTTATGTATTTTGATTCATAACCATGAGATGCTGTGGCTCGGCAGCTAAGCAAGGCTTATCTTAACATGTTTGATGGCATGCCCCAGAGGAGTCTTCAAGCTTGTGAATACTTTTTTTTTAATAGTTTATTTTGGTATCATTAATGTACAATTACATGTGCAATATTATGGTGATTAAACTACCCCCTTCATCAGGTCCCCCCGACCAACCCCATTATAGTCACTGTCCATCAGCGTAGTGAGATGCTATAGAGTCACTACTTGTCTTCTCTGAGTTGTACAGCCCTCCCCGTGCCCCCACAACATTACATCTGCTAATCGTAATGGCCCTTTTTCCCCCTTCTCCCTCCCTTCCCACCCATCCTCCCCAGTCCCTTTCCCTTTGGTAACTATCAGTCCGTTCTTGGGTTCTGTGAGTCTGCTGCTGTTTTGTTCCTTCAGTTTTTTTCTTTGTTCTTATACTCCACAGATGAGTGAAATCATTTGATACTTGTCTTTTTTGGCTAGGCTTATTTCACTGAGCATAATACCCTCTAGCTCCATCCATGTTGTTGCAAATGGTAGGATTTGTTTTCTTCTTATGGCTGAATAATATTCCATTGTGTATATGTACCACCTCTTTTTATCCATTCATCTACTGATGGACACTTAGGTTGCTTCCATTTCTTATTGTAAATAGTGCTGCGATAAACATAAGGGTGTATATGTCTTTTTCAAACTGGGCTGCTGCATTCTTAGGGTAAATTCCTAGGAGTGGAATTCCTGGGTCAAATGGTATTTCTATTTTGAGTTTTTTGAGGAACCTCCATACTACTTTCTACAATGGTTGAACTAATAAATTTGCATTCCCACCAGCAGTGTAGGAGGGTTCCCTATTCTCCACATCCTCGCCAACATTTGTTGTTGTTTGTGTTTTGGATGTTGGCCATCCTCACTGGTGTTAGGTGATATCTCATTGTGGTTTTAATCTGCATTTCTCTGATGATTAGTGATGTGGAGCATCTTTTCATGTGCCTGTTGGCCATCTGAATTTCTTCTTTGGAGAAGTGTCTATTCATGTCCTCTGCCCATTTCTTAATTGGATTATTTGCTTTTTGTTTGTTGAGGTGCATGAGTTTTTTATATATTTTGGATGTCAACCCCTTATCGGATACGTCATTTATGAATATATTGTCCCATACTGTAGGGTGTCTTTTTGTTCTACTGATGGTGTCCTTTGCTGTACAGAAGCTTTTCATCTTGATATAGTCCCACTAGTTCATTTTTGCTTTTGTTTCCCTTGCCCAGGGAGATATGTTCATGAAGAAGTCGCTCATGTTTAAGTCCAAGAGATTTTTGCCTATGTTTTTTTCTAAGAGTTTTATGGTTTCATGACTTACATTCAGGTCTTTGATCCACCTTGAGGTTACCTTTGTGTATGGTGTTAGACAGTAGTCCAGTTTCATTCTCTTACATGTAGCTGTCCAGTTTTGCCAACACCAGCTGCTGAAGAGGCCATCATCTCCCCAATGTATATCCAGGGCTCCTTTATCAAATATTAATTGACTGTATATGTTTGGGTTAATGTTTGGATTTTCTATTCTGTTCCACTGGTCTGTGGGTCTGTTTTTGTGCCAATACTATATTGTCTTGATTACTGTGGCTTTGTAGTAGAGCTTGAAGTCAGGGAACGTAATTCCCCCTGTTTTATTCCTCCTTCTCAGGATTGCTTTGGCTATTCGGGGTCTTTTGTGGTTCCATATGAATTTTAGAATTATTTGTTCCAGTTCATTGAAGAAAGCTGGTGGTATTTTGATAGGGATTGCGTTGAATCTGTAGATTGCTTTAGGTAGTATAGCCATTTTGGCAATATTTATTCTTCCTAGCCAAGAGCATGGGATGCATTTCCATTTGTTAGTGTCCTCTTTAATTTCTCTTAGGAGTGTCTTGTAGTTTTCAGAGTACAGGTCTTTCACTTCCTTCGTTAGGTTTATTCCTAGGTATTTTATTCTTTTTGATGCAATTGTGAATGGAATTGTTTTTCTGATTTCTCTTTCTGTTAGTTCATCATTAGTGTATAGGAAAGCAACAGATTTCTGTGTGTTAATTTTGTATCCTGCAACTTTGCTCAATTCAGATATTAGTTCTAGTAGTTTTGGAGTGGAGTCTTTAGGGTTTTTTATGTACAATATCATGTCATCTGCAAATAGTGACAATTTGACTTCTTCTTTACCAATCTGGATGCCTTGTATGTCTTTGTTTTGTCTGATTGCCGTGGCTAGGACCTCCACTACTATGTTGAATAACAGTGGAGAGAGTGGGCATCCCTGTCTTGTTCCCGATCTTAGATGAAAAGCTTTCAGCTTCTCGCTGTTAAGTATGATGTTAGCTGTGGGTTTGTCATATATAGCCTTTATGATGTTGAGGTACTTGCCCTCTATACCCATTTTATTGAGAGTTTTAATCATGAATGGATGCTGAGTTTTGTCAAATGCTTTTTCAGCATCTATGGAGATGATCATGTGGTTTTTGTCCTTCTTTTGGTTGATGTGGTGGATGATGTTGATGGATTTTTGAATATTTTACCATCCTTGAATCCCTGAGATGAATCCTACTTGATGATGGTGTATGATCCTCTTGATGTATTTTTGAATTCGGTTTGCTAATATTTTGTTGCGTATTTTCGCATCTACGTATATCAGGGATATTGGTCTGTAATTTTCTGTTTTGGTGAGGTCTTTGCCAGGCTTTGGTATTAGAGTGATGCTGGCTTCATAGAATGAGTTTGGAAGTATTCCCTCCTCTTCTATTTTTTGGAAAACTTGAAGGAGAATGGGTGTTATTTCTTCTCTATATGTCTGGTAGAGTTCAGAGGTGAATCCATTTGGTCCGGGGGTTTTGTTCTTGGGTAGTTTTTTGATTACCGCTTAAATTTTGTTGCTGGTGATTGGTCTATTTAGTTTTTCTGGTTCTTGTTTGGTCAGTTTTGGAAGGTTGTATTTTTCTAAGAAGTTGTCCATTTCTTCTAGGTTTTCCAGCTTGTTAGCATATAGATTCTCATAATATTCTCTTATAATTCTTTGTATTTCTGTGGGGTCAGTTGTTGTTTTTCCTTTCTCATTTCTGATTCTGTTTTATGTGTGTAGATTCTCTTTTTCTCTTAATGAGTCTGGCTAGGGGTTTATCTGTTTTGTTTATTTTTTCGACTCTTGGTTTCATTGATTTTTTCTATTGTTTTATTCTTCTCAATTTTATTTATTTCTTCTCTGATCTTTATTATGTCCCTCCTTCTGGTGACTTTGGGCCTCATTTGTTCTTCTTTTTCCAATTTCAGTATTTGTGTCTTTAGACTATTCATTTGGGAATGTTCTTCCTTCTTTAAATAGGCCTGGATTGCAATATACTTTCCTCTTAGAACTGCCTTTGCTGCGTCCCACAGAAGTTGTGGCTTTGTGTTGTTGTTGTCATTAGTCTCCATATATTCTTTGATTTCTGTTTTGATTTGGTCATTAACCCATTGATTAATTAGGAGAATGTTGTTAAGTCTCCATGATTTGTGAGCCTTTTTGTTTTCTTTCTAAAATTTAATTCTAGTTTTATACCTTTATGATCTGAGAAGTTGGTTGGTAGAATTTCAATATTTTTACTTTACTGAGGTTGTTTTTGTGGCCTAGTATGTGGTCTCTTCTGGAAAATGTTCCATGTGCACTTGAGAAGAATGTGTATCCTGTTGCTTTTGGGTGTAGAGTTCTGTAGATGTCTGTTAGGTCCATCTGTTCCAGTGTGTTGTTCAGTGCCTCTGTGTCTTTACTTATTTTCTGTCTGGTTGATCTGTCCTTTGGAGTGAGTGGTGTGTTTAAGTCACCTAAAATGAATGCATTGCTGCCTATTTCCTCCTTTAATTCTGTTAGTATTTGTTTCACATATGCTGGCCCTCCTGTGTTGGGTGCATAGATATTTATAATGGTTATATCCTCTTGATGGATTGACCCCTTTATCATTATGTATTGTCCTTCTTTATCTCTTGCTACTTTCTTCCTATTGAAGTCTATTTTGTCTGATACAAGTACTGCAACACCTGCTTTTTTCTCCTTGTTGTTTGCATGAAATATCTTTTTCCATCCCTTCACTTTTAGTCTGTGTATATCTTTGGGTTTGAGGTGAGTCTCTTGTAAGCAGCATATAGATGGGTCTTGCTTTTTTATCCATTCTATTACTCTGTGTCTTTTGATTGGTGCATTCAGTCCATTTACATTTAGGGTGATTATCGATAGATGTGTACTTATTGCCCTTGCTGGCTTTAGATTCGTGGTTACCAAAGGTTCAAAGGTTGCTTCTTTACTATCTGACAATCTAACTTAACTTTCTTGTTAAGTTATTGTAAACAGAGTCTGATGTTTCTTTATTTCTCTCCCTTCTTATTCTTCCTCCTCCATTCTTTATATACTAGGTGTTTTATTCTTTGCCTTTAGTTAGTATTTGGATGTTGCTTCTTTCTTTGCTATGATTTTATTTTCTCTGGTGACATCTTTTTAGCCTTAGGAGTGCTTCCCTCTAGAGCAGTTCCTTTAAGATGTCCTGTCGAGGTGGTTTATGGGAGGCAAATTCTCTCAGCTTTCGCTTGTCTGAAAATTGTTTAATCCCTCCATCATATTTAAAATAATTGTGCTGGATACAATATTCTTGGTTCAAGGCCCTTCTGTTTCATTACATTAATTATATCATGCCATTCTCTTCTGGCCTGTAAGGTTTCTGTTGAGAAGTCTGATGATAGTCTGATGGGTTTTCCTTTGTAGGTGATCTTTTTTCTTTCTCTAGCTACCTTTAATACTCTGTCCTTATCTTTGATATTTGCCATTTTAATTATTACGTGTCTTGGTGTTTTCTTCCTTGGGTCCCTTGTGTTAGGAGATCTGTGGGCTTCCGTGGACTGCAAGACTATTTCCTTCCCCAGCATGGGGAAGTTTTCAGCAATTATTTCTTCAAATACACTTTCTATCCCTTTTTTTCTCTCTTCTTCCTCTGGTACTCGTATAATGCGAATATTGTTCCATTTGGATTGTTCACACAGTTCTCTTAATATTCTGTCATTCCTAGAGATCCTTTTATCTCTCTCTGCCTCAGCTGCTCTATATTCCTGTTCTCTGATTTCTATTCCCTTAACAATCTCTTGCATCTTGTCCAGTCTGCTGCTAAGCCCATCGATGGCTTGTCTCATTTTTACATCGTCTTTCCTGACTTCCCTCACTTCCTCCCTTAGTTCTTGCATATTTCTCTGTAGATCCATCAGCATGGTTATGACTTTTATTCTGAATTCTTTTTTCCATCCATTCAGGTTCCCTCTCAGGTATTGTCTGTGTCTGGGTGATTTTTGTCTGTACCATATTCTTCTGTCTTTTCATGTCGATAGAAGTGGTCGCTGGTAGGTGCCACGTATGTCAGCTGGGCTCTTTAAGACTTAAAAAAAAAACAAGCAAGAAAAAACAAACCAAAACAAAAAAAACAAACAAAAAAAAGAAGGAAGAGAAAGAAAAGAGCAAAAGAACAAAGAATGAAAAGAAAGAAGAGAAAAGAAAGGGAAAAAAAAAACACCCACCCGGAGTGGATTCTGTAAGGATGCTGTAGGTGTCGCTGTTGCTCCACTATTCCACAGCTGCGGCCGCGCCGCTCTTTGTAGCTATTGCCGGGGGTGCAACAAATGGGAGGCTGTTGTTCTCTGTATAAAGTTTTAGTATGGCTGCTACCTTTTCTCAGTCACCAGCCAAGGAGTCCGAAATTCCTCAGGACTCCCAGCCCGCTGGCCTGAGCGTGCCGGAGCGATCGTGTTCCGTCGCTGGGCCCCCCGCCTCTCCAAGACTGCTAAAAACAGCGCGTGCTCTTCTCTTGTCCCGGGGCACCAGCTACACGGACCCAGGCGCGTTCCCAGCTCAAAGCCTGCACCTTCTGCCTCTCCAATATCCGATGCACCGTGCGATGTGTGTCAGTGCTCCCGGCGCAGGTCGCCAGTGCTGGCTATTTCGCAGGCCTGTACTTCCACTCCCTCCTGGCTTTGAATCCTCTCCTCCCGCCGGTGTGCTGGGGTGGGGGAGTGCTTGGGTTCCGCTGGGCCGCTGCTCTGTATCTTACCCGCCTCGTGGGGTGCCAAGTCCTCTCAGGCCCAGATGCAGGCTGTGCGCTCTGCTATAAATTCTGGTCTCTCTTTTAGGAGTAGTTGTATTTGCTGTATTTTTGTAGATTTATATAGTTTTGGGAGGAGAATTCCGCCGCCCTGGTCACGCCGCCATCTTCCCGAACTCCCAAATTGTTAATACTTCTAATAGCCAATGTTCCCTTGTCAGTAAAGTCAATTTATTCTGCTGTAGCCTGTGTAAACACATTCTGTAGTGGGAAGACACTGGGGGAGCATGAAGGAATGGAGAGTCATTCTGGAGCTTGTCTTATATTGTTATGGATTCCATCAGTGTTTTATTTCTCTCAGTAGAGGGAAGAAGCCCACTTTTGAATCTTGTCAGTCTCTGGTTGGATTAAGGTGATCCAGATTTATTGATAGCCTTGGTGCCTTCTAGAAGCAAATCTAAATCCTGTCTGAATAAGTCTAGCCCTAGGCCTCAAGATATCCTTCCAGTTTCCATGTATAGAGTCTAACACTCAGGCCTGTGAAGAGATAAGACTGGTGATGTACATTGAGAGAGAGAGAGCAGAAAGACGGGTCCAGGCAAGGAGCAGCGAAGTGATAATGAGTACCTGTCCAAATGCCTGGCTCTTCTCATCCGTCACCTTGTGTAGGAGCTGCCGTGCATCCTGGGTGACATTCTTAATGCCTTGGCCAACGTTTCTGGTCATAAACACCCATCCACAGTTGGGTGAAGCAGTTGAAGACGTGTCTACCTCTGATGCCTGTAGTGCTTCACCTTGTAACTTCTCAGGTATTTCGACCTCAAGTTGTAACAGAAGAGTTCCTTTTCAGTTATGGAACTATTCTTTTATAGACTGAAAAAAAAGAATTGAAGGTATACTGTATGCTGTTTTCAGAGAGCATATGTCTTGAAGATTTTCTCCTCTTTTAAAGGCATTTTAAGAAAAACTGTTGGACCACAGTAGACCCATTTCCTACTCCAGAGTCATATTAAATCAGTAGATACAGGAGAAACTAACATAGATAGAGCCATAGGACTCATGGCATCGGAAGAATTTATCAAGATCACATTGTCAACTTTGGAAGCAATAATACAGTATCCTATCTTATTGAAAGACTACTGCTCTATGGTTGTTGATTATATACTGCTACCCTTAGTCTCCTTGGCTCAAGCCAAAATGTGGAGTGGAGACTCTTCAGCTTGTGGTTGCTCTCAGAAGCCACATCTCTGCTTGTGAACCAGGAGGTTGAGGATGGCAAGAAGGAGGCGAAGGCCGATTCTGACAGCAATCTTCTGGCTCTCATCAGAGATGTCTTACTTCCCCAGTATGAGCACATCCCACAGAGCCTGACCAGGTACCAGCATATGCTCTGAAGCTTCTAGTTGCGATGACTGAACACAACCCAACTTTTATCAGTCTACTATGATGATTTAAGACTTGCTGCCTGAATAATTCCCTGAAATTTCAGCCACATCAACTTTCTTTAGAGAGGAGGATAGCAAACTGGTCCTACTCATTTTTCAAGTAATTCTGGAACATCAGGAGAACATTCTGGGTAACACCATGCAAAGTGTGATTGCATTGCTTAACAATCTGGTTGCCTGCAAAGATTCGAATATGAAGTTACTTTATGAACAAGAAATCATGCCCCAATCATGTTTCTAGGATCCTGTAAAGCAGGGTCTAGAAACATGTTCACACAACAACTACAGGGACAAAAACACAAGGAGAGAGGGAGCCTCAGAGGAGGGACATGCCCAGGCCCTGGTGGGCAACAGTGGACATCCCTGAAGCAGAAGAAAATGTTAAATCAGAAGATAGGGCCTCAGCCTGGATGGGTCCCAGCAGCTCTGCCCTGACTGGCCCTCATACACAGAGCAGGGCCAGGCCTAGCCCTGTGTTGTCACTCAGGTCTGCTGCAGGGCCAGATGGGCCCAGAGTGTCAGAGCTCCAGCTGGGAAAGGCTCTTCCTTCCTGCCCATGTGCCTGCTCAGGTGACATCACTTCCTCCATCAGAGCAGGTAGGGAGAGCAGTGCTCTAGAACCTGGTGGGCCACCCCTCCCCTACCTAACTGACCTGCCCTGTTGGAAGGGCCCCTGTTGACCTTAGCGACGGAACTCTGCAGGGTTCTGAGCGGTCCCCTCTGACCACAGACACTGGCACTCGGAGGCAGCTGTGGAGCCCCTGCAGCCATGGAGGGCCTGCTGCCTGCCACCGGATCTATGTGCCAGCTGATCCTGGAGTGCCTGTGGGGGGCTCTCCTGGTGATTGCAGAGAGCTGGGGATGCCCAACAGGATTCCATGGGCTCCCCTGGGGGACCCTCGCATGTTGGGTGGGGCTGATTTTCATGGTAAGCAGAGGACGGAATTCACGAGGCACCAAGGCTCTGGGCAGAAGCTGTTCTGCCCGCCATGAAGTACCTGGAAACTGTGGTGACACTACAGAATGAACGACTCCAGCCAATGACACCGGCAGGCCACCTGCAGGGGGAGGCCAGTCCTTTCACCCTACAAAGCCTGAGCTTGGCAGCAGTAACCACACACCTGAGGCTGTCCCTTCAGTACACTCTGGGCCTTCTGGCAAAAGGGAGAACCAGCCTCCTACACTTCCCAAGGCCACTGATGAGAAACCGACTCTCTGTGCATCACAGAAGGATGGAGAACAAGTGGAGAGAAAATGCTCGACGACTGGAATGGAAACACTGCTTTTCCAGAAAGGGCAGAAGTCCTTGCCCAAGACAATGCAAGATGCAGGCAGAAGCTGAAGGAAAAGGTGGAGGAGAAGGAAGGACTGTTGCGGTCAAATGCACGTGCGGAACAGGTCCTGAAAGAGGGAGTCAGCCAACTACAGTCAGTGGCTGAGACCCTGCTCCACGCCATCCCTACACTTGTGCCCCCGAGACATCTCCTGGATGGGAGCCTGGAAGTCAAGCAAAAGCAGGAGTGGGAAACTGCAAACACCTCGTCCCCGGGTCAGAGGTGGCACTGAAGGCTGACATGCACGATGCTGACTCCCCTGTGTCCCCTCAAAGTCCTGAGAGAGCCAGATCGTTGAGGGAACAAAAGCCAGTGAATGAAGAGCTGAGAAAACAAACAGCCACCCTCCAGGCAGAGGAAACATCTCTGAGGTGTGAAATCCTACAGCTGGAAAGTTGACTTCTTCAGCTGAAGCTCCAGAGTCTGCTTAAACTACACCAAGAACATACCATGCAACCTGAGAGCCAAATCGCTAAGGAGGAAAAGAGATGTGCAGAAATTGAGAAGAAACTGACCAACTTGTGCAGAAAATGGAACTTCGAGTTTCAGATTCTCCAGCTGCACAGCAAGATAGCCGAAGACATGGGCAAAGAATTGGAGAGAACCAGGTCCTTCTACCAAAGGGAGTTCTTCTTGCATGAGAAAAGCTGGAAGGTAGCTGTGCTGACTGAGAGAAACCTCATGAAGCTAAGAAGAGAAGGCGACCGCATCAGACAAATGCTGGCTGACGCCCCGGCCCACCTGCAGCCTTTCCCAAGTGGCCCTTCTGCTCCTGTTGCTCCCACAGAGGCCACAACCTGTCCCGGGATCCTCTGAATCCTCAGGCCCCCCCACCTCCGAGGAAGGAGAAGGGTGTCACTGTGAGGGCTCAGGGGGCAGGGGTGACCTGCAGGTGTGATTCAGCTCACGGCAGCCGGGTCCTAACGGCCCACAGCCATGGCACAGCCCTGCAGGTGTTTCTGTCTTTAAGCCAATTTTGATTTATCTCTTTTAGGTTTAGATACTGTTATTTAACTGATACTACAATTCCCTTATCCAAGTAAGCATAGCATTATAATTTTAAGAGTATTTTTCAAATAAAGTTTCATTTAATATAAAAAAAAAGAACATGGCATGTCTCTCCATTTTTTTTTTTAGATTCTTCTTTTAAAGATTTAGTCATAAAGGTCCTTTCTGTTTTTTAGTTTTATTGCTATGTATTTTATATTTTATTGCTATTATGAATAGGCCCTTTTTCTCCTATTCAATTTTCCAATTTGTTATGTTATACTTTCGAATTGTTTTTTATTGATAAGAAAGCTGTTTTGTTCAGTTTTTACTGGGTGTTACTGATATTTAGAACAACATAATCATGTGCATATATTTCTTTTGTTACCAGCCATAAATTTAGTGTTACATATTTTTATTGTTGATTATATTAGAATTATCTAAGTAAATGAAAATCATCTGGATTAAAAAAAAGTCACCATCTGTAAATGCAAATCGCCATCTGTAAATGAAAATCAGTTGATTCTTTTATAATTTGAATTTATTTTCTCATGTAATTGCAATGACAGAACTTTCAGAATAATTTTAAATAATAACAGTGATACTGTACATCTGTCTTGTCCCTAACTTGACTGGTAACCTATCTAGGCTTCCAAGGTTATATGTGACTTTGACTATTGGCTTTGGGTAGATAGTATTTCTTATTTAAAGGAGTACCCTTTTAATCCTAATTAAGAATAAAAAAATGAATTGATTTAAAAATTTTATGTTTACTTTAATAGCTATTAAAATAATTATTTTCCTTTGACCTATTGATCTGCTGGGTTATACTGATAAATTCTGTAATATTAAATTATCTTTACATTCCTGAAACAAACATTAGTAATACTGAATTTTTCTTTAGCTGTACTCCTGGATTCTGTGTGCTAGTACATATACTTTTGTATTTATGGGTTGTATATTACGATTTTTTTTTAGTTTGTGGAGTTTTACTCTGTGGATTATATAGTCAGACAAAAACTCAGATAAGACTAAATGAAAGCATAACAGGAAATTTATTGATTTAAACCACAAAGAGCTTTGGAACCCAGAAGCTCAGGTAGTGTTCCCGAGTCTCCCTGTGTCTTTCATCTCTGCTTCTCCTTTGTTGGCTCCCTGGTACCAGCTTTATTGAGGTACAATTAATATAGTTTAAGGTGTACAGTGTGATGATTTTCTCCATGTATATGTTGTGAAATGATTATAGCAATAAGGTCAGTTAACACATCCATCACCTCACACAAATAATATATTTTCTTTGTGATAACATTTAAGATTTACTCTCTTAGCGACTTTCCAACATATAATACAGTATTGTTAACTGTGAGCACCATGCTGAATATTAGATCCCAGAACTTACTCATCTTAACTGGAAGTTTATTTCCCCATTTCCATCCCCTTTTAGCTACTGTTTCTATGAGTTTGGCCTTTTTTTTTTTAGGTTTATGATTTGGATCTTCCTAAATTTGTTAAGTGTTACTTTTTGGCCCAACATTTGATTTATCCTGTAGAATGTTCTGTGTGTGCTTGACAAGCATATGTATTCTACCTCTGTTGCATGTAATGTTCTGTATATGTTAGGGACATTTTGGTCAATAGTACTCTTCAGATATGCTGTTTCCTTATTAAATTTATGCATGGATGATCTATCCAATGTTGAAAGTGGGGCATTGAAGTTCTCCACTGTTACTGTATTGCTGTTTATTTCTCCCTTCAGTTCTGTTTTATTCATTTTAGATATTTAGACACTTCAATGTAGGGTGACTATATACTAAAATTGTTATATGCTTTTGATGAATTGACCCCTTTCTCATTATATGGTGACTTTTTGTCTCTTGTGACTGATTTTGACTGAAAGTCTATTATATGTGATTAAGTATAGCTACTCCTGCTTTCTTTTGGGTACCATTTGCATGGGGTATTTTTTTCTTTCCCTTCACTCATGACAAGGATGGCTGGGGGAAGAGTTGGACTGGTATCCACAAAATCTGTCAGGCTAACCACTTGATTATTAAAATCTTCCTCTGCTGAGGTCACCCTTTGGTGAGGATTCACATGGGACACAAATATCTTCAATTTTTTGCCCATTTATATGGTTCTGTTGATTTATCTCCCTTCTGATCAATTTCCTTCCCATCAATTCTCCAGTCATGCTTCTTCCAAGTCTCTGACCACCCAGCCAAGCCACTGACCATAGCCTGTGAGTTGGTATATAAAGCACACCTGGCCATTTCTTCTTCCCAGTAAATTCCTGGGAGAACAACCTGGTGTACTGCATTCTGTCCACAGGGAGGATTGCCCTTTACCACTGTCTTTTAGGATGTCCCAGAAAGGACTGTACTGCTGCAGCTGTCCACTCTTGGGTGGTGCTTGTATATTGTGCACAATCATCTGTCAACCAGGCCCAAGACTTCTCTTCCTCTGTCAGCTGGTCAGAGGACTTCCATGAGGCCATAGATGCAGGCTGGAAGAGAAAAGGCAGTTTAACAGGAATAGAGACCATGGGCAAATGGGCTGTTCCTTCAGGCAGTTTTCACCAGGGCCTACTCATGCTGTATTGGGTATATAATACTTTTATTTGATTATGGAATGTTCCTACACTGCTGGACTTTAAGACTTGATGGGTCAGATAATACCCAGTTCATGAATGGCAGATCAGTTTGCACGGTAACTTGGTGTCTCCTAGTTAATCATTCAGTCTGTATTAAGGCCCCAGGTTTGCAGTCAGCAAGCTCAAGATCTAGGAGAGTTGGTGGTGTAGTTCCAGCCTGAGTCCAAAGGCTTGAGAACCAGGAGAGCTGATGGTATTTCTAGTCAGAACTCAGCAGGCTTAAGACCCAGGAAGAGCCGATGTTTTAGCTCATGTCAGGTGGCAGGAAGAATCACAGTCCCAGGTTGAAGACAGGCAGGCAGATGTAATTCCCTCATATTTATGAGAGGGACAACCTATTTGCTCTAGTCCAAACCATCAACTGATTGGATGAGGTCCATCCATATTAGGGGAGCAATTTGCTTTTCTCAGTCTATTAATTTAGATGTTAAACTCACCAGAAAACACCCTCATAAAAGTAGTCATCACAGTCAGTTATTACATATCAGTGAAGTCCAGGGTAAAAATACGAATTGGAGAAAAGTATCTATAAAAGATGGCGCATTGTGATATTCACTTATCTTCTTAGTCTGTCAAAACCTCTTAAAATATAAAGGATTAAATCCCAAACTGCCAAATATATGAGATTTCATCTGTAGATAAAGATTTCACCAAGTTTTGAAAAACTGAAAGAAGACAGAAAATAGTTCAACAGAGTAGTATAATCTGCAATTTACAGTGCAAACTGATAGGATGTGAACAAGAAGACTCTTAGCCTGGCAGAACCCTAAACAAATTGATTTGAAGCTGAGATTTAGAAATACTGGTCATAGCTGAGAGTGGGGTGAAGCATGAGACTGAAAATGGAGTTACTTTTAGTCTCCTAATAGAGAGGGCAGCCCTTTCTCTTCTCTGTCTGCTTTTCCTATTTGGTCAGCAGAACATCACCTATTCCTCTATGTTGGAGACGAGAAGATAGGATTTTTGATATTATATTTGGTCATCCTCTGAGATGCCTGTTCCCCTATACTAACCCTAATACACTGTTCCCCTTCACGCACACATACATCAGCTATAAATGGATTGGTACATAAAGTTGGACAACCCTCTGAGGAAGCTGAACAAAAAGACAAAGACTGAAAAATGAGAGAGAAGATAAAAGCCTGAGGGGGGTCAATTAAAGATTTAAAAAATCCAACCAATTTAAATCTCTAATTTAGAGAAAGAAGACAAAGTGGGTAATTGCGAAATTTCAGAGTACTTTTTAAGAAAAATCCTAATAGTTTCCAGAAGCAAACAAAACATAACACCAAAAATAGGTCACAGATAAAAGAATGAGATTGAGAACTGAACTCTGGAAGACAAGGGAGCAATACTTTCATTTCTGAAAGATTCTCAACCTAGAATTCTGTACACATCCAAAGTATCAATCAAGTGAGAGGGCATAATAAAAACATTTCGGACATTCAGAGACTCAGAAAATTTATTGTTTATTTACCCTTTCGTAGTAAATCATCTAATGTCCCAGGAAATGAAGAAGTAAACCAAAAAGAGAATTGTAATCTAAGACACAGAAGAATGTCAAAGAGAAGTTCCAAGATAACAGCTGTGTACCAGGCCAGGAAAATTAATCACTCAGATTAGAGCATGGGGACCCTGTAGGGAAGCTTCTAGAGAAGGGAAGCTTAAAAGAGGAACTGATAAAATAGGTTTTTTTTTTCTTTTGGTTGGGGTTGAGTATTGATATGACAAAGGCCAATTGTATAAAAAGAAAGACAAGTGTTAGCTGTAGTGAAAACAAACGCTATACAAGAAAGAAAATGTACTCTTAGAACTTGGATTTGAAATCAGCAGTGTTTTGTCTTAATTGTTGGCAAGGGATAGTTATTCCCCACTTCATTGTCCATTAAAACAACACTCCTAGGTTTTTGAGTGACCTCAGGAACATGGTTAAACAAGAGGTCCCTTAGTTGTGTCTACCCAGCAATAACCATGTGGTATCCATCCATGGACAAAAGTGCCTCTGTGGGAGCTGTGGCATCCAGTACCATATGTCAAGGGTCCTGGGAGAGATCCTGCTCACTGTGTGTGTGTCAGGTAACAGACAAAGAGATCTTGGTTCTGGCTGTGGACACTGCAGTGGCCTGTGCCTGGCTGTAGCCCTTCTGGGCTACAGTCTGGAAGTCTGTGGAGGACACTGTCTTAGCCCCACAGATGAGAGAGCCTCTGTGGAAGTCCATGTTTCTAGTAGAGAAGTCCCAGCACAATGTTGGAGGAAAAGAAAAATGCGAGTTTGGATACCCTGATGAGGGTAAGAAAACAGTTTGACTGCATCTGCATCACCCCTCACCCAAGGTAGCACAGCTTAGGACCAGAAGAGATCTTTTCAGCCCTTAATTTTTCTACAGGGGGAAGGAGAAGAAGAAGAAGGAAGTGGAAAGCTTATTTAAATAAATAATGGTTGAGAACTTCCCAAAGCTGAGGAGGAAAACTGGATATTCAAGTTCATAAAGCAAATAGGTCCCCTAACAAGCTCAACTTAAAGAGTTCTTCTCCAAGACACATTGTAATAAATCTGTCAAATTTAAACACAAAGAGAGAATCTTAAAAGCAGCAAGAGAACAGAATCTTGTAACATACAAGGAAACCTGAATAAGGTTATTAATAGATTTCCCGTCAGAAATCTTACAGGCCAGAAGAAAGTGGGAGGATATATTCAAAGTAACAAAAGAAAAAAGTTGGCAACCAAGAATACTCTTGGGCAATGTTGTTTTTCAGAAATGAAAGAGAGAGAAAGATATTCCCAGGCAAATGAAAGCTGAGGGCATTCATCACCACTAGATCTGCCTTATAAGAAAATGCTGAAAGGAGTTTCTTGGAAATAAAATGATGATAATTGGTAACATGAAAACATGAGACTATACAACACACTGGTAAAGGTAAATATATGGTCAAGTTCAGAATACTCTAGTACTGTAATATGTTGGTTATACTTAATCACTTAGCTCCAATATGAAGGTTAAAGAACAAGAGTGTTAAAAACAACTATAGTTAAAATAATTTATTAATGAATACATAATATAAAAAGTGGTTAATTGTGACATAAAAAAAGCAAAAAGCTAGTAGAAGGAAGGAAATAACAAAGATCAGTATAGATAAATGAAATAGAGATCAGAAAAAACAGTAGAAAAGATGAAACAAAAAAAAGCTGGTCTCTTGGAAATGTAAACAAAATCGACTAACCTTTAGTTAGACTAAGAAAAAGAATACAAAACTCAAAATCAGAAATGGAAGAGGAAACATCACAATGATTTCACAGTAGAACAAGATTCCTAAGCTACTACTATAGGCAATTATACCCTAACAAATTGGACAACCTAGAATAAATGGATACATTTCTATAAAAATGCAACCTACCAAGCATCAATCATGATGAAATAGACAATCTTAATGGATAAATAACTAGTAAGGAGAGTGAATCAGTAATCTATAATATCCTAGTAAGAAAAACCCAGGACCAGTTGGTTTAACTAGTTAATTCTGCCAAACATTTAAAGAAGAATAAATGCCAACACTTCTTAAATTGTTCAAAAAAATTAGAGGAGAGAACATTCTCAAAGTCATTTTATGATGCTGGGATTACTCTGATACTAAAGCCAGATAAGGGACTACAAGAAAAGAAAATTACAGTCCAATATCCCTAATAAATATAGATGCATAGATTCTCAACACGATATTAGCAAACCAAATTCAACAGCATATTAAAAAGATCATACACATAAGAACAAAGCAAAACTGAAGGAACAAAACAGCAACAGACTTACCTCAAGAAGGAACTAGAGGTTACCAAAGGGAAGAGGTTGGAAGGGTGGGTGGGGTGGGAGAGAGAAGAGGATTAAAGGGGATTATAATTAGCACACATAATATAGGTAGGTCACAGGGAAGGCAGTATAGCATGGAGGAGAGAAATAATGACTCCATTGCTTACTACGGTGATGGACTGTGACTGCAATGGGGTATGGTGGGGGCTTGGTAATATGGGTTAATGTTGTAGCCACAATGTTACTCATGTGAAACCTTCATAGGACTGTAAAGCAATGATACCTTAATACAAAAAAGGAAAAAAATAGCTCCTTAAAAAAAAAAATCATACACAATGATCAAGTGGTATTTATCCCTGGAATGCAAACTGTTTCAATATAAGCAAATATATAAATGTAGTATACCACATTAGTGGAATGAAAGATAAAAATCACGTGATCTTAAAAGATAGTCCATGTTCATGGATTGGAAGACTTGATACTGTTAATACGTCCATACTACCCAGAGCAATCTGCAGATTCAGTTCCCTATCAAAATTCCAGTGACATTTTTGACAGGAAAAGAGCAAACAATCCTAAAATTTGAATGGCACCACAAGCAATCCTGAGAAAGAAGACCAAAGCTGAAGGCATCAAAATTCCTAATTTTAAACTATATTACAAAGCTATAGTATTCAGAACAATACAGTACTGGCATAAAAATAGATGCATAGACCAAGGGAACAGAATTGAGAGCCCAGAAACAAACCCCTACATATATAGTCAAATAGTATTTGACAAGGGAGCCAAGCTACCCAAAAGGGAAAGGATAATCTGTTCATTAAGTGTATGGCAAAACTGGATATTCACATGCTATTGAATAATCAGTGATATTGGACCCCTGTGTTAGACTGCTCACAAAAATTAACCCCAAATGGATTAAAGACTTAAACATAAGATCTGAAACTATAACACTCTGAGAAGAAAACATGGGCAAAAAACTCCTTGACGTTGGTTTTAGTGGTGATTTTTTTGGATATGGCGTCAAAAGCACAAGCAACAAAAACAAAAATGATTGAGACTAAAAAATCTCTGCAAAGTAAAATAGATAATCAACAAAATGAAAAAGCAGTATATGGAATGGGAGAAAATATTTGCAAATCGTTTATCCGATAAGGGGTTTATATCCAAAATACAAAAGGAACTCATACAACTTGATAGCAAAAACAAAATATCAGTTTAAAAAATGTGCAGTGGACTTGAACAGACATTTCTACAGAAAAGACAATAAAATGGCCAACAGATATATGGAAAGATGCTCAGCATCACTAATCATCAAGGAAATGCAAATCAAAACCGCAATGAGATGTCACCTCATCTTCGTTATACAGCTATCATCAAAAAGACAAGAGATAAGTGTTCATAAGATGTGCTGAAAAGGAAACCCTTGTGAACTGGTGGTAGGACTGTAAACTGGTACAGCCACTGTGGACAATAATATGGAGTTCCCTCAAAAAATTGAAAATAGATCTACCATATGATCCAGTAATTTCACTCCTGGGCACATATATCCAAAGGAAATGAAAACAGGATCTTGAGGAGATATCTACAGTTGTTTGTTCATTGCAGCATTATTTACTACAGGCAAGATATAGAAGCAATCTACATTGTTCATCTATGAATGAATGGCTAAAGAAGATGTGGTATATATATTCTATGATATATTATTTACCTATGAAAAAGAAAAAAATCTTGCTATGACAATATGGGTGGAGCTTGAGGACATTATGCTAAGTGAAATAAGTCAGACAGAGAAAGACAAATACTGCATGAGCTTGCTTACTTGTGAAATCTAAAAAGCCAAACTCAGAAACAGAAAGTAGAATGGTGGCTCGCCAGGGTCTGGGTGGTATGTGTGGAAATGCAGAGATGTTGGTCAAAGGGTACAAACTTTCACTTATTAGATGAATAAGTTCTGGGAATCTATTATTCAGCATAGTGATTACAATTAATAATACTGTATTGTATATTTGAATGTAGAGAGTAGATCTTAAATGTTCTTGCTATAGAAAAGAAATGGTAATTTTGTGGAGTAATGGGGGAGTTAAAACTAACCCTGCTATGGTAATTGTTTTGCAAAATAAATTGATCAAATCAACACACTGTGCAGCTAAACTTGCAGAATATTATATGGCAATTATGTCTCAGTAAAGCTGGGAAAAATAACGCCCCGGCCTTAGTGTGCCCCTCCTTCACTTTGTTCAAGGGAAGCGAAGTGATGGATGCAACTGGTGAGTCTGGGAGAAGACACTGGGCGTGGGTGGCTCAGCCCCTCCTGTCTTCTCTTTTCAGATGTCCCTGCCTGCAGAGAGGGTGCATTCTGGTCTGCTCTCTCAGCCATGCAGTAAAATTAGCAGGGCAGGCTCTGCTTCTGTGGGGGGAGGCCTGTGGTTGCCCAAGAGCAGCCTGTGACTAGGCAGGTAAGTTTGATTTTGGGGTGGTATTAGGAAGCCCATTTTGCTATTTAGTTGTGTTAAATGCCCTATTGATAATAAAGATGATACTTTGATATCCGGTTGTCAGCCTTCCCTGACATCTGTCACCTAGTTCTGAACTTCCTCAGGGAATATTGGCATGTAATGTATGGAGTGGATGACACCCCAGTATTAGTGACATAAATATTAAGTGATACTTACTTTGAGAGGATGCAGGAGGGGCATTTGGGTTTCTGTTAGAAAGCTGAATTCTAATCTATCTTAAAGGACATTAATTGATGTCTAGAATAGAAAACTCAAGAAATATACTAATTTAAAATACAGAATTATCAGTAGAAACAGTGTTGCTTCTAGACTGCTAGATTGGCAGAGTGGTTAGAAATGGGTCATGGAGTTGTTTTGTCATAAACATTTTTCGCGCAATTTGATTTTTAACCACGTGCACTTATTATTTTGTTTTAAAAAATTAAATATAAAATGAAGGTCAGTTCTTCAGAAGTGATTTTGGAAGTGTTCTTGTCAGCGTGATTGACAGTAGTACAGCACTGATATTCAGACTTTCGTTGGCATTTCATAGGCTGAGTCTACAGTGGAAAGAATTCATGACAGTGGTGATAGAAGTTGCTGAATTTATGTGTTACCAAAGTTATATAGATTTTCTCTGGACCTATTGCTACTACAGAAAGTGCTGATTTGTCTGGTTTGAAAATCATAAAACCAACAAAACATGGCTTTGCCTTTTTCCAAAATGTAACACAAGAGGTGGTAAAAAGATTTACTGACTGAAAGTGAGTCTACTTTGGAAATTGAATATGCTTTGAATGGCTTTCAAAGCCATCAGATGTTCACTTTAGGTTTGGTACTTTGGTCATTCCTAGGAATGGAACATCATGTTTAACGAGTCAATTCTGTATCTTCAATTCTGGACAAATGTGAATGCATTTGAAGAGCATATTCTTGCTTATAACACGTGTTTGATAATTGTATATTCAGATCTTTCACTTTCTTATTGTTCTTCTTAATGTGTTAAAGATTTAGAGAAAGGAGTTAAAGTCTCGTAGTAGCTTTCTCTTTTCATTTCCCTCTGTAGTTACAATATTTTTTATTCTAATAATGCTGAAGCTATGTTTGTAGCAGAATTTGTTGACTATTACATTTTAGTTGTCAGTTATATCTTTTATTAGTTTAAAATGCCCCTTAGCTATAGCTTCATGATTTTGTTCTTAAATTTTACCTTAATTGATATTGCTACCATTCTTCTTTTATATTTGTTTGCCTAATAGAAGTTTTGTCCAACTCTTTTGAGGGTCATTTTGTTTTAAGTGTGTACCTTGTGAATAGCATATAATTACATTTACTTTCTGGCCCAGTCTAAGTTTTTTCTTCCTTTGGTAAAAGACTTAAACATTATGGGAATATCATATTTTCATTACTAAAAATTTTTAAAATATTGTCGAAAACAGAAAATAAAGGTCCCCTGATGATACCCTACAGACTGACTCCTCTTTTCTAACTCATTTCTGAGGGGTACCTATGATTAACACTATATTTTACATCTGTCCAGTCCTCTTTCTGGGCATTTACAAATGGACATACTCCCCACCACCTTCCTTAGATTTTAGGATTAGACTTTAAATAATGTTCTGAAATGTTTTAACATTGCAGAGATCTCTATGTCATTATATGGAGATCTGCTTCATTCCATTATAGATAATTCCAATTTTTTAACCACATTGCAGAAATTTATATTGTCTACAGTTTATTAGTTTATTTATATTAGCACTGAACACTTCTCTACATTTAATCTCAACTACTTTTGTGAGTACTTCTGTAGGACAGATTTCTAGGAGTTGGTTTTTTAAATTAAGGGATATGTACATTTAAAGTTTGATAGAAACTGCCAATTTACTTTTCAATAAGGTGGGAACAATTTACATTCCACTAATTGTATATATAGGTGTCTTTCCTCTCCTCATTCTTGGTATATTATATGTTATCAATCTTTTTAATTTTTGACATCCCTAATTGAGTGACAAAAAGCCTCATCACTATTTTAGTTCGCATTTCTCTTTTTGGGCATCTTTTCATATCTTTTTAGCTCTATGTATTTTTTTTCCTGTTAAGTACATACTCATGTCTTTCTGTCTTTCTGTTGGTCATCATTTTAGTATTGTTTTTAAGGTCTCATATATAAAGAATATTAACTGTTCATCAGTTATAGTTATGTCTGTTGTAAATATTTTTTAGTTTGTCATTTGTCTTTGCTATAAAGAAACTTAAAAATACCATGGAATCATTTCAATTTTGTTTTGTCTTGTTTTCCAGCCATGCTTGGAAAACTTTTTATCCCAATAAAATACAAATATTTTCTTATGTGTTCTTTTTGTATTTTTATAATTTTGTTGGGCTTTAGGTTTTCTTAGCATAGTTTAATTTATTAATATTTTGCTTGTTTCTATGATCTTATTTAATGCTGTTTTAAAATGTTTTCTTCATATTTCCTCCTTTATTTTCCTCTTGCTATCTTGCCTAAATTGTATGTGTGTGTGTGTTTGAATGAGTTTGGTTTGGCAGTTATGTGTATCTTTCTTTTTGTTAATGCTACTTGTTTTTGTAACAGCAGGAGAAGTACATTAATGTATTCACCCCCTGACTGTCAACAATAAATACAGTACCCACTGACCTCTCCCATTAAGATGTATCACTGTTAATTCTAAGCCCTGACATGCTGATGTGTAGGTTTTTTTTTTTGAAAAGCACTGGCTTTAAACTCTAGGTTATTATTACTATATTTTAAGGCCTTTTGTCTTTTTTGCATTTCATTAAGTTTTCTTACTCTGTCAACACCATTTATGTACAAGGATAGCAAACCCTTGGTACATGCACTCTACTGACATTGGTGGAAGCAAACAGCCATGAAGTAGGATGGGTTGTATTGTATCCTTTCTGGCCTCTACCAAAGGCCAACTCTGGGTACTTTGAGCAGGCTGACAATTTGATACTACTTAAGGTCTATATTTTATTTATTCCACATTTATTTAGAGGAGAAGCTAAACATTAAGTTGGAAGAGAAGTGGAAAAGGAGAACTTCTCTACTTCTCTGTTCATTGTCTTAGATAATTCAGCTTTGGCTCCAAACTTACATCTCACAATCAGTAAATGGGAAGTCCTGTCTGTGGTTAACTTGATCTGCCATCCTCCTTGTGTGGTGGTTGGTGGTGGTGTGGGGTGGGTAGGCTGGAGAGGATGTCTTACTTTACCACTTGAAGCAGGTGCTCCTTTCCAGTCTGGTTCTACCCATTCCACAAAGCAAACAGTGCCAGAGAAAACACCCTTTCCATCAAGAACTTGGAATTTTTCTGTTCCCTAAAGTAAATCTGTCAGATATTAACACATTCTATCTAATTCTATGATCTTATTTGATGTTGTAAGTGTCTACTGTAAATCAGTTACTGAAAGAAAAGTCTCTTCTTAGCTGAATAGGGAAGTTATTGGTAAATATCTCCTCAAAAGCTTATGGCTATGTGAAAAAAGTACTTTGAAATCGCTATCCAGGAGAAATGGCTGGGTAGAGGACAGGTGAGGAGTGACTAACTTGTGGAATCTTCTGTACTTTAAATTTTCTTAATTGTATGAATATATTTATGATGTAAAAATTAATTAAAAATTATTGGAGGAAACAATCTGACTCTAAAATTCTGTTACAACCTATGTATTTTTTAGAAAATAAAGATATCTTTTGATATATTCATTATTTGACTCTAATTGCTCTTTATTTCAAGAGCATTTAAATGTCCTGATTTTGTGTGGTTGGCAACCTAATAACATTTTAATATAGCACTCAACAATCGTTAAAAAAGGTTAGTCTTCTGTTTTTCTAACTTAACACAAAAGAGCTGTTTTTCATAAAGATATCAATTTTACAGAAAACTGAAAAATTTATAATAAGTTTTTAGCTGATTCCTTTTGGTCTTTAATATTTTTCTCAAATAAGGATACTTTCTTCCTCTTTCAATATTTGGGACCCATTCTGTTTCATATCTCATTGCATGAACTAGAATTTCTAGAACTAAATGAGATAGTAATGATTTATTTTCAATAGTGCCTTTAATAGAAATGCCTCTATTTCATTATTAATCGTGACAGTGGAAGATAGGTTTTGATACTGGAAGATCAAAGTATACTTTTATTCTTATTTTTGAAAGAATTTTAAAAATTAAAATAAGTCTCAAACTTTCTGATATCTCTTGTAATAATGACGATTTATGTAAGGTGTTATAGCAATAGATTTCCTATCTTTGGGCCGTTCTTACAGTAGTAGGAACAGCTCAGTCTGGTTAGTTTTGATTTGAAGAAAATCAATTTGTGAACATTTTATTTAAGATTTTTACATCTATACTTGTATGGGAGAATAGACGATAGTTTTATCTTTATTTTTGGCATGTGCATCATCTCTGTCTTTATGATTGTCATTCTATGTTTACTTAACTTATTTTTCTACATTCTCAAATCTATAATATGGAAGTTACCTCTTCCTTGAAAGTTTGAAAGAATTTACAAAGGGAATAATCTGCATCTAGGTCATTATTCCTGGGTACTTTGTTAATGTGTTTAATTTTTCCTTACTCATTTTTTTCTTTCTTTCTTTCTTTCTTTTTTTTCCTTTTCCAGATCTGTAGGAACTTCCAATGTGTAGATGCTTCTGTTCTGAATTATGACTGTGATATTCAGAAAAAATGTTACGGACACGGGGTAGGTAATGTTTTCTTTTGTTTTTGTTTTTTTCATGAAAGTAGTACTGAATAATGAGAATTCCCACTGAAGATTAGATGAGACATCTCAAGATTTTTAGATTTTTAAATATAAGGAATTCAGATACCAAGGAAATTTTTCATTCTTAAAAAGAATGTCTGTGGATTTGCATGAATTTAGTCCTTTCTCTTGGTTTTCATTCTCGAGTTCATGATTCAGGGCATATTAGTTCATTCACAATTAACAAAATTGGTATTTTGATTGTTTTGAAGGTATGTAATAGCAATAAGAACTGTCACTGTGAGAATGGCTGGGCTCCCCCAAATTGTGAGACTAAAGGATACGGAGGAAGTGTGGACAGTGGACCTACATACAATGGCAAGTAATATAGAAGAAAATTACTGTGCTCTCCCAGTGGCCCATGTCAAAAATTGGGTGTCCTTGTACCTCTCCCTCAATTTCCCACATCAGTTGTACATTAAATTATGTTGATTTGGCCTCTTAAATTCCTCATGAATGTTGTCATTCTTTTCAGCCCCATTAATTACCTTCAGTTCCTTGCAGGAACTTTATAGAATAGTTACTAGCTTCTTAGCTAGGCTCCCTGTTTCCCACCTTGCTTTCTATAATCCATGTTCCAACTAAATTACAGAATTCTAGTGTTTTCCTTCAAGAATGCAGTTTTGATAATGTCAGTGCCCTGCTTTAACTCAGTGCTTCTGCATTGCTATTAGAGTGACGTCCAAAAATCTCTAACATGGCTTAAATGCCCTGCCTGATTTGCCCCTCACTTAACTTTCCAACTTCACTATGTTTAAGGCATTGTAACTTCCTTTCTTTCCTCTGAGAGGCTCTCTCTTTGCCTCTGGGAGTTCATATTGCATAACATGTTGGAACTTGGCTAATTGCTATTCAGATTTGGTTTATACCTTATTTCCACTAGAGAGTTTTCCCTGACTGCTTAAATCTGAACTAATATGCTCTTCTATTTGTTCTTCTGTTACTGTAAGCACCGGTGTACACTGTAGTAATTACTTATTTTTATTTCTTGATAGACTATAAATGAGCTCCTTGTTCACCAGTATATTCTTAATGAGAATATGCCTTTCTTTCACTTGGGCAAATACTAGGTGGCATGGCTGGCTTGTAGAGTGGGTTTATGTTTAGCATTTTGAGAAACTGCCAAACTGTTTCCCAAAGTGGTTGTACCATTTTATAGTCTCTCCAGCTGTATCTGAGGGTTTTAATTTCTCTGCATCTCCTGCATCACCTAGTGTGATCAGTCATTTAATTTTAGCCATTCTAGTAGTTGTGTAGTGATATTTAACTGTGGTTTTAATTTGTATTTCCCTAATCACTAATGATGTTGAGCATCTTTTCATGTACTTTTTTTTTGCCATCCACAGATCTTTGGTGATGTATCTGTTGAAATCTTTTGCCAAGATTATAGTTGGGTTGTTTGTCTTGAGTTTTGAGAGTTCTTTATTCTGGATACAAGTTCTTCACGAATTATGTGCTTTGTAAGTTTTCCCAGTGTGCTTACTTTGGGTTTCATTTGTTCTTTTTCTGGTTTCTTAAGGTAGAAGTTGAGTCCATTGATTTAAGGCCTTTTTTCTCTTCTAATATAGGCACTGTAATGTTATCAATTTTCCTTTACTAAGTGATTTTCTTGTATCCCCCAAATTTTGAAATGTTACACTTCCATTTTCATTCAGCTCAAAATAACTTCTAAAATACTTACCTTTATTTTTTTTCTTTGACTCATGAATTATTCAGAAGCGTGTTACTTTGCTTTGAGGTATCTGGGGATTTTCCAGATATCTTAGTGTTAGGGATGGCCCATTTATTCCACTGTAGTCAGAGAACTACTTTGTATGATTTGAATCCTTTCATATTTTTACTTGTTTTATGGTCCAGAATGTGGTTTATCTTAGTAAGTTCTGAATATATTTAAAGAGTGTTTACCCTTCTATAATTGGATGGAGAGTTTTATAAATAACTAGTTCATCTTAGTTAACTGATGTTTAAGTTTTCTATATTCTTACTGATTTATGTATACTTGTTCTGTCAATTACTGAGAGAGGGATATTGAAGTCTCTGGCTGTAACTGCTAATTTGCCTATTTCTTCTTGCAGTTTGATCAATTTTTGCTTTATGTATTGTGAAGCTCTGTTATTTGGTGCATCAACATTTAGGTTTATTCTCTTATCATGATAAATTGACTCCTTTATCATTAGGAAATAGTTCTTTTTATACATGGTAATATGTTCTGCTCTGTAATTAGATACTACTGAAGTTCCAGATTTCTTCTAGATTAGTCAGCATGGGAAATCCTTTCTCATCTTTCCACTTTTAATCTATTTGTGTTTAAAGCAGCTTTCTTGTAGGCAGCATGGATTGGGTCTTGCTTTTTTATCCAGCCTGCCAATCTCTGCCCTTTAATTGAGTTTTTTGACCATCTATATTTAATTTGGTTATTGATGTTGGGGTTTAAATCTAACTTATTTATATTTTTCTATCACAATCTCCCTTCAGGTGATACTGTACCACTTCAGTGAGCTTTCATTTTTCCCCTGGCTTTTGTGTTATTATTTTCACATTTTTAAATATGTTATGAGCCCTGCAGTATCTTATTATTATTTTTGCTTTAAACAGTTGATTATCTCCTAAGGAGATTTAAATAATAGAAAGGGTCTTTATATTTATCTGCATAATTACCATTTCTGGTGCTCTTCGTTTTTTTGGGTAAAATCAGATTTCCATCTGATCATTTAATGTCTCCTTGAAGGACTTCTTTTCGCATTTCTTATAATGCAGGTCTGTCAGAGACAAGTACTTTTAGCTTTTGTGTATCTGAAAAAGTCTTTATATTGCCTTCCTTCTTGAATGATGACTTAACTGGGTAAAGAATTCTAGGGTGACAGTTTTTTCCCCCTTTTCCTTCAAAGATGTTTCTGTATTGTTTGCTGGCTTGCATTGTTTCTCCCGAGAAATCTGCCATCATTTTTTTTGCAGCTAATTGTAATTTATTTTGGTATCATTAATCTACAATTACATGTGCAACATTATGGTTATTAAACTACTCACTTCATCAGGTCCCCCCCACCAACCCCATTATAGTTACTATCCATAAGCGTAATGAGATGCTATAGAATCACTACTTGTCTTCTCCAAGTTGTACCGTCCTCCCCGTGCCCCCCCAACATTAATGTACCTTTTTCCCCCTTGTCCCTCCCTTCCCACCTATCCTCCCCAGTCCCTTTCCCTTTGGTAACTGTTAGTCCATTCTTGGGTTCTGTGAGTCTATTGCTGTTTTTTTCTTTCAGTTTTTTTTTTCTTTGCTCTTATGCTCCACATATGAGTGAAAGCATTTGATACTTGTTTTTTTTGGCTTGGCTTATTTCACTGAGCATAATACCTTCTAGCTCCATCCATGTTGTTGCAAATGGTAGGATTTGTTTTCTTCTTATGGCTGAATAATATTCCATTGTGTATATGTACCACATCTTCTTTATCCATTCATCTACTGATGACACTTAGGTTGCTTCCATTTCTTGGCTATTGTAAATAGTGCTGCAATAAACATAGGGGTGCATATGTCTTTTTGAAACTGGGCTGCTGCATTCTTAGGGTAAATTCCTAGGAGTGGAATTCCTGGGTCAAATGGTATTTCTATTTTGAGTTTTTTGAGGAACCTCCATACTGCTTTCCACAATGGTTGAACTAATTTGCAGTCCCACCAGCAGTGTAGGAGGGTTCCCTTTTCTCCACATCCTCGCCAACATTTGTAGTTGTTTGTGTTTTGGATGTTGGCCATCCTCACTGGTGTGAGGTGATATCTCATTGTGGTTTTAATCTGCATTTCTCTGATGATTAGCGATGTGGAGCATCTTTTCATGTGCCTGTTGGCCATCTGAATTTCTTCTTTGGAGAAGTGTCTATTCATGTCCTCTGCCCATTTCTTAATTGGATTATTTGCTTTCTGTTTGTTAAGGTGCATGAGTTCTTTATATATTTTGGATGTCAACCCTTTATCAGATACGTTTTTTATGAATATATTCTCCCATACTGTAGGATGTCTTTGTTCTACTGATGGTGTCCTTTGCTGTACAGAAGCTTTTCAGCTTGATATAGTCCCACTTGTTCATTTTTGCTTTTGTTTCCTTTGCCCGGGGAGATATGTTCATGAAGAAGTCGCTCATGTTTATGTCCAAGAGATTTTTGCCTTTGTTTTTTTCTAAGAGTTTTATGGTTTCATGACTTACATTCATATCTTTGATCCATTTTGAGTTTATTTTTGTGTATGGGGTTAGACAGCGGTCCAGTTTCATTCTCTTACATGTAGCTGTCCAGTTTTGCCAACACCAGCTGCTGAAGAGGCCGTCATCTCCCCATTGTATATCTAAGGCCCCTTTATCATATATTAATTGACTATATGTTTGGGTTAATGTTTGGATTTTCTATTCTGTTCCACTGGTTTGTGGGTCTGTTTTTGTGCCAATACCAAATTGTCTTGGTTATTGTGGCTTTGTAGTAGAGCTTGAAGTCAGGGAGCATAATTCCCCCTGTTTTATTCCTCCTTCTCAGGATTGCTTTGGCTATTTGGCGTCTTTTGTGGTTCCATATGAATTTTAGAACTATTTGTTCCAGTTCGTGGAAGAAAGCTGTTGGTGTTTTAATAGGGATTGCATTGACTCTGTAGATTGCTTTAGGTAGTATAGCCATTTTGACAATATTTATTCTTCCTAGCCAAGAGCATGGGATGCATTTCCATTTGTTAGTGTCCTCTTTAATTTTTCTTAGGAGTGTCTTGTAGTTTTCAGGGTATAGGTCTTTCACTTCCTTGGTTAGGTTTATTCCTAGGTATTTTATTCTTTTTGATGCAGTTGTGAATGGAATTGTTTTCCTGATTACTCTTTCTGTTAGTTCATCGTTAGTGTATAGAAGAGCAACAGATTTCTGTGTGTTAATTTTGTATCCTGCAACTTTGCTGAATTCAGATATTAGTTGTAGTAGTTCTGGAGTGGAGTCCTTAGGTTTTTTATGTACAATATCATGTCATCTGCATATAGTGACAATTTGACTTCTTCTTTATCAATCTGGATGCCTTGTATGTCTTTGTTTTGTCTGATTGCTGTGGCTAGGACCTCCAGTACTATGTTGAATAACAGTGGAGAGAGTGGGCATCCCTGTCTTGTTTCCGATCTTAGGTGAAAAGCTTTCAGCTTCTCGCTGTTAAGTATGATGTTGGCTGTGGGTTTGTCATATATGACCTTTGTTATGTTGAGGTACTTGCCCTCTATACACATTTTGTAGAGAGTTGTAATCATGAATGGATGTTGAATTTTGTCGAATGCTTTTTCAGCATCTATGGAGATGATCATGTGGTTTTTGTCCTTCTTTTTGTTGATGTGGTGGATGATGTTGATGGATTTTTGAATATTGTACCATCCTTGCATCCCTGAGATGAATCCCACTTGATCATGGTGTATGATCCTCTTGATGTATTTTTGAATTCAGTTTGCTAATATTTTGTTGAGTATTTTTGCATCTATGTTCATCAGGGATATTGGTCTGTAATTTTCTTTTTTGTTGGGATCTTTGCCTGGTTTGGGTATTAGAGCGATACTGTCTTCATAGTATAAGTTTGGAAGTATTCCCTTCCCTTCTATTTTTTGGAAAACTTTAAAGAGAATGGGTATTATGTTTTCTCTAAATGTCTGGTAGAATTCAGAGGTGAATCCTTCTGGCCTGGGGGTTTTGTTCTTGGGTAGTTTTTTGATTACCAATTCAATTTCGTTGCTGGTGATTGGTCTGTTTAGTTTTTCTGTTTCTTGCTTGGTCAGTCTTGGAAGGTTGTATTTTTCTAAGAAGTTGTCCATTTCTTCTATGTTTTCCAGCTTGTTAGCATATAGATTCTCATAATATTCTCTTATGATTCTTTGTATTTCTGTGGGGTCCGTCGTGATTTTTCCTTTCTCATTTCTGATTGTGTTTATGTGTGTAGATTCTCTTTTTCTCTTAATGAGTCTGGCTAGGGGTTTATCTATTTTGTTTATTTTTTCAAAGAACCAGCTCTTGGTTTCATTGATTTTTTTCTATTGCTTTATTCTTCTTAATTTTATTTATTTCTTCTCTGATCGTTATGTCCCTCCTTCTGGTGACTTTGAGCCTCATTTGTTCTTTTTTCAATTTCAGTAATTTTGTCTTTAGACTATTCATTTGGGATTGTTCTTCCTTCTTTAAATAGGCCTGGATTGCAATATAGTTTCGTCTTAGAACTGCCTTTGCTGCGTCCCACAGAAGTTGCGGCTTTGTGTTATTGTTGTCATTAGTCTCCATATCTTCTTTGATCTCTGTTTTAATTTGGTCATTTATCCATTGATTATTTAGGAGCATGTTATTAAGTCTCCATGTATTCGTGAGCCTTTTTTGTTTTCTTTGTACAATTTATTTCTAGTTTTAAACCTTTGTGATCTGAGAAGTTGGTTGGTAGAATTTCAGTCTTTTTGAATTTACTGAGGTTCTTTTTGTGGCCTAGTATGTGGTCTATTCTGGAAAATGTTCCATGTGCACTTGAAAGAATGTGTATCCTGCTGCTTTTGGGTGTAGAGTTTTGTAGATGTCTGTTAGGTCCATCTGTTCTAGTGTGTTGTTCAGTGCCTCTTTGTCTTTACTCATTTTTGTCTGGTTGATCTGTCCTTTGGAGTGAGTGGTGTTTTGAAGTCTCCTAAAATGAATGCATTGCTCTCTGTTTCCTCCTTTAATTCTGTTAGTATTTGTCTCAAATATGTTGGCGCTCCTGTGTTGGGTGCATATATATTTAAAATGGTTATATCCTCTTGTTGGACTGACCCCTTTATCATTATGTAATGTCCTTCTTTATGCCTTGCTACTTTCTTCGTTTTAAAGTCTATTTTGTCTGATACAAGTACTGCAACACCTGCTTTTTTCTCCTTGTTGTTTGCATGAAATATCTTTTTCCATCCCTTCACCTTTAGTCTGTGTATATCTTTAGGTTTGAGGTGAGTCTCTTGTAAGCAGCATATAGATGGGTCTTGCTTTTTTATCCATTCTATTACTCTGTGTGTTTTGATTGGTGCATTCAGTCCATTTATATTTAGGGTGATTATCGATAGATGTGTACTTATTGCCATTGCTAACTTTAGATTTGTGGTTACCAAAGGTTCAAGGGTAGCTTCTTTACTATCTAGCAATCTAACTTAACTTTCTTGTTAAGCTATGGTAGATACAGTCTGATGATTCTTTATTTCTTTCCCTTCTTATTCTTCCTCCTCCATTCTTTATATACTAGGTATTTTATTCTTTGCCTTTAGTTAGTATTTGGATGGTCTGCTTTCTTTGCTATGATTTTATTTTCTTTGGTGACATCTTTTTAGCGTTAGGAGTGCTTCCCCCTAGAGAAGTCCCTTTAAGATATCCTGTAGAGGTGGTTTATGGGAGGAAAACTACCTCAGCTTTTGCTTGTCTGGGAATTGTTTAATCCCTCTTTCAAATTTAAATGATAATCATGCTGGATACAATATTCTTGGTTTGAGGTCCTTTTGTTTCATTTTGTTAAATATATCATGCCATTCTCTTCTGGCCTGTAAGGTTTCTGTTGAGAAGTCTGATGATAGTCTGATGGGTTTTCCTTTGTAGGTGATCTTTGTTCTCTCTCTAGCTGCCTTTAATACTCTGTCCTTATCTTTGATCTTTGCCATTTTAATTATTATGTGTCTTGTTGTTGTCTTCCTGGGGTCCCTTGTATTGGGAGATCTGTGGGCTTCCATGGTCTGAGAGACTATTTCCTTCCCCAGCATGGGGAAGTTTTCATGAATTATTTCTTCAAAGACACTTTCTATCCCTTTTTCTCTCTCTTCTTCGTCTGGTACTCCTATAATGCGAATACTGTTCTGTTTGGATTGGTCACACATTTCTCTCAATATTCTTTCATTCCTAGAGATCCTTTTATGTCTCTGCCTCAGCTTCTCTGTATTCCTGTTCTCTGATTTCTATTCCATTAACAGTGTCTTGCATCTCGTCCAGTGTGCTGCTAAGCCCGTCGATGGCTTGTCTCATCTCTGCATTGTCTTTCCTCACTTCCCTCACTTCCTCCCTTAGCTCTTACGTATTTCTCTGTAGATCCATCAGTATGTTTGTGACTTTTATTCTGAATTCTTTTTCAGGAAGATTGTGCATGTCCATCCCATCAGGCTCCCTCTCTGGAGTTGTCTGGCTGATCTTAGTCCGGACCATATTCCTCTGTTTTTTCATGGCGATAGAAGTGGTCACTGGTAGGCGCCACATGTGTCAGCTGGGAGAACAGAGTCCCTTCCTGCTTTTTGTTCTCCTTACCCTTCTTCCGGGCCTGAGCTGTGTTCCTGCACACCAGGAGGTAATCTCTGGGATAATCCCCTGAACTGCCTGTGTGCAGGGTCGCCCTCAGCCTAGCCTATAGCATTGCGGGGGTTTGCAGTTACACTGGTGCATTCTGGTCCCCTTGGTGCCTTCTGGACCTGGTTCTGGGGGTTCTTCCTGCTTAGTGGCGCGCCTGTCAGGAGTAGATTCTGTGAGGTTGCTCTGGGCGGATCCAGTCCTCTGCTGTTCTGCAGCAGTGGCGGCTCCACTGGCCCCTTTGTGGTGCCGGCCGGGGAGGGAACGAATGTCAGGCTGCTTATCTCTCTGGGAAGTCTTGGCATGGCTGCTTTGCCTGGCTGCCGGCCAAGGGGTCTGAAATTCCACAGACTCCCAGCGTGCTGGGCTGAGCATGCTGGGACGATTTTGTTCCGCTCTTGCGCCCTTGTCCCTTTAAGACTTTTAAAAAAGCGCCCGCTTTTCTTTTGTCTCCGGCAGCTGGCTGAGGAGACTCACTTTCCTGCGTCTAGGATCCTGCCCTTCTGTTTCTCTAATCTCCGATACACCACACGATGTGTGTCTGTGCTCCCGGCGCAGATCACCAGGGCTGGTTATTTAGTGGGCTTGTGCTTCCACTCCCTCACAGCTCTGAATCTTTTCCTCCTGCTGGTGTGCTGGGGTGGGGGAGTGCGCTGGTCCCCCCGGGTCACGGCTTTGTATCTTACTCGCTTTGAGAGGCACTGAGTTCTTGCAGGTGTAGCTGTAGCCTGATTGTTGTCCTGTATCTTCTGGTCTCTCTTTTAGGAATAGTTTTATTTGTTGTGTTTTCATAAATATGTATGGTTTTGGGAGGAGATTTCTGCTGCCCTGCTCACGCCACCATCTTCCCAGAATTCCATTTTTTTTTTTTGTCTTCTGTTTGTCATTTGTCTTTTTGACCCTCTGGTTCCTGATATGATTTTCTCTTTATCTCTGGTTTTTAGTATTTGATTATAATATGCTTTGATGTGCTTGGGATTTGTTTAACTTTTTGGATTTGTGCTTTTATCATTTTTTTCAAATTTGGAAAATTTTTGGTTATTATTTCTGCAAATATTTTGTTTTGTCTTCCTGTTTCCTCTCCTTCAGGTACTCTAGTTACGTGTTTATTTGGTTATTTGGAATTCTTTTACATTTCAGTAATTTGCCTTGATTTTTTTTCTGTAATTTATTCTCAGTGTTTAATTTTGGATAGTTTCTATTATTATTCTTCAAGTTCCCCCTTAATGTAATGTCTGCCCTGCCATTAATTCTATCTCGTGTATTTTTTCATTTTGGATATTGCAGTTTTTACAAGTTCTATTTTGTTTCTTTTTCCTTTTTTTTTGTATCTTTCATGTGTCTACATAGCATATTCAATCTTCAGCTTCTTGAACTTTGGAATATAGTGATAACTTACAATGTCCTTGTCTTCTAATTCTGTCATCTGATTCATTTCTTAATTAGTTTTGATTGATTTTTCTCCTCATTTTGGGTCTTATTTCCCCTCTTTGCATGCCTTATAATTTTTTACAGGATGCCAGAAATTGTGAGTTTTGTCTAGCTGGTTCCTTGATAAATTTGGATTTCTACTGATGAGGTTTGTTCTCATATGCTTAAATTTCTTGAGCATAGTTTGATACTTTAGGGTCTTGCTTTTAAACTCTTTTAAGCAGGACCTGAGCAGCATTTAGTGTAGATCTGATTTTGCCCCATTACTGAGTCAGAACCTTTCTGTTTATTTTACTCATTCCCACATTAATTATGAAGTTTTCAACTTGAAGGTAGGAACCTTCCTAGTTTTATGTGAGCTGTGAGGTTTATTCCCACTAATCCCTTCAGGTGATTCTTTGGCTTCAGAGAAATGTGTGCATTTCCTCACATGCATACATTGTTCAGTACTCAACTGAATATTTCCGGGAAATCCTCTGCAGATTATTCAAGTTCTGTCTGTGCAGCTCTCTCCCTCCCAGTACTTTGCCCAGTGAACTTGAGCTGCCTTTGCATCCTCAGATAGCCAGGTGCATCTCCTCAACTCAAGGAGATCACAGAGCTTTGCTTGGATTCCCTCACCCCTCATCAGGACCTGTTAACTTTCTCTAGGCAGCAAACTGGTCAGTTGTAAAGCTTACCTTTTTTGTTTTCTGTCCCTCTGGGGTCACTGTTCTTGGTTGTGTGATGTCTAGTGTCTTGAAAACTGTTGTTTCATGTATTTCATTGCCTGCTTTTCTGATAGTTACAGTTGGCAGGATGAATCTGTTCCCTGTTACTCCATCTTGGCTAGTAGAAGTCAGAACTGTGGATTTTAGTGGCTGTGTATCATTTCATTGAGTAGATGTGCTATAACTTGACTTAGCTGGTTTCTAATTATTTGACATTTGGGTTTTTTCTAAGGTTTTGATATGCACTGATAACATTGATAGTACATGTCTTAATACTTACGTATTTTTTTCCAATTGAAGGGTAAATTGCCAGTAATGAGATTATTAAGTTGAAGGGATATATAATCCTTTTTATGGTTCTTAATAAAAATTCCAAATGAATTTGTGTAATGCCACTAACAATAGGAAGGTACCAATTTTAACAGAACCTTGCTGGTGTTGGATGCTTTAATTTGAATTTTACCTACTCATTAGTAAACATAAAATGATATATCAAAGCTTGGTTTAGTTTTTCATGTTTTTATTTTTTATTGGGTTCAATGTTGTTTCATTCATATTTTAACAGAAATTTCTGGTGCTTTTACAAACTTAAAATTTTGAGGACAATTTCAAAACTTACCACTCCTGTTCATACTTATGATGTTCTTTCCTTAGAGAACTTGGAGTAGGTAAAATTAATACTAATTAATGAATTTTAAAAATTTAAAAGACTTAAAGTCTAGAAGCCGTAAAAAATCAGATTGATAAATGTAACTACCTAAGAATAATAAAGCTGTGCATGAGAAAAGCATGGTGGTGTAAGACAGATGACAAAATGGGGAAAGTGTTTCCAATTCATATCAGAGACAAAGCTAATCTATCTAGTATATAAAAAGCTTTTAGAAACTAAGAAGGAAAAAACCAATAGTCCAGTACAAAAATAGTGAAAGGACTGAGCTGAAAAAGAAATATATTTTCTTAAACGTAAAAAGTTGCTCAACTCATAATGTAAAAAAGAAATGCAAATTAAAATTATGAAAGGTATAATTTTTCACCTACCAGGTTGGCAAAAATATGGAAGTTTGACCCTGTGGGGTTAGGCAGTGAAGAATTCTTAAATATCACTTGCTGGCATGCTAAATTATAACCACCACTATGGAGGACAATTTGACAATGCCTTAAACAAATGATGAATGCACTTACCCTCTGATACAGCAATTCTATTTTTCGAAAATTGTCCTCTACATGCACCAATATGATGTGACATTTACAAGGTTATTATACATTCTTTTTATAATAGCAAAAGATTGGAAAAATGAAAGTATCAGTAGGGAACTGGTTAAAAAAACTTTGGGACATCCTTGCAGTGGAGTTTTGCAAAGCTGTATGCATAGAAAATAAGGTGATGTATGTGTGCTTTGGGAAGATATATAGATAAGTGAAAAAAGTGCTGTGCTGAATAGTGTTTATGGTATGCTACCTTTTGTGTATGAAAGTGTTGACAATAGAAACATACTTTGCTTTTGCTTATATTTGCATGAAGAAATACTGTAAGATTATAAAAGAAACTAATTAAAAGTGATCATCTTTGGGAAGGAAAAAATGAAGTGGGCAGGGGTGAGGTGTGAGGAAGACTTCTCAATGTATTCAGTTTATATCAGTTTATATCAGTTTAGAACAATGAAAATTAATGTAAAATTTTATAATCACTTAGTGTGTTCCAATTGATATGCTTTAACTTCTATTTTAATGATCCTTAATATAAAATTCTTCTCTTTAGAAAAGAATACTGCATTGAGGGATGGTCTCCTGGTGTTCTTCTTCTTAGTTGTTCCCCTTATTGCATTTGCTGCTTTTGTCTTCATCAAGAGAGATCAACTACGGAAAATGTACTTCAGGAAGAAGAGATCACAAGCATATGAGTACTTAGATTTTTTCTTTTAAATTCATATTAAATAATATAATGCAATTATTAATGATGGTAGTCATATTGTAGCGAGTGGTTTAAAAATAGGGTTCTCAGTTATGTCTCTATTCTTTTGACGTAACTAGCAGGGATTAACGGAGAGTGATGATTCAGCCATCTCTTACAATGGTGAAGGGAAAGAATCATGGTGATGAGTTTGTATGTTCCTGACAATGAGTTAAGGTTCATTTTGCTTGACAATGATTTCTGATAGTGGGGTAAGTAGAATTTTGGGCTCCTTAATTAGAGATGAAAAGATGAGATAAAGATAAAAAAATCTAAATGTTGAAAAATGTTTATTTCAAGTATCGGTTCTCATAGGGGAAGAGTTTTTCAAATCTTATAAACAGATCTTGGGAATTATAAGCTCTTGGGAAATGTTTTGATTGAAGAAAGGATTGTCGTAATTTAGACACCTGACACTTTTAGTCTACATATCAATCTGTCATGACTGTCCCTCAACTATCACTTCTAACATGTTCACATTGGAATGTAGGAGATATTAGATCTAAATTTCAAGTACCAGTTAGTCATTTACTAGAATTATGAACTGGAATAATAAGCAAAACCCTCTGAGCCTTGGTACCTCCTCTAAAATGGGAAAAATATCAGTAACTATTTCTTAGGGTTGGTGTTAGGATTAAATGTGGAAAATATTAATGAATAAAACCTGTAGCACATTGTTGGCACAGTGTAATTACTTAATAAGTAGTTTTTTATTATTATGATTTCAAAAGGCATGTATCTCATCTTGAGTGTCTACTTTTCTTACTGCACCAACTCTTCTGGACTTCCTAATTTTTAGAGTGACTACTTCAAGTTTTGTATATATAGCCAAAGAATATGCTTTCAATGTTCTCTGATTTTAGGAAGACTTGAGGAGCAAAGTTTGGGAACACTGGCCTAACTGACCAAATTTCATAACTTCTTAGAATTTTGGTTTATTTCATTGTAAATGAGGTTAATAAAATTTTCCAGTACTGTAAAGGTTAAAAATGTGCAAAAGCTGTTAAAAATGCCATAAAAATGTTAGCTACTACCATGATCATTAGCGCCACCTCTACCAACATCATTATTATGTATTTGGGAAAATGCAAGGTGTGTGTAATATGTCATTTAGAAAGATTTTAATCATAATTTAGCTCAAAAGTCATTTTATCTTTCAGATCAGATGGCAAAAATCAAGCAAAAGTTTCTAGACCGCCAGTGAATGTTCCTCGACATGTTTCTCCAGTGACTCCTCCCAGAGAAGCTGTAAGTCTCAAGTGAAAAATTCTTTTCCTTTACTATATTATGTTCTCACACTTTTAAAGATTGAAAAATTAATTGTTGCACATAGACAGAAATAAACAGATAATTTGTTAAGAATTTAGGAGTGTGGACTATAGGTGGTCTCTAGCTTAGTTCAGGGAATTACCAGGAGGGGCCCTGGCTCAGAGGAGAGGGGAGACATCCAGACATTAGAATGCCCTGCCTGAAACCAAGATTGGGAAATGATCTGGGACCTATGCTATCCCTGTGTTTTCTGTCTGCTTGAATTCTGTTTTCAATGCTTGACTTCCCTTGGGCCTGTAACCAAAGGCCTAATGTTGACCTCCTGGAATAGGCCTAATTTTCTCAGTGATAGGACCAGTAATCACTGTTTCTCTGAGTGTATTAGGGATTCTTGGGATAATGATCTACTTTTTGCCATACGCATATATCCCTAAGAAATATATAATATTACTTTAAATGTTTTTCAACTTTGCCTATGTTTTATTTTCTATTGCACACATATAGCTGCAACCTTCCATTTCCTTTAACGTTGCTTTGTGTTTAATCCCTCTCAGTACATGAAGCTCTTGTTCATTTATTTTCACTGTTGGTTATGTTACACAAATACCACACAATTTAAAAATCCATTTTATTATTACAAGATTCCAATTTTTCATTTCTATAGCTGAGATGAACATTCTATAGATGTCTTCCCATGCATGTATGTGAATTCTAGGAGTAGTTACTATCCACGTGTGGTTATAAAAATTTTATTTTAAATTAAATAAAGTTAAGAATTCCATTCCTTGTTCACATTTTAAATGCCCATTAGATCACATGTGGCCACTGACTACTGTACTGGACAGCACAGATATAGGTTGTTTCCATCATTGCAGAAAACCCTCTAACAGAGCACTCACCCAGGGGCATATAGGAATTAAATTGCTGGGTTGAAAGATCTGTGAATATTTACTGGAAATGGCCAAATTGCTATCCAAAGAGGTTATACCATTGGGTGATTGTACTGTCAGTGGAATATGAACATTCCTGTTAATCGACGTTTTGTAAGTAGTTGGTACCATCAGACTTTTAAAGTCTTTCCAATTACATGGAGGTAAAATAACTAGGTACCCTTCCTTGTGTTTTAATGTAGATAAGTGTATATGTGGAATCTCCTTATTCTATTCCCTTTTCCTTTATAAAAAAGAAACCGAAAATTGCTATGCTCTTTCCCCCCTTAAACATGTATTTTGGGGATTTTTCCATATCACTGTACATATAGGATGATCACATAGTCTCTACTCATACAGGTTAGAAATGACATATATGTTCTTCATCCTTGGCATATTTTTCTCCTTTTTTAATTGTGGTAAGATACATATAGCATAAAATGTCCCATGTTACCCCTTTTTAAGTATACAGTTCAGTGATACTAATTATACAGTGTTGTGCAAGCACCACTTTTGTGTATTTCTAAAGCTTTTTCATCACCTAAAACAGAAACTCTGTACCAATGAAGCAATGATTCCCTGTTCTCCCCTCCCCTTAACCCCTAGCAACCACGATTCTAGTTTTTTTTAAATTTTGGTATCATTAATCTACAATTATGTGAGCAACATTATGTTTACTAGACTCCCTCCATCAAGTCCCCACCACATACCCCATTACAGTCACTGTCCATCAGTGTAGTAAGATGCTATAGAACATGATTCTACTTTTAAAAAATTGGGATATAAAATTGACATGCAACATTTATCAGTTTCACGAGTACATGATTCAGTATTTGTACCCAATGCAAAATGATCACCATACTAAGTCTAGTTAACACGCATCATCACACGTATTATAATTTCCTTTTTCCTTGTGATGAGAATCTTAAAGATCTACTCTCTTAGCAACTTTCAGATATATAATATGGTATTATTAACTATAGTCACCTTGCTGTACATTACATTCCATGACTTATTTATTTTTTAACTGGAAGTTTGTACCTTTTGACCCCCTTCACCTATTCCTCTATGCCCACCTCTGGCAGTCACTAATCTGTTTCTCTGTGTGCATGAGTTTGATTTTTTTTTTTGTTTTTTAGATTCCACATGTAAGTGAGATCATGTAGTATTTGTCTTTGTTTTTCTTTTTAATTGATGTACAGTCTTATATTAGTTTCAAATACACAACACAGTGGTTCATCAGTTACCATATTATTAAATCCTCACCCCCACTAGTGCAGTTACTATCTGTCAACATAGGAATATGTTAAAGAATCATTGACTATATTCTCCATGCTGTACTACCATCCCCGTGACCCACGTACTTATTGAGAATTTTTGTGCCCCTTTACCCACTTCAGGCTTCCCACCCACCCACCCCAATCCATCCCCCTTAGTAACCACCAATCCCTTCTCAGTGTCTGTGAGTCTGCTGCTGTTTTGTTCATTCTGTTTTGCTTTGTATTTATATTCCACAAGTAAGTGAAATCATATGGTATTTGTCTTTCTCTGCCTGGCTTATTTCACTGAGCATAATACCCTCTAGATCCATCCATGTTCATTGCAAACAGCAGGATTCTTTTTCATATTATTATGGCTGAATAATATTCCATTGTATTTATGTACCACATCATCTTTATCCATTCATCTATTGATGGACACTTAGGTTGCTTCCATATCTTGGCTGTTGTAAATATGCAGCAATAAACATAGGGGTGCGTATGTTTTTTTGTATCAGAGATCTTGTTTTCTCTGGGTAAATTCCTAGAAGTGGAATTACAGGGTTGAATGGTATTTCTATTTTCAGTTTTTTGAGGAACCTCCAAACTGTTTTCTACATTGGCTGCACCAATTGACATTCCCACCAACAGTGTATGAGGGTTCCCTTTTCTCCACATCCTTACCAACCCTTGTTAGTTCTTGTCTTCTGGATGGTGGCCATTCTGACAGGTGTGAGGTGATATCTCATTGTGGTTTTGATTTGCATTTCCCTGATGTTTAGTGTTGTGGAGCATCCTATGTGCCTCTTGGCCATCTGTATATCTTCTTTGGAGAAATGTCTGTTCAGTCCTCCGCCCATTTATTAATTGGGCTGTTTGTTTTTTTCTTGTTGAGGCATATAAGCTCTTTATGTGTTTTGGATATTAACCCCTTATCAGATAAATCATTTATGAATATATTCTCTCATACTGTAGGATGCCTTTTTGTTCTGCTGATGATGTCCTTTGCTGTACAGAAGCTTTTTAGTTTGATGTAGTCCCACTTGTTCATTTTTTATTTTGTTTTGCTTGCCTAAGGCTATGTGCCCAGGAAAAAATTGCTACTATTTGTGTTCAACAGATTTTTGCCTCTTTTCTTCTAAGAGTTTTATGGTTTCATGTCTTACATTCAGGTCTTTGATCCATTTTGAGTTTACTTTTGTGTATGGAGTTAGACAATAATTCAGTTTCATTTTCTTACGTGTAGCTGTCCAGTTTTCCCAACATCAGTTATTGAAGAGGCTGTCTTTTCCCTATTGTATATCCATGGCTCCTTTATCTTATATTACTTGACAATATATGTGTGGGTTTATATCTGGGCTCTCTATTGTGTTCCATTGATCTATGGGTCTGTTCTTGTGCCAGTACCATATTCTTTTGATTACTGTGGCTTTGTAGTGGAACTTGAAGTCAGGGAGTGTAATCCCCCCAGCTTTGTTCTTCTGTCTCAGGATTGCTTTGGCTATTCAGGGTTCTTTGTGGTTCCATATGAATTTTAGAACTATTTGTTTTTTGGTTCATTGGAAAATGCTGTTGGTATATTGATAGGAATTGCATTGAATCTGTAGATTGCTTTAGACAGGATGGCCATTTTGACAATATTAATTCTTCCTACCCATGAGCATGGGAGAAATTTCCACTTATTTGTGTCTAAATCAATTTCTCTCATGAGTGTCTTCAGTTAGTTTTCAGAGTATAGATCTTTCACTTCCTTGGTTAGGTTTATTTCTAGATTTTTTTTTGATGCAATTGTGAATTGAATTGTTTTCCTTATTTCTCCTTCTGCTAATTCATTTTTAGTGTATAGGAATGCAATGGATTTCTGTGTATTTATTTTGTATCCTGCAACTTTGCTGAATTCAGTTATTCTAATAGTTTTCTGGTGGAGTCTTTAGGGTTTTCTACGTGTTGCTGTGTATTTCTGTGTATCATAGCATCTGCAAATATGCAAATAGTGATAGTTTAACTTCTTCCTTACCAATTTGGATGCCTTTTATCTCTTTGTCTTGTCTGATTGCCATGGCTAGGACATCCAGTACTATGTTGAATAAGTGAGGTGGATATCCTTGTCTTGTTCCTGTTCTTAAGAGGAAAAGCTTTCAGCTTTTCACCATTAAGTATGATATTATTTGTGCACTTGTCATATATGGCCTTTATTATGTTGGGATATGTACCCTCTGGGCCCATTTTGTTGAGAGTTTTTATCATGAATGGATTTTGAATTTTGTCAAATGCTTTTTCAGTATCTATTGTGATGATCATGTGATTTTTATCCTTTTTGTTAATGTGGTATATGATACTGATTGATTTACAAATAGTATGCCATCCTTGCAGCCCTGGAATAAATCCCACTTGGCTGTGATGGATGATTCTTTAGATATATTTTTGAATTTGGTTTGCTAACATTTTGTTGAGGATTTTTGCATCTATGTTCATCAGGAATATTGGTCTATAGTTTTCCTTTTTTTGTAGTGTCTTTGCCTGGTGTTGGTATTAGAGTGATACTGGTCTCATAGAATGAGTTTGGAGGTATTCCTTCCTCTTCTACTTTTTGGAATATTTTAAGAAGGATGGGTAATAGCTTCTTTGTCTGACTTATTTCACTAAGCATAACCCTCAAGGTCCATCCATGTTGTCGTAAATAGCAAGATTTTCTCCTTTTCTATTGCTGAGTAATATTCCATTGCATATATATAACACATTTTCTTTATTTGATGGGCACTTAGGTTGCTTCCATGTCTTGTGTGTTGTAAATAATGCTGCAGTGAACATGGAAGTTCAGATATCTTTTTTTTTTAATTTTAAATCTTATTTTTTTCCAGATATATTTTTGAGTTAGTGATGTAAATCCCCAGAAGTGGAATTGCCAGATCATATGATAGTTTTATTTTTAATTTTTTGAGGAACCTCTCTACTGTTTTCTGTATTGGTTGTACCAGTTTACATTCCCACCAACAGAAAATGAGATTCCCTTTCCTCCACATCTTTGCCAACAATTATTTCTTGTCTTTTTGATACTAGCTATTCTTATGGATATGTCATGATACCTCATTATATATGCATTCCCCTGATAATTAGTGATGCTGAACATTGTTTCATATGTCTGTTGGGCATCTATATGTCTTTGGAAAATCTCTACTGAGGTTCTTCTGCCCGTTTTTAGGAGGATTGTTTGTTTTTTTGTATTTGAGTTGTATTATTTCTTTATATATTTGGATTATTCCCTTCTCAGATGTCACTTGCAAATATTTTCTCCTGTTCAGTAGTTTGTCTTTTTATTTGTTCACAGTTTCATTTGTTGTGTGTTCTGCTTGTTTGTTTTTGCTTTTGTTGCTTTGGCTTTTGGTGTCAAATCCAGAAAATCATCTCCAAGACCCATGTCAAGTTGCTTACCACCTATGTTTTCTTCTAGAAGTTTTATCATTTCAGGTTTATGTTCAAATCTTTAATCTATTTTGAGTTAATTTTCTGAATGGTCTAAGAAAATTTTGTATATGCTGTCTAGTTTTCCCAGCACTATTTATTGAAGAGACTGTTCATAACATGTTGTATATTCTTGGCTCCGTTATTGTAAATTAATTGACTGTATGTGTATGGGTTTATCGCTGGAGTCTGTTCTCCTTCATTGATCTATGTGTTTTATTTTTATGCTAATGCCATACTGTTTTGGTTACTGTAGCTTTGCAATATTGTTTGAAAGGAAGCATGATGCCTCCTGCTTTGTTCTTTTTCAAGATTGCTTTGGCTATTCAGGATCTTTTTCTACTTTCTATCTCAATGAATTTGCCCTTTCTAGGTACTTCATACAAGTGGAATCATGCAATATTTGTTCTTTTGTGCCTGACTTATTTCATATAGCTTAATGTCTTCAAAGTTCATCTCTACAGCATGTATGAGAACTATTTTTATGGCTTACTCATACTCTATTGTATTGTATGGACATTTGGATCGTTTCCACCTTTGGCTAATGTGAATAGTGTTGTTCTGAACTTGTATGCACTTGTTTGAATGTTTATTTTCAATTATTTTGGGTATATAGCTTAGAGTAGAAATGTTATGTAATATTTGTTATAAATATATGTTCTCTGTTTAACTTTTTGAGGAATCACCAAATGGTTTTCTACTATGGCTGTACCATTTTACATTCCTGTCATGAGTATTTATCTTCTTCACATCTTTGCCAATAGTTGTTATTTTCTGTTGTGGTTTGTTTTTAACATTCTATTGTAGCCATCCTAGTGGGTATTAAGTGGTACCTTCCTGTAATTTTGATTTACATTTCTCTAATGATTAGCAATGTTGAGTATGCTTTCATGTACTTATTGTCCATTTGTATATCTTCCCTGGAGAAATATCTATTCAAGTCCTTTGCCCATTCTTTTAATTGGGTTTTCTTTTTGTTGTTGAGTTGTAAGTCTTTACATATTCTAGATATCAACCCCTTATCAGATACGTGATTTACAGATATTTTCTTCCATTCTGTATGTTGTCTTTTCACTTTGTTGATGTAGTTTGTTGCACAAAAGTTACAAATTTTGATGAAACCCAATTTATCTATTTTTTCTTTTGTTTCTTGTTCTTTTGATATATCTAAGACCAACATTGTGAAGATTTACTCTGTGTTTCCTTTGAAGAGTATTATGGTTTTCTTATTTAGGTCATTGATCCATTTTTTAGTTAGTTTTGTACATGGAATGAATTAGGGGCCCAACTTCATTCGTTTGTATGTGGAAATACATTTGTCCTGGTACTATGTTTGAAGGCACTACTCTTTCTCCATTGAACAGACTTGACAAATCTTGTGAAAAATCAATTGGCCATAGATATGGATTATTTCTATAATTCTCCATTCTATTTAATTGGTCTGTATATCCATCCTTATGCCACTACTACACTATTTTGATTACTATAATGTTGTAATAAGTTTTGGAATTGCAAAGTATGAGTCCACCAACTTTGTTCTTCTTTTTCAAGATTGTTTCTGTTATTCAGGGCCCTTTATGATTCCACATGAATTTGAGAATTTGCTTGTCCATTGCTGCAGAAAAGGCTGCTGGAATTTTGATAGGGATTCTATTGACAAATCTTGACAATATATAAGTCTTTGACTCCATGAACACTAGTTGTCCTTCCATTTATTTAGGTCTTCTTTCTGCTTTCTTTCAGCAATGTTTTGTCATTTCCAGTGTACAAGTTTTTAACCTTGGTTAAGTTTATTCCTAGGTATTTTGTTCTTTTGAATACTGTTGTAAATGGAATTGCCTTCTTAATTTCCTTTTTGGATTGTTCATTGTTTGTATATAGAAAAAAAACTGATTTTGCATGTTCATTTTATATTCTGCATCTCTGCTGAATTCATTTAAGTAGCTTTCGTGTGGATCCTTTGGAATTTTCTGTTTATACATAGGATTGTGTTATCTGTGAACAGAGAGTTTTGCCTCTCCTTTCCAATGTGGATCCTTTTTATTTCTTTTTCTTGTCCAATTGTTCTGGCTAGATCTCTCTGTAAGCACTGTGTTGCATAGCAATGGTAAAAACAAGCATTCTTGCATTATTCCTGATCTTAGAGGAAAGGTTTTCAGTTTCCTAGGCATATTTAAAAATGACCCCATGTTCTTCAAGTTACATCTTTTATGTTGATGGTTAGAAGGCCTTAAAGCAGTCCCGTCCCTGGTAGCTCTAGGTTTTCACCTGTTGGTAGCTAGCATCCTTATACATGAGATTGGGTAAGACAACCTCTCAATAATACAGCAAAATTAGCTTTTTCTTTTTGTTTAATATTTGCCTTATATTTTTTTAAGTGCAACTTTTCTTTTTCCTTATGTTGCTTCTGTAAACAATATCTTGGATTAAAAAATTTTTTTAATTTGTCTTTTAACTTGAGATCTTGATCCATTTACATGGTTTGCAATTATTAATATAGTTTTTCTACCATATTACTTTATGATTTTACCATTTTCCTGCTTTTTCTGTTTCCTCCCAACTTCACAAATTCTCTTGTATTCCTGTGAGTTGTCCCATTTCATTCTCCTCCTCAGCTAGTCTTTAGGTATATTATGAGATAAATTAGATTTACAGTCTGCCTGGTTATTTTTGATGGTTTCTTGGCCCTTCTTTGTATTTTTTAAAGCTTTTATTTCTTTCAATAATAAAAGTACCTACTTTTTGTGCTTTATCTTGTTTTAATGTGTGCGGTCATGGTGGGGGCTCTGTGGTTTGTTATTTCTGCCAGTTCTCTTGTGGTGGTTTGTTTCTTAGTATGCTTTTGATGTTAACTAAACTCATATTATTTGCAACTTCATATGGGGGAATTATTTCAGCCCTGAATTACAGTGAGTTCCTATACAAAATATGTATATTTGGTGAGATGCTTGGAGGATAGTCAATTTTTGATGCCTTTAAGTTAAAATTTTTGTCAGTGTCTTCTGGGTCACAGAAGTGTTATGAATTCTGGCCCCCTAAACCCTTGTGAGGATGGGTGTATGTTAGTATGGAGACGATTTTTTAAATTCTCCTAACAGTACCAAGGACTGTATAGGTAGTGTCCCCACTGTTGTTTTGAACCGGTGTTTCTTTATTTAGTTAACCCAGTGGGGTATCACCTTTCAGGGGCCTAGGCTTTATGTAAGGTCTTCTGTTCAGCATTCCATCTAATTCAGGTCCCAGGTTTGTTTGTTTTTTTTTCCTAGATCTATATATTATCTGTAAATGCATAATATAGCCTACTGAGGATGGGAAGATATTCACAGGAAAAATGCTGCTACATACTCTAGACTTCTTCATCTTTCCTATTGGTTTTGTTCTTTAAGATGTTTTTTATTTCCCAGCAACTCATCCAAGTGTTTAATATGCCCATTTAATATTTGAACCAGCATTTCAGGTAGTCTGTACTTGGAACATTTTAGTCCACTGTTTGTGAGTAATAGGCATATATCCCATTCTTTTTAATAACTGCATACCACTCCATCTTATGGATGTATCACAAATTTAAAAACAGGTTGTTTCAAATCTTGTTACTACAAAAAAATGCGGTATCCAGCATCCTTGTAAGTAGGTCTTTGCTTACATGTAAAAATGTATATCACATAAATTCACAGAAGTGGTGTTTATTTAACTATCCTTTTAAAGTGCCGTTCCTATGGCTTGGTAGAAAGGGATGGAGACATTTTCTTGCTTCCCTTCCCCATTTTCACAGTGAAAGCAAATTACTTTGTGGGGCAAAAAATAGCAGAGGATAAGACCACCTTTTCATAGCAGGACCCAGATAATGTTTAAGCTCTTCTCTAACACTGTTTATATTCTGCCAACCCCAGAGCTGTAGGAAATATTAGTAGATAGTGGGAAACCTCTTGGTCATGGTCATTTTGTCAGTGATTTAGTAATTACATCTGATCCCTAACTTTTCCTTGTGTAATGTGATATGTGAAAAATATTCTTACATTTTTCCATGTTATAGAGTCTCCATTTGTTGTAAAACTTCATTTGAACCTCCTTGTCAAGGAAGAATGTCATGAATTCCGAAATTAAGGGTTGTAAAAATTAGTGGATTTCCAGTATCAGTTAGGCACTGTGTAGCTTTGGTGGTACATTTTTGAAGATTTTATTTAAAATTTATTGACATAGGAAATGTTACCTTTTAACTAAAGTAGTTGCTCAGACCAAGCGTGTAATAACTTTGGTATTAATATTTTGTATTAATGTTTATTAATAATAATTACTGGATATTTATTTTGTATTTAGTATTATTGAATTAAAAATATAGCCTTAAAAGAATTAAGACCATATTTAGTGGTCATGGTGTCATGATGTGTTGGATAAACAAAATATTTTTGAATGTCAGCACTGTAAGTAAATCCTTTATTCAGTGATTTAAAATATATTTTTTACTTCTTTATGAAAAATAAGAAACTGCACAGAAAACATGTTTATTAGTGCATTGTGGTAATAACTTCTTTTTTTTCTTTATAGCCTATACATGCAAACAGATTTCCAGTACCAACTTATGCAGCCAAGCAGCCCCAGCAGTTCCCATCAAGGTCTGAAGTGAATTCACTTAGATTACTCGATTGAATAAAATGCAGGGTTAATGTCTAGTATTCTACCATGTATTTTACTTTAATTTAGAGCAAGGTATTTATTGTCAACAGTTTAGATAGAACACAATTTGCAGAAAAGCTTTTCAGAACTTTTATATAAATTTTGTCATATATCCTGAGCAAGACAGCCAATTGGTGCTGCAGCCTTTGGTGTTTGTAAGACTCAGAAATAAGGCCTTTAAAATACCCAGCAATGGGGAACGATGGGTTGGACTGCCTTCCCGTTAGGAACAGCTAGAAAAGCTAGACAGTATAAGAAAATATGTGTTTGAAGGCAACAGACTACCAAGGAAATGAGGAGTTGTGGGACTAAGGCCCAGGGGACAAATGTGGTGTGGAGCTGAGCCGGGCTTTTGGGGCCGTAGCTCTGTGCTAGAAGTGCCTGCCTGTTCCGAGCGTGGGAGCCAAGGGGCCAGGAAGCTGAGGAGGGTACAAAACCTGGAGCCCTGCCAAGGAAGAGGTACCCTGGCAGACATTCCAGGCCTTGTGTTGGGACCCAGGGAGAAGGGTGAACCAGATCCTCAACGTCCGTCGGCCATTTTTGTGTTTTGCCCCCTGTCAAAAGAGCAGACATCCAAGAAAAAAAAACATGGGACTGGAACCACCAAAAGCAGCTGACCACAGAAGCAGACCCAGAGGGTATTCTATTAATAGCGTTATCAGGCACAGACTTCAAAATACCTCTTGATGATTATGTCACAGAATTAGTAGTCAAGATTGAGAATTTCAGCACAGAACTAGAAACTTAAAAAAAAATAATCAGGTGGAAATTCTAGAGCTGAAAAACATCTGAAATTAAAGACTCAGTGGATGGCCTTAACGTCAGGAAGAAAGGAAAACATTTATTGCTATATTTTGCATCCTGTAAAATGCATCTCACCTCTCCCACCCTTAAAAGTCCCTCAAATTACAACTGAATTGCAACATTGAGGAGTGTCCTCATGTATAATCTTTATTATGCCATAAGAGTGCATGGAAATTCAACTGTGGATTAAGAGAGGAAGATATAAATTGTAAGATATTCACCAGGTGTTCTAGTGTGTTCCTGTAGTGGAGGTTTTTAGAATTGGATGGAGAGGTTAAGGAAGGGTGTGTGCTGGTCAAAGTGTGAGGATTGAGGACAGGTGTAGAAGTCAAAGCCGGTTCACTTCTCGGAGTAGATATTATATTTGAAGGAGCTGGTATTTCAGCTGCATGTATGCAGACAGAGAGCTAGCTTTACACTTAGCCGTAATTTGCTGTCCTTAAATTCTGCAAGCTTGAGAGTGGTGCTTATTCACCTGTGTCCTCACTTGTCTTTTCTAACTCATCTTTTCAATTTTGTGCACTAGTCTTTTTAAAAACATAAACCAGAACCTTCATACAACACTGTTGATTGTAAAACAGCATTGATTTAAGGTAGTTACTTCATTTTAGACTCTGGTTGCATCCTTTACTCATGGCATATCAGATTAACAATCATCTCAGAATATAATATACTCTTAAGAATCGCCAGCGATATTATGGGTGGCATTATGTCGGATTGTAATGAATGTAGCATCATTTCATTCAGTCAGAACACCCGATTAACTGTCTTTTTCCCCTCACAGGCCACCTCCACCACAACCGAAAGTACCCTCTCAGGGAAACGTAACTCCTGCTCGCCCGGCTCCTGCTCCTCCTCTGTACAGTTCACTTGCTTGACGTTTTTACCTTTCCTTTTGCAGATATCTTCAGGGAACGGAACTAATCCTTTTTTTTTCCTGATATTTTCTTGAAAAGACTTTCTTCCTGCTGCAACTATGAATAAAACAATACCACAAAACAAACATTATTAACACAGAAAAACAGAAATTGAAGAGTGGGAATTGAGAAATATGAGAAATGCAGTAAAGCCAGAGAATTTAGAATGACATTTCCATTTCCATCACTGAATGAGTCTTATTCAGTCATCTGTGCAGTTAATGCACCTAATATGGATCATGTTATTTTGAATATGTTACTGTAATGATTCTCAAATTAACTGTATTGGTTTAAGGTTTGTCATTTATGTGCTTAAGTGTAATTCTGAATTTTGGCCTTAGTTATCATTAATGTAGTTTCTGGTTGAACATGTGATCATCTAAGACCTATGAAAACTAATTAGCTGCCAATAATATCTAATATTTTTCATCTTGCATGTTCTAATCGTAATATGCTAGAATCTCATCTATCTCATTGACCACACAAATAAAAGAATATTCTGTCTTCAGAAGAACGCACAAAACCCACAATTAGGATATAATATTATTTTGAAAGTACAAAATACATTAAAAGTATGTACGTGTGTATTCACACACAGCTCATCCAATTTATGCTCATTCTATGGATAAAAGACTGTGGATTCTATGGGTAATAGATTCTATGGATCGGTCTGTGGATAATGAATATTATAAAAGTTAATTTAATAATAGAATTTCTATTATGAATCATGTTAAAAAGCATGGCATCCTTTTACAATAGCATTGTTTTAAATAAATTAAACTTTAAGGTACGAAGTATTTAATAGAACTAATCAGACATGCTGTTGATTCATGGCTTATAGTAAGGCAGGAGCAATGATATCTTCAATCAACTGAGCTATCAAAACCACTTGAGAATCTCATGAGCACTTTAAGTCTAAAATCTGAAACTTCAAAGCTTGCTATTAATATAATTTAGAATGTTTACATTTACTAAGGTGTGCTGCATCATGTCTCTGTTGACACTAATATTTTCAAAGAAATTAGGCTGGAGAAAGAAAGGAAGAAAAGGTTTTCTTATAAATGCAAAAAAACTAGTGTGGTGTCTGAGAGTTATCCCAGCTTTATTAAAAAATGACTTTTTGCTATGGAAGAAATGGTATGAATGGTAAAATTTTAAACACTTAAAAATTTTCATAATCTTTCATAATAAAGTTTAATAATAGGTTTATTAACTGAATTTCATTAGTTTTTCAAAAATTTTGGTTTGTGTATATATACACATACAGGTATAACATTTGCAATAAAATACTTGAAATTATTTTGTGTTGCCCAGTAACTTCTTACTTAGCTATTTATTATTAATTAAAATATTATACTTTAAGAAATAAAACTACTAGTCAGACTTTTACAGATCTCACTAATTTTTTAAACCTCTGCCAAATTGTGCACAATGGCTTTTTGTTATTAAAGGAAAATAAATTTTGAAGAAGATGGTATTTCAGTTCTCTGAAGATTGTAAATTATTTTAACAGATATATGTTAAAAATTGTAAACAATCCCAAATGAAGATTCATTTCAGTTTAAATATCTGAATGAATTCATATAAGCTAAAATGTGTATGTCTTTCACACATATCATCTCTATTTTTGCAACTGTAAATCATATCATTGAAATTTTACAGTTGGAAAAGAACTATGTAAGTTGAAACTTTACTCATAGTTGGGTAATTCCTTGGATTTTTGAATAGAAAGTTTTTCTAAAAGACTATTTCATCAATCTGAACTTATTTTATATTTTTACATTTTATATGCTTTTCACTTGGATTTGTCTTTATTTTGGATTGCTATTAAAAATTGTAAAACTTACTGGTCATAGGTGACACTTCAAAATTTGAGAATATTGCTTCCATACCATCTGCTAAAGATGTTTTAATAATCAAGAATACATTGTACGCAACTTTGATATCACCGACTATATGTTCACAAACTTGTTGCATTTTCCCTTTTCATCAAGCAGTTGCCTGCGTCTCTAATTGAGTACACAGGTTTTTAAAGTACAAATCAGATTATATTAAATTCCGTAAATGTTTACTGAAACTGCAGGGCAGGGGTGGGTCACGGGACGAACCGAGGCGGCTGCAGGGACTGGGCAAGGGGTCTCGCAAGAGCGCGCCGCCCACCCACGCATGCAGAGCAGCCCAACGGCTACCAGCTCAGTCCTCGTTCGCAGCCGGGAGGCGGCAGCATGTTCCGTCTGTTGATGGTGCTTGCGGCGCTGGGGGACTTGGCCGCGTCAGGACCCGGTAAGCCACGGAAGACCCAGTTACGCTGGGTCCCGGTGGACGAAGGTCTTTTCCTTCTTTCAGAGCGTACCTGTTTCTGCCAAACTGGCCTACCTGGCTTAAAACTCGGGGTCCCTCCCTGCTTTGTGGTTCCTTTTGCCCTGTCACCCTGGGAACCCGTCGGTTTTTGGGCGCCCCGTCGGGATAAGAAGTGACTCACGACAGGGGAAGATAATTTTAATAACTGCAAGGACAGCTCTCCCTCCCTGATTTGAGTTTGGGGCAGACATTCTTGTAGCTCTCCCATGCAACTCACAGAAGTACCTTGACATTTCTTGCACAAAATCACCCCAGAAACAACCACCTTTTAAAATGGAAGAATATTTTACTTATTAAAATTCTTTACAAAAATTGAAGTATAGTTGACATTGTATTATGTTAGTTTCAGGTGTACAACATAGTGATTGTCAATTCAATACATTGCAGATAGCTCACCAGGATAAGTATGCCTGTCACCATTCACACTTACTACGATATTTCTGACTGTATTTCGTCTGCTGTGCTTTTCATCCTCCTGACTTATTTATTATATAATTAGGAGTTTGTACCTCTTTATCCCCTTCATTCATTTTGCCTGTCCCGTCACCTCTTTACCCTCTGGTGACTGTTTTTGTTTTTTTGTTTGTGTAGTTTTTCAAAATCCACATATAAGTAAAAATCATATGGTATTCGTCTGTCTCCGTCTGACTTATTTCGCTCAACATAATACCCTTTAGGTCCATTCATGTTGTTGCAAATGGCAAGATTTCATTCTTTTTTACGGCTGAGTAATACTCCATTTCTATATATGTACCATCTTTATCCATCATCTGTCAATGAACACCTAATGATGCTTCTCTATCTTGGCTATTGTAAATAATGCTGCAATAAACATAAGGGTACATATATGTTTTCAGATTAGTGTTTTGTTTATTTCTGGTCAATATCCAGAAGTACAATTGCTGGGTTTATTGTATTTATATTTTTAGTTTTTTGAGAAACCTCCAGACTGCTTTCCATAGTGGCTGCACCAGTTTACATTCCCACCAACAGTGCACAATGGTTCCCTTTTCTCCATGTCCTACCCAGCACTTGTTATTTGTTTTTTTGATACTAGCCATTCTGACAGGTGTAATGTGATAGATATTGTGGATTTGATTTGCATTTTCGTGATGATTAGTGATGTTGAGCACATTTTCATATGCTTGTTGACCATCTGTATGTCTTCTATGGGAAAATATCTATTCAGTTCCCCTGTTTTTTTTATTAAGGTATTATTGATATACATTCTTATAAATGTTTCATATGAAAACCAATGTGGTTACTACATTCACCCATATTATCAAGCCCCACCCATACCCCATTGCAGTCACTGTCCATCAGTGTAGTAAGATGCCACAGATTCACTATTTGCCTTCTTTGTGCTACCCTGTCTTCCCCATGACCCTCCACACCATGGTGTACTAAACATAATACCCTTCAATCCACTTCTCCTTCCCTCCCCACCTGCCTTCCCACACCACTCCCCTTTGGTAACCGCTAGTCCCTTCTTGGAGTCTGTGAGTCTGCTGCTGTTTTGTTCCTTCAGTTTTGCTGTGTTGTTATACTCCACAAATGAGGGAGATCATTTGGCACTTGTCTTTCTCTGCCTGGCTTATTTCACTGAGCATAATATCCTGCAGCTCCATCTATGTTGTTGCAAATGATAAGATTTGTTTCTTTCTTATGGCTGAATAGTATTCCATTGTGGATAAGTACCACATCTTTATCCATTCATCTACTGATGGACACTTAGGTTGCTTCCATATCTTGGCTATTGTAAATAGTGCTGTGATAAACATAGGGTTTAAATCTGAGAACTTGCATTCTTTGGGTAAATTCCAGGGAGTGGGATTCCCGGGTCAAATAGTATTACTATTTTTGGTTTTTTGAAGAACCTCCATACTGCTTTCCACAATGGGTCAGCTAGCTTACATTCCCACCAGCAGTGTAGAAGGGTTCCCTTTTCTCTGCATCCTTGGCAGCACTTGTTTTTCTTAGTGTTTTAGATTCTGGCCATCCTAACTGGTATTATTGGATATCTCATTGTGGTTTTAATTTGTATTTCCCTGATGATTAGTTATGTGGAGCATCTTTTCATGTGTCTGTTGCCCATCTGAATTTCTTCTTTGGAGAATTGTCTCTTCCTATCCTCTGCCCATTTTTTAATCAGGTTATTTGCTTTTTGGGTGTTTAGGCGTGTGAGTTCTTTATATATTTTGGATGTTAACCAACCCCTTGTCGGATATGTCATTTACAAATATATTGTCCCATACTGTAGGATGTCTTTTTCTTCTGTTGATGGTGTCCTTTGCCATACAGAAGCTTTTTCCTTTGACGTAGTCCCATGTGTTCATTTTTATGTTTGTTTGCCTTGCTCGAGGAGATGTGTTCAGGAAAAAGTTGCTCATGTTTATATTCAAGAGATGTTTGCTGATGTTGTCTTCTAAGAGTTTTATGGTTTCATGACTTATATTCAGGTCTTTGATCCATTTCGAGTTTACTTTTGTGTATGGGGTTAGACAGTAATCCAGTTTCATTCTCTTGCATGTAGCTGTCCAGTTTTGCCAACACCAGTTGTTGAAGAGTCTGTCATTTCGCCATTGTATGTCCATAGCTCCTTCATCGTATATTAATTGACCATATGTGGTTGGGTTTATATCAGGGCTCTCTAGTCTGTTCCATTGGTCTATGAGTCTGTTCTTGTGCCAGTACCAAATTGTTTGATTATTGTGGCTTTGTAGTAGAGCTTGAAGGTGGGGAGCATTATCCCTCCAGCTTTATTCTTCCTTCTCAGGATTGCTTTGGCTATTTGGGGTCTTTTGTGGTTCCATATGAATTTTAGAACGATTTGCTCTAGTTGTTGAAGAATGCTTTTGGTATTTTTAAATTTTATTTTGCTATCATTAATGTACAATTACATGAACAACATTATGGTTACTAGACTCCCCCTATTATCAAGTCCCCACCACATACTCTATTACAGTCACTGTCTATCAGCATAATGCTTTTAGTATTTTCATAGGAACTGAATTGATCTATGGATTGCTTTAGGTAGGATAGCCATTTTGACAATATTAATTCTTCCTATCCCTGAGCACAGGATGTGTTTCCATTTATTGGTATCTTCTTTAATTTCTCTCATTACTGTCTTGTAGTTTTCAGAGTACAGGTCTTTCACTTCCTTCGTTAGATTTATTCCTAGGTATTTTATTCTTTTTGATGCAATTGTGAATGGAATTGTTTTTCTGATTTCTCTTTCTTCTAGTTCATTGTTAGTGTATAGCAATGCAACAGATTTCTGTGTATTTGTATCTCGCAACTGCTGAATTCAGATATTAGATCTAGTAGTTTTGGAGTGGGTTCTTTAGGGTTTTTTATGTATAATATCATGTCATCTGCAAACAGTGACAGTTTAACTTCTTCTTTACCAACGTGGATGCCTTTTATTTCTTTGTGTTGACTGATGGCCATGGCTAGGACCTCCAGAACTCTGTTGAATAAAAGTGGAAAGAGTGGGCATCCTTGTCTTGTTCCTGATGTTTAAGGAAAGGCTTTCAGCTTCTCGCTGTCAAGTATGATATTGGCTGTGGGTTTGTCATATATGGCCTTTATTATGTTGACGTACTTGCTCTCTATACCCATTTTGTTGAGGTTTTACCATGAATGAATGTTGAATTTTGGCACATGCTTTTTCAGCATCTATGGAGATGATCATGTGGCTTTTGTCCATTTTGTTGAGATGGTGGATGATGTCGATGGATTTTCTAATACTGTACCATCCTTGCATCCCTGGAGTAAATCTTACTTGATCATGATGGATGACCTTTTTGATATATTTTTGAATTCAGCTTGCTAATATTTTGTTGACTGTTTTTGCATCTATGTTCATCAGGGATATTAGTCTGTAATTTTCTTCCTTTGTGGTGTGTTTACCTGATTTTGGCATTGGAGTGATACTGACCTCATAGAATGAGTTTGAAAGTATTCCCTATTATACTTTTTGGAAAACTAAGGCAGATGGGTATTAGGTCTTCACTAAATGTTTGATAAAATTCAGTGGTGAAGCCATCTGGTCCAGGGTTTTGTTCTTAGGTAGTTTTTTGATTACCAATTCAATTTTCTTGCTGGTAATTGATCTGTTCAGATTTTCTGTTTCTTTCTGGGTCAGGCTTGGATGGTTGTATTTTTCTAGAAAGTTGTCCATTTCTTCTAGGTTGTCCAGTTTGTTAGCATATAGTTTTTCATAGTATTCTCTAATAATTCTTTGTATTTCTGTGATGTCTGTAATGATTTTTCCTTTCTCATTTCTGATTCTGTTTACGTGCATAGACTCTTTTTTTCTCGGTAAGTCTGTCTTGGGGTTTATCAATTTTGTTTATTTTCTCAAAGAAGCGGCTCTTGCTTTCATTGATTCTTTCTATTCTTTTATTCTACTCGATGTTTTAAAAATATAATTAATTTTATTATCATTAATCTACAATTACATGTGCAATATTATGGTTATTAAACTAGCCCTTCATCAGGTCCCCCACCCACCAACCCCATTACAGTCACTGTCCATCAGCGTAGTGAGATGCTATAGAATCACTACTTGTCTTCTCTGAGTTGTACTGCCCTCCCCGTGCCCCCCCAACATTACATCTGCTAATCGTAATGCCCCTTTTTCCCTCTTATCCCTCCCTTCCCGCCCATTTTCCCCAGTCCCTTTCCCTTTGGTAACTATTAGTCCTGTTCTTGGGTTCTGTGAGTCTGCTGCTGTTTTGTTCCTTCAGTATTTTTTCTTTGTTCTTATACTCCACATATGAGTGAAATCATTTGATACTTGTCTTTTTCGGCTTGGCTTATTTCACTGAGCATAATACCCTCTAGCTTCATCCATGTTGTTGCAAATGGTAGGATTTGTTTTCTTCTTATGGCTGAATAATATTCCATTGTGTATATGTACCACATCTTCTTTATCCATGCATCTACTGATGGACACTTAGGTTGCTTCCATTTCTTGGCTATTGTAAATAGTGCTGCGATAAATATAGGGGTTCATCTGTCCTTTTCAAATTGGACTGCTGCATTCTTAGGGTAAATTCCTAGGAGTGGAATTCCTGGGTCAAATGGTATTTCTACTTTGAGTTTTTTGAGGAACCTCCATACTGCTTTCCACAATGGTTGAACTAATTTGCAGTCCCACCAGCAGTTTAGGAGGGTTCCCTTTTCTCCACATCCTCGCCAACTTTGTTGTTGTTTGTGTTTTGGATGTTGGCCACCCTCACTGGTGTGAGGTGATATCTCACTGTGGTTTTAATCTGCTTTTCTCTGATGATTAGCGATGTGGAGCATCTTTTCATGTGCCTGTTGGCCATCTGAATTTCTTCTTTAGAGAAGTGTCTATTCATGTTCTCTTCCCATTTCTTAATTGGATTATTTGCTTTCTGTTTGTTAAGGGGCATGAGTTTTTTATATATTTTGGATGTCAACCCTTTATCAGATACATTTTTTATGAATATATTCTCCCATACTGTTGGATGTCTTTTTGTTCTACTGATGGTGTCCTTTGCTGTACAGAAACTTTTCAGCTTCATATAGTCCCACTTGTTCATTTTTGCTTTTGTTTCCTTTGCCCAGGGAGATATGTTCATGAAGAAGTTGCTCATGTTTATGTCCAAGATATTTTTGCCTTTGTTTTTTTCTAAGAGTTTTATGGTTTCATGACTTACATTCAGGTCTTTGATCCACCTTGAGTTTACCTTTGTGTATGGGGCTAGACAGCAGTCCAGTTTCATTCTCTTACATGTAGCTGTCCAGTTTTTCCAACACCAGTTGCTGAAGAGGCTGTCATCTCCCCATTGTATATCCAAGGCTCCTTTATCAAATATTAATTGACTTCATATGTTTGGGTTAATGTTTGGATTTTCTGTTGCATTCCACTGGTCTGTGGGTCTGTTTTTGTGCCAATACCAAATTGTCTTGATTACTGTGGCTTTGTAGTAGAGCTTGAAGTCAGGGAGCATAATTCCCCCTGTTTTTTTCCTCCTTCTCAGGATTGCTTTGGCTATTCGGGGTCTTTTGTGGTTCCATATGAATTTTAGAATTATTTGTTCCAGTTCGTTGAAGAAAACTGTTGGTAGTTTGATAGGGATTGCATTATATCTGTAGATTGCTTTAGGTAGTATAGCCATTTTGACAATATTTATTCTTCCTAGCCAAGAGCATGGGATGCATTTCCATTTGTTAGTGTCCTCTTTAATTTCTCTTAGGAGTGTCTTGTAGTTTTCAGAGTACAGGTCTTTCACTTCCTTCCTTAGGTTTATTCCTAGGTATTTTATTCTTTTTGATGCAATTGTGAATGGAATTGTTTTTCTGATTTCTTTCTGTTAGTTCATCGTTAAGTGTATAGGAAAGCAACAGATTTCTGTGTGTTAATTTTGTATCCTGCAACTTTGCTGAATTCAGATATTAGTTCTAGTAGTTTTGGAATGGAGTCTTTAGGGTTTTTTTATATACAGTATCATGTCATCTGCAAATAGTGACAATTTGACTTCTTCTTTACCAATCTGGATGCCTTGTATGTCTTTGTTTTGTCTGATTGCTGTGGCTAGGATCTCCAGTACTATGTTGAATAACAGTGGAGAGAGTGGGCATCCCTGTCTTGTTCCCGATCTTAGATGGAAAGCTTTCAGAGTCTCGCCGTTAAGTATGATGTTAGCTGTGGGTTTGTCATATATAGCCTTTATGATGTTGAGGTACTTGCTGTCTATACCCATTTCGTTGAGAGTTTTAATCAGGAATGGAAGCTGGATTTTGTCAAATGCTTTTTCAGCATCTATGGAGATGATCATGTGGTTTTTGTTCTTCTTTTTGTTGATGTGGTGGATGATGTTGATGGATTTTCGAATGTTGTACCATCTTTGCATCCGTGGTATGAATCCCACTTGATCATGGTGTATGATCCTCTTGATGTATTTTTGAATTCAGTTTGCTAATATTTTGTTGAGTATTTTTGCATCTACGTTCATCAGCGATATTGGTCTGTAATTTTCTTTTTTGGTGAGGTCTTTGCCAGGTTTTGGTATTAGAGTGATGCTTGCTTCATAGAATGAATTTGTAAGTATTCCCTCCTCTTCTATTTTTGGAAAACTTTTAATGAGAATCAGTGTTATTTCTTCTCCATATGTCTGGTAGAATTCAGAGGTGAATCCGTCAGGCCCGGGGGTTTTGTTCTTGGTTAGTTTTTTGATTACCAAATCGATTTCGTTGCTGGTAATTGTTCTGCTTAGTTTTTCTGTTTCTTGCTTGGTCAGTCTTGGAAGGTTGTAGTTTTCTACGAAGTTGTCCATTTCTTCTATGTTTTCCAGCTTGTTAGCATATAGATTCTCATAATATTCTCTTATGATTCTTTGTATTTCTGTGGGGTCCGTCGTGATTTTTCCTTTCTCATTTCTGATTGTGTTCATGTGTGTAGATTCTCTTTTTCTCTTAATGAGTCTGGCTAGGGGTTATCTATTTTGTTTATTTTTTCAAAGAACCAGCTCTTGGTTTCATTGATTTTTTTCTATTGTTTTATTCTTCTCAATTTTATTTATTTCTTCTCTAATCTTTATTATGTCCCTCCTTCTGGTGACTTTGGGCCTCATTTGTTCTTCTTTTTCCAATTTCAGTAATTGTGTCTTTAGACTATTCATTTGGGAATGTTCTTCCTTCTTTAAATAGGCCTGGATTGCAATATACTTTCCTCTTAGAACTGCCTTTGCTGCGTCCCACAGAAGTTGTGGCTTTGTGTTGTTGTTGTCATTAGTCTCCATATATTCTTTGATTTCTGTTTTGATTTGGTCGTTAACCCATTGATTAATTAGGAGAGTGTTGTTAAGTCTCCATGTATTTGTGAGCCTTTTTGATTTCTTTCTAAAATTTATTTCTAGTTTTATACCTTGGTGATCTGAGAAGTTGGTTGGTAGGATTTCAATATTTTTGAAATTACTGAGGTTCTTTTTGTGGCCTAGTATGTGGTCTATTCTGGAAAATGTTCCATGTGCACTTGAGAAGAATGTGTATCCTGTTGCTTTTGGGTGTAGAGTTCTGTAGATGTCTGTTAGGTCCATCTGTTCTAGTGTGTTGTTCAGTGCCTCTGTGTCTTTACTTATTTTCTGTCTGGTTGATCTGTCCTTTGGAGTGAGTGGTGTGTTGAAGTCTCCTAAGATGAATGCATTGCTGTCTATTTCCTCCTTTAATTCTGTTAGTGTTTTTCTCACATATGCTGGCGCTCCTGTGTTGGGTGCATATATATTTATAATGGTTATATCTTCTTGTTGGACTGACCCCTTTCTCATTATGTAATGTCCTTCTTTATCTCTTGCTACTTTCTTCATTTTGAAGTCTATTTTGTCTGATAAAAGTACTACACCACCTGCTTTTTTCTCTTTGTTGTTTGCATGAAATATCTTTTTCCATCCGTTGACTTTTAGTCTGTGCATATCTTTGGATTTGAGGTGAGTTTCTTGTAGGCAATATATAGATGGGTCTTGCTTTTTTATCCATTCTGTTACTCTGTGTCTTTTGATTGGTGCCTTCAGTCCATTTACATTTAGGGTGATTATTGATAAATATGTACTTATTGCCATTGCTGGCTTTAGATTCATGGTTACCAAGGGTTCAAGGGTTGCTTCTTTACTATCTAACAATCTAACTTAACTTTCTTGTTAAGTTATTGTAAACACTGTCTGATGTTTCTTTGTTTCTCTCCCTTCTTATTCCTCCTCCTCCATTCTTTCTATAATAAGTGTTTTATTCTTTGCCTTTAGTTAGTATTTGGATGGTCTGCTTTCTTTGCTATGATTTTTTTTTCTCTGGTGACATCTTTTTAGCCTTAGGTGTGCTTCCATCTAGAGCAGTCCATTTAAGATATCCTCTAGTGGTGGTTTATGAGAGGCAAACTCTCTCAACTTTCACTTGTCTGGAAATTGTTTAATTCCTCCATCATATTTAAATGATAATCGTGCTGGATACAATATTCTTGGTTTGAGGCCCTTCTGTTTCATAACGTTAAATATATCATGCCATTCTCTTCTGGCCTGTAAGGTTTCTGTTGAGAAGTCTGATGATAGTCTGATGGGTTTTCCTTTGCAGGTGATCTTTTTTCTGTCTCTAGCTGCCTTTAATACCCTGTCTTTATCTTTTATGTTTGCTATCTTAATTATTATGTGTCTTGGTGTTGTCTTCCTTGGGTCCCTTGTGTTGGGAGATCTGTGGGCTTCAGTGGACTGCAAGACTATTTCCTTCTCCAGCGAGGGAAAGTTTTCAGAAAGTATTTCTTCAAAGACACTTTCTATCCCTTTTTCTCTCTCTTCTTCCTCTGGTACTCCTATAATGCAAATATTGTTCCGTTTGGATTGGTCACACAGTTGTCTTAATATTCTTTCATTCCTAGAGATCCTTTTATCTCTCTCTGCCTCAGCTTCTCTGTATTCCTGTTCTCTGATTTCTATTCCATTAACAGTCTCTTGCATCTCGTCCATTCTGCTGTTAAGCCCGTTGACCGCTTTTCTGATTTCTGCATTGTCTTTCCTCACTTCCCTCACTTCCTCCCTCAGCTCTTGCACATTTCTCTGTAGGTCCATCAGCATGGTTATGACTTTTATTCTGAATTCTTTTTCAGGAAGACTGTGCATTTCCATCCCTTCAGACTCTCTCTCTGGGGTTGTCTGGTTGATTTTGGTCTGAACCATATTCCTCTGTCTTTTCATGTCTATAGAATTGGTCCCTGGTAGTTGCCACGTATGTCCGCTTGGCTCTTTAAGACTTTAAAAAGAGAAATAAGAAAGAGAAAAAAAAAGAAAAAAAGACGAAAGAAAGAGAGAAAGAAAAAAAAAGAAAAAGGAATGGAATGAAAAAACAAAAACAAAACAAAACAAACAAACAAAAAAAAAACGCCCACCGGACATAGATTCTGTGGGAATGCTGTACGTGGCACTATTGCCCCACTGTTCCGCAGCCGGGGCTGCACCGCTCTGCAGGTCCCTTTATCACTCTGGCAGGGGTGGGAACGAATAGGAGGCTGTTGATCTCAGTGAGAAGTGTAAGTATGTCTACGCTTCCTCAGTCGCCAGCTAAGGCATCTGAAACTCCCCACGACTCCCAGCTTGCTGGGCTGAGTTTGCTGGGGCTATGCGGCTCCTCCGCTGGGCTCCTGTCTCTTTAAGACCGCTGAAGAAAGCGCGCTTTTTTTTTCCTTCCCAGGAGCCGGCTGCAAGCACCCTGGCGCGTTCCCTGCTCAGACCCTGCCCCTCTGTCTCTCCAATCTCCGCTGCACTGCGCAATGTGGTTCAGTGCTCCCCGCGCAGATCACCGGGGCTGGCTACTTCGTGGTGTGTACTTCCACTCCCTCCTGGCTCTGAATCCTCTCCTCCCGCCAGTGCTCTGGGGTGGGGGAGTGCTCTGGTTCCGCCGGGTCACGGCTCCGTATCTTACCCGCCTCTTGGGGTGCCGAGTCCTCTCAGGTGTAGCTGCATGCTGTGCGCTTTCCTGTGTATTCTCGTCTCTCTTTTAGGAATGGATGTATTTGCTGTGTTTTCGTAGATAAATATTGTGTTTGGGGGGAGATTTCTGTTGCCCTGCTCACACCGACATCTTCCCAGAAGTCCTCTACTTGATTTTATTTATTGCTCTATATTATCTCCCTCCTTCTACTGACTTTGGGCCTCATTTGTTCTTCTTTTTCTAGTTTCATTAATTTTGAGTTTAGACTGTTCATATGGAATTGTTCTTCTTTCCTGACGTAGGCCTCTATTGCAATATACTTGCCTTTTAGCACGGCCTTCGCTGCATCCCACAGGTTTTGCGGTGTTGAATTATTATTGTCATTTGCCTCCATATATTGCTTGATCTCTGTTTTTATCTGGTCATTGATCCATTGGTTATTTAGGAGCATGCTGTGAAGTGTCCATGTGTTTGTGGGATTTTTTGTTTTCTTTGTGTAATTTATGTCTAGTTTCATACCTTTGTGGTCTGGGAAGCTGGTTGGTATAATTTCAATCTTTTTGAATTTACCAAGGCTCTTTTTGTGGCCTCGTATATGGTCTACTCTGGAAAATGTTCCACGTGCACTTGAAAAGAATGTGTATTCTGCTGCTCTTTGGTGTAGAGTTCTGTAGATGTCTGTTAGTTCCATCTGTTCTAATGTGTTGTTCAGTGCCTCTGTCTCTTTACAATATTTAGCCTTAGGAACACGTCTGTCTATAGCAGTCCCTCCAAAATACACTGTAGAGATGGTTCGTGGGAAGGAAATTCTCTCAGCTTTTGCTTATCTGGAAATTGTTTAATCCCTCTTTCAAATTTAAATGATAATCTTGCCAGATAATATATTCTTGGTTCTAGGCCCTTCTGTTTCATTGCATTAAATTATAAAGGGACTGCTCTAGATGCAAGTATGCCTAAGGCTAAATAACTGTCACCAGAGAAAATAAAACCACAGCAAAGAAAGTAGACCACCTAAATACTAACTAAATACAAAATAAAATCAGCTATCCACAAAATCAATCAAAGCAAGCACAAAGAGTACAGAATAAAACACCTAACATAAAGAGTGGAGGAGGAAAAAAAAGAAGGGAGAGAAATAAATGATCATCAGTCTGTGTTTATAATGGCATAATAAGTGAGTTAAATTAGACTGTTAGATAGTAAAGAAGCTTCTCTTGAACCTTTGGTAACCACGAATCCAAAGCCTGCAATTGCAATAAGTATAAATCTATCGATAATCACCCTAAATGTAAATGGACTGAATGCACCAATCAAAAGACACAGAGTAACAGAATGGATAAAAAAGCAAGTCCCATCTATATGCTGCTTACAACAGACTCACCTCAAACCCAAAGATATAGACAGACTAAAAGTGAAGGGATGGAAAAAGATATTTCATGCAAACAGCAAGGAGAAAAATGCAGGTGTCGCAGTACTTGTATCAGACAAAATAGACTTCAAACCAAAGAAAGTAACAAGAGACAAAGAAGGACATTACATAATGATAAAGGGGACAGTCTAACAAGAGGATATAACTATTATAAATATCTATGCACCCAACACAGGATCACCTACATATGTGAAACAAATATTGACAGAATTAAAGGGGGAAATAGAATGCAATGCATTCGTTTTGGGAGACTTCAACACACCACTTACTCCAAAGGATAGATCAACCAGACAGAAAACAAGTAAAGAGACAGAGGCACTGAACAACACATTGGAACAGATGGATCTAACAGACATATACCCACTCCACCAAAAAGCAGCAGGATACACATTCTTCTCAAGTGCACATGGAACATTTTCCAGAATAGACCACATACTAGGCCACAAAAAGAGCCTCAGTAAATTCAAAAATATTGAAATTCTACCAACCAACTTCTCAGATCACAAAGGTATAAAACTAGAAATAAATTGTACAAAGAAAACAAAAAGGCTCACAAACACATGGCGGTTTAACAACAGGCTCCTAAATAATCAATGGATCAGTGACCAAGTAAGAACAGAGAGATCAAGCAATATATGGAGATAAAAGAAAACAGCAGCACAATGCCCCAACTTCTATGGGACGCAGCGAAGGCAGTTCTAAGAGTACAGTATATAGCAATCCAGGCCTATTTAAAGAATGAAGAACAATCACAAATGAATAGTCTAAATACACAATTATTGAAACTGGAAAAAGAAGAAGAAATCAGGCCCAAAGCCAGCAGAAGGAGGACATAATAAAGATCAGAGAAGAAATAAATAAAATTGAGAAGAATAAAACAAAATAAAAAATTAATGAAACCAAGAGCTGGTTCTTTGAGAAAATAAACAAAATAGATTTAAAAAATTCCAGTAGGCTTTTGTATTGAATTTCATAAAATTTATAAGTTATTTTAAAGAAAATTGCTGTATTTATATCAAAGAACTGGATATATCTTTCAATATATTTAAGACTTCTATGAATCATTTTAGTCTATTTAAAGTTACCTAGCTTTAGTTGAAATAAAGTTTTTTTTTCATTTAAATAATACACTTTTTTGTAGGAATTTGTTTATATAGGTATTTTATACTTTTTGTTATTACTGTTATTGAGTATTTTAAACTCTGTTTTCTTTGCATATAGGAAAGTTATTGATTGGTTTATATATTAATTTTGTTCCCAGTCACATTACTAAATTCTCTTTTAAAAATAATAGTTCTGATGATAGTTTTGGGTTTTCCAGGTATATAATAATGTCATATGGAAAATAATGTTAGGATCACAAAGTCTTAGAAAGAACCAAGTTTAGATGCTACAACATGGCTAGAGTCACACTGCCAGGAAAAAAATACCTAGCAATATCATGTGAACAATACTAGAACACTGAAAATACTGAAAGTACCCCCATGGCACTTGGACACTTAAGCTAGACACTGTCCCAACCATCCAGAATGACCAGAAGATTCTGTCATCACATGTCAGAAGGACAGGATCTTCACAGATGACTGCCATATGGCTGACAATGCTCACTTCCACATATAAGTCTTATTTGCGTGTATGAATAAAGGACCCAGTTACATGGCTTCATCCAATTACAGTGGAGTCTATAAATGTCTTATTAGGTCTCCAGCCTTTAATAGCAGAGGGAGACAAGGTAGAAATATTTGGACTGATTGAACCTATGTACAGTATCCCACTGTCCACCTCTAGGTGGGCTACTTATCATCCTTTTTTACCCTTCATACCATTCTTAAACTTTCAGGAAATAACACTATAATAACTTGTTTCTGCCTCATTTAATATAATCATTCCTAATATAGAAGAACTGGGCAGATAAATGTACTACTTGAAATACTACTTACTGGGAGGATTTCCTCTCTCTACTCAAAAGAGCAAAACAAATGAATTTGTAAGGTTACACCAGTTGACCTACTTTTGGTCACTATTGGCATATCATGCACCTAATTTTCCCTCGTCAGTTAGCTGGTCATAGAAAACCATAAATGCAGTTTTTTTTGGTATCATTAATATACAACCGCATGAGCAACACTGTGGTTACTAGATTCCTCCCATTATCAAGTCCCCACCACATACCCCATTACAGTCACTGTACATCACGTAGTAAAATGCTATAGAGTCACTACTGGTCTTCTCTGTGTTGTACTGCCTTCTCCATGCCCCCCCATCCCCACATTATGTGTGCTAATTGTAATGCCCCTTATTCCCCTTCTCCCTCCCTTCCTACCCACCCTCCCCAGTCCCTTTCCTTTTGGCAACTGTTAGTCCTTTCTTGGGTTCTGTGACTTTGCTGCTATTTTGTTCCTTCAGTTTTTGCTTTGTTCTTATACTCCACAAATGAGTGAAATCATTTGGTACTTGTCTTTCTCTGCCTGTCTTATTTCACTGAGCATAATACCCTCTAGCTCCATCCATGTTGCTGCCAATGGTAGGATTTGTTTTCTTCTTATGGCTGAATAATATTCCATTGTGTATATGTACCACCTCTTCTTTATCCATTCATCTACTGATGGGCACTTAGGTTTCTTCCATTTCTTGGCTATTGTAAATAGTGCTGCGATAAACATAGGGGTGCATCTGTCTTCTTGAAACTGGGATACTGCATTCTTAGGGTAAATTCCTAGGAGTGGAATTCCTGGGTCAAATGGTATTTCTATTTTGAGTTTTTTGAGGAACTGCTTTCCACAATGGTTGAACTATTTCACACTTTCACCAGCCGTGTAGGAGGGTTCCCCTTTCTCTGCTTCCTTGCCAGCATTTGTTGTTGTTTTGTCTTTTGGATGTTGGCCATCCTAGCTGGTGTGAGGTGATATCTCACTGTGGTTTTAATTTGCATTTCTCTGATAATTAGCGATGTGGAGCATCTTTTCATGTGCCTGTTGGCCATCTGAATTTCTTCTTTGGAGAAGTGGCTGTTCATATACTCTGCCCATTTTACAATAGGGTTATTTGCTTTTTGGGTGTTGAGGTATGTGAGTTCTTTATATATTTTGGATGTTAACCCCTTGTCGGATATGTCATTTACAAATATATTGTCTCATACTGTAGGATGCCTTTTTGTTCTGCTGATGGCGCCCTTTGCCGTACAGAAGATTTTAGCATGATGTAGTCCCATTTGTTCATTTTTTATTTTGTTTCCTTTGCTGGAGGAGATGCATTCAGGAAAAAGTTGCTCATGTTTATATTTAATAGATTTTTGCCTATGTTGTCTTCTAAGAGTTTTATGGTTTCATGACTTATATTCAGGTCTTTGATCCATTTTGAGTTTACTTTTGTGTATGGGGTTAGACAATAATCCAGTGTCATTCTCTTGCATGTAGCTGTCCAGTTTTGCCAACACCAGTTGTTGAAGAGTCTGTCATTTCTTCATTGTATGTCCATAGCTCCTTCATCGTATATTAATTGACAATATATGGTTGGGTTAATATCTGGGCTCTCTAGTCTGCTCCATTGGTCTTTTGTTCTGTTCTTGTGCCAGTACCAAATTGTCTTGATTACTGTGGCTTTGTAGTCGAGCTTGAAGTTGGGGAGCATTATCCCTCCAGCTTTATTCTTCCTTCTCAGGATTGCTTTGGCTATTCGGGGTCTTTTGTGGTTCCATATGAATTTTAGAACGATTTGCTCTAGTTGTTGAAGAATGCTGTTGGTATTTTGATAGGGACCGCATTGAATTTGTAGGTTGCTTTAGGCAGGATGGCCATTTTGACAATATTAATTCTTCCTATCCATGAGCATGGGATGTGTTTCCATTTATTGGTATCTTCTTTGATTTCTCTCATGAGTGTCTTGTAGTTTTCAGTGTATTGGTCTTTCACTTCCTTGGTTAGGTTTATTCTTAGATATTTTATTCTTTTTGACACAATTGTGAATGGAATTGTTTTCCTGATTTCTCTTTCTGCTAGTTCATTGTTAGTGTATAGGAATGCAACAGATTTCTGTGTATTAATTTTGTGTCCTGCAAATTTGCTGAATTCATATATTAGATCTAGTAGCTATGGAGTGGATTCTTTAGGGCTTTTTTCTGTAGAATATCATGTCATCTGCAAACTGACAGCTTAACTTCTTCCTTGCCAGTCTGGATGCCTTTTCTTTATTTGTGTTGTCTGATTGCTGTGGCTACATAAATGTAGTTTTGAAGAAGTGATGGAATGTGACAGGAATGGGGATATTGGAGTAGGGATCACCTGGTTATGCAATTAAGGCTTTCACGATCTTTTCAAGCCCAATCTTATATTAACACTTCTATATGGTTACATATGATATCATATGGCTAGTCCGCAGAATTCCTGATGATGTCAGTCTGTAAAGAATGGCTCAGGTTGCAAGATCATATTGTGTCACATGGTCTGAGTTTTGCCTCTGTTAGAGCCGAACAGTGAGCTCAAAACTTTTCATGAAAGAAATATAGTTATATACTCTACTTGTTCCCTGTGGCTGCCATATCAATGCTCTATAAACTGGTGGCTTAAAACTACAGAAATTTAATCCCTTACAGTTCTGGAGGCCAGAGATTCAAAATCAAGGCAGTGTTGATTCCTTTTGGAGGCTCTGAAGGAGAATCCATTCCATGCCTCTCTCCTAGATTTTATAGGCTACCTGGAATCCTTGGTATTCCTTGGCCTGTAGACATATTAATCTGCCAGTCTTCATATACCTGTCTCCTTTGTGCATATTCTCCCCTTCTCTTACTTGTAGGATACTTGTCATTGGATTTAGGGCCCACCCTAATCTGGAATGGCCTTATCTCAAGATCCATAGCTTAATTAAACTTGCAAAGAAGCTTTTTTCCATATAAGATTGCACCAACAGATTCTGAGTGGGCATTTTATGTGGGGGGACACCGTTAAATGCACTGCATATACTAATAAGGGCATGTCTTTGCTTTAGAACATCATGGGGTTTTGCTATGCTTGGGGATTATCAGAGGCTCTATTCAACATTCACATTTGCCACTGTCCCTTAGTCTGCTATAATCTTTCCTGGTTATAAAGGAAAAACAGAGCTGCTTGCACAGTAGCCTCAGTCAGCTGAGGAGTCTTTTATTCTGGTATCTCGTAGAGCTGGCAGCCTGTGGTTTGTTCAGTAAAGCAGTCAAAGCAGCACAGCCTTATATGTGATACATGTTGCCTCCAAAGTCCAAAGTGGTCTGGCAAATGTGTCTCTTGCCATTTATGCAGGATATTTTCCGGTGTGCACTAGACCACTAGACCATTCTAAGTGGATTCTGTTTGTGTATGTGTGTGTTTAATCAAAATTCTGGCATACCTGCTTCTTACCAAGGCATCTAATATACCTGCTACTTCAGGTCTTATAGACCTCATGCAATGAATGTAGTCTCCAGAATGCATTCCAGAATTCCAGGATAATTTCCTCTTAGATGATGTGTTAATTTCCTATCATTGCTGTAACAAATTACCACAAGTGGCTTAATTATACAAATATATTATCTTGCAGTTCTGTAAAATGGTTCTTAATGGGCTAAAATTAAGGTGGTGGTGGTGCTCTGTTCCTCCTGTAGGCTGTAGTAGACAGTCCATTTCCTTACCTTTTCCATATTTTAATGGCTCTTTGCATCTACCGGCTTGGCCCCTTTCCTCTATCTTCAAAGCCAGGAGCATTGGGCTGAGTTCTTTTCACACAGTTTTCTCTCTAATTCTCTCTTCTGCCACACTTTTCTACTTCTAAGGATTCTTGTGACTAAATTAAGATCACATCGGTAATCTAGGGTAATCTAGGATTATCTCCCTATTTTAAGGTCACCTGATTAGCAACCTTAATACTTTGCCATGTAATCTTACATATTCATAAGTTCTGGGGATTAGGACGTGGACATCTTTGGGCTGTTGTTATTCCATCTTCTACAGATACTGAGATGTTTAGGGTCCAGGTAGAAGCAGAACCAGAGATGATAAAGATGCTGCCTCAGGTGAGAGTATACTTCTTTCTCTTCCAAGTGAAAATACAAACTTGCTCCTGGAATTCTTTGCTTATTTGGATAGAAAAAACAGCACCTTTTCAATCAGTAGCATACATGTATGGTTACATACAGGTTCCAATGCATGAGTTGATTTGCTCCAGTAAAGAAACTGTATTTGAACAATATCTGTTATTGCAGTTATCACCTGATTAAATTTAACATAACTCATTGTCATTCTCTGTTGTTTATCTATCATTTGCATGGATCAAACAGATAAAATGGGAAAATAATAGGAATCATTGCACTTTTATATTTCAATTCTTCTTTGGTAGGACTACTTAATGAATTCAGGAAGACTTTTGATTTAATGTTTTTGTGATGGCACAGATGATACTGAGGGGCTTCCCTGTGGCCCTTCCTATCATAATAATCCTCATCCAGTGGACCAGGGAGGCAAGATGGGGATTCCAGAAATTATTTATCATACCTATTTCTGTATACTCTTCCATAATTGGGCAAATTATAATAGAATGAACTTGTAGACCCCTGAGTGCACTCATAGATTTCAACCTAAATTCCATTTATCACCTGATTTCTTGTAAAATACATCTTTTCTGAAGTGAACCACAGATGTATTTTAGGTCCTCAAAAATGAGTATGTTTATAGTCAGAGTTTAATATTCCACTGAAGGTCTGAATAGTTGGGTTTTGATTTTGTGGATCCATGGGGATTTTCCTTTTAGTCACTTCATCCTACTTACAGTTATTGATATGCCTGAGATTTTTGATTTTAGTGTTATTTATGTCGTACATTTCTCATTCCATACTTTTTGTAAAAACGATTTCACTGTAAAAATCTTTGAGTTTTTAGTTTATTTTCTGGGTGTCTTGTGTAGGTTCTCTTAATTTGGAATATTTATCTGTTTTACATAATAGATTTAATTCTTATTAGTAACTAGTTATTCCTCACTGTGAGTAATTAGGAAATTTATTATCTTACTACTTCTTCCACCTCCTACTCTCCTCTTTGTTACATGACTATGGGTTATTTTAAATCTTAGTTATTCTATACCTTTATGCTATTAGATAATATGTTTCTACTTCTATCACTTGATTTTTAGCTTTAAGTATATTTTTGTAACCACACTGAAATTAATTTAAGGAAACCAGTAGGCACATATAATATTTCCCTTCGTCTGGTATACTTCCTGATATTGTTGCATATATGTAATTTTGCCCATATCACCATAGTTTATAACATTTGCATTGTATTAAATAACTATGATTCCCACAGCTTTTAGCCTTTATTTTATATTTACTTAGTCCTTACAACTAGGGCTTTTACTTGAACTCTGTTAATATCTATACTGGGAGAAGTTTGTCTGCTTTTTGTCATGAGCACATGTGAACTATTTTCCTTTATTTTTTTGCTTGTCAATATCTGTCTTTTGCCTCTGTATTTGAATGACAGTTTTGCTGGGTTTAAGATTCCTGAGTCCTTGAAGTTTTTTTTAGATGTTTTTCTTCAGTCTTGTAATGTTGAATACTGTTGTAAAGAATTCTCAAGCCAGCCAGTTTTTCTCCCTTATGTCCAATATTATTTTATTATTTTATTCTTTTTACTCATATGCTCATAAGATTCTTTGTCTTAGACATCCAATAACTTTAGTAGAATATATCTTCATCCTGCAATGCAGTGTACTTTCAAACAGCCTGTTGTTTCAAACCTTTTGTTTCAGGAAAGTTTTCTTGAAATACAACTTTGATTATTTTTTGGTCTTGTCTGTTTTCTTTAGGAACAACAAAAAACTTTTCAATGGTGCTTTCTTAGTTTTATCAACCCTTTTTACAGGAATATGATTCTAATACTCAGATAATGGAGTCCACCAGCTTGGACTATATGTACCTCTATGGGTACTTTTGCATAACAAGTAGAAATTTATCTGAGATATTTTTGGACTATCTCAAAATAATTTCTTGAGAATGATTAAATCCACATCCATTCCTTCAGGTAATACAAGATTTCTAAATATTAGTGTTTGCTATGAATCTGTTTGTAAACTCAGGAATTAAAAAAATAAACTTTATTTTCTGTGTCTCAGCATTTTACTCTAAAGTCCCTATCTTAATGAGAGTGGAAGAAAATTGAACCTTGACCGTTCTTCCTCTTATCCTACCTCTGCGTAACTTACACAGTTCCAGAACAATCAGAGAAGTAAGCCTTAGGAAGCCTCTCTGGATGACCACAAAGTTGAGGGTTAAGATGCCATTTACCCTGTTGGTGTGGTCCCTTCAAGGTCAACAACTCTTGAGACGTGAAAACCTAAGCCTTGGCTTTGAAATAAACTGTGTTATGGGGTATATAGTGATGACTCTTATTTGCATAAGTGAATCTTAAGAAAGAAACTAAACTAATTTTAGTCAGATTTAAGACCCAGTTTTAACTGCTGCTTTTCTTCCTTCAGGTTCTCCAAATTCATTTCTACAAATTGTACTTCCAGAGAAAATTCCAGCAAATACAAGTGATAATTCAGAAATAGAATATGTAAGAGATATTTTTTCAATCAATTTTGTTATATGAAATACATAACAGTGAAATATGTCAACCCCATTATGGTATGAATACAAATATCTAATATTACTACTGATAAGGAATTTAATGTTTTGTTAGTAAAGGCAAACATTTAAATCAGAATGTTCTATTTTGTCTATTTGTTATTTCTTCATGGTAAAACTATTTTAAAAGTTCAAATACAGAAAATACTATAGTAGACTTTATCTGGATGATATCTAGATGGTTCAGATGAATAATTTCTCCAAGTGGCTAGGGAGAATCTCTTTTAACTAAAGCTTCCTTCCTTAATTTCCACCCATGCACCTACCACTTCTCAGAAGAAACCCTTTATTCTATCATTTTTTTTAGAAAAGGAGATACTTTATCTTATTCATCAATTTATTTTACCACTATTTCTCTAGACTTTTCATGTGCCTAACTCTATGTTAAGTGGCTTAGGAAATAAAAAAGGAAATACAGTAATGTTAGCCTTGCTTATAAGTGGCTAATCTTTTGATAAAATTGTATTTTTAACAATTTTCTTAAGGTATAATTTACACACCACAGAATTCACCTGTTATAAGTGTACAACTCAGTTATTATTAGTTCATAAAGAGAATTAGGTAAGCACTGTCACAATCCAGCTTTAGAACATTTCTATTGCCTTAAAATGTTCTCTTATGCCTGTTTTCTGTTCATGTTTTTTGCCTTGTTTTTGATTAGAGTGTATGCCATTTTCAGAGTGGCTTTTAGATTTATTTTTGGTTATTGAAGATTTTTGTGAAGTATATTTATTTCAAGTGCATACTACTTGGCAAGCTTGTTCTTTTAATCCCTTAATGATGTCTTCTGATGTACAGAAGTTCTCAATATTTTTGTAGTCTAATTGGTCACATTTTTCTTTCATGCTTTTTGTAACTGGTTTGAGATGTCTCTTCCTCCCTCAAGCTTATTTAGATCATATCCTGTTCTTCTAGAAGCAAAATTATTTTTTTTTCACATGTAGTTGTATAATTCACCTATAATTTTTATGTATAGGATGAACTAAAGGGTTAAGGTTAAGTAGGTATCCAGATGACTTCATACCATTTAATAAACTTATCTTTTGCCCACTGCTCAGCATTGTTACTTTGGTCATAAGTCAGGTAACTGTATATGTATGGTTTTGTGTTTGGGCTCTTTATTCTGATCTATTAGTAGGTTTATCTGTCTTTGTACCAATACTATATTGCCTCAATTACTCCATCTTTTTAGTAGATTTATGACTTCTTTGTCCTTCGAAATCATTTGGTTATTCTTGGTGCCTTGTATTTTTTGATGCACTTTGGAATCAAGTTGTCAGTGTTAACAACATAAATGCCTACAGGAAGTTTGAGGGGAATGGAATTGAATCTATAGGTTAATTTGGGGCGATGGTGACACCTTTATGATAGCGAGCCTCCTAATCCATGAACATAGTCTGGCCCTCCACTCTTTTAGATGTTGTTACATTAAGAGACATAAAATTCCTCTTCATGATATTTTTTTATTAAAGTATCACTGATATACACAGCACAGTGGTTCAACATTCACCCATATTACCAAGACCTCACACCCTCCTCCATTGTGGTCTTTGTCTATCAGCATAGTAAGATATTATAGAGTCATTAACTGTACTCTCTGTGCTGTACTACTGTCCCTGTGACCTACCTATATTGTGATTGTGAATTATAGTACCCTTTAACCCTCTTCTCCCTCTCCACCCACGATCCCCAACCCCTTCCCTTTGGTAACCACTAGTCCCTCCTCCATGTTCATGAGTCTACTGCTTTTCTGTTCTGCTTTTTTTTTTGGTATAGTATTTATTTATCTATTTATTTTAAAATAAGGTATCATTGATATACAATCTTATGAAGGTTTGACATGAGCAACATTGTGGTTTCAATATTCACCCATATTATCAAGTACCCTCCCATCCCCATTGCAGTTACTGTCTATCAGTGTAGGAAGATGCCATAGAGTCATTACTTGTCTTCTCCATGCTATACAGCCTTCCCTATATTGTTTGTGCTGATTATAATGCCCCTTAATCCCCTTTTCTCACCCTCCCCATTCACCCTCCCCAGCCTTTTCCTTTTGGTAACCGTGAGTCCCTTCTTGGAGTCTGTAAGTCTGCTGCTGTTTTGTTCCTTCAATTTTGCTTTGTTGTTATATTCCAAAAATGAGTGAAATCATTTGGTACTTGTCTTTTTCCACCTGGCTTTTTTCACTGAACATAATACCATCTAGCACCATGTTGTTGCAAATGGCAGGATTTGTTTTCTTCTTATGGCTGAATAATATTTCATTGTGTATATGTACTACCTCTTCTTTATCCTTTCATCTATTGAAGGACATTTAGGTTGCTTCTATAGCTTTTGGCTATGGTAAATAGTGCAGCAATAAACACTGCAGTGCATATGTCTTTTCAAATCAGGGATCTCGTTTTCTTCGGGTAAATTGCTAGGAGTGGAATTACTGGGTCAAATGGTATTTCTATTTTTGGCTTTTTGAGGAACCTCCATATTGCTTTCCACAGCAGTTGAACCAATTTACATTGCCACCAGCAGTATAGGAGGGTTCCCTTTTCTCTGCATCATCACCAGCATTTGTTGTTCCTTGTCTTTTGGATGTTGGCCATCCTAACTGGTGTGAGGTGATATCTCATTGTGGTTTTAATTTGCATTTCCTGATGACTAGCGATGTGGAGCATCTTTTCATGTGCCTGTTGGTTACTCGAATTTCTTCTTTGGAGAAATGTCTGTTCAGATCCTCTGCCCATTTTAAATCAGGTTATTTGTTTTTTGGGTGTTGAGGTGTATGTATTCTTTATATGTTTTGGATGTCAACCCATTATTGGATAAATTGTTGACAAATATATTCTCCCATACTGTGGGATGCCTTTTTGTTCAGCTGATTGTGTCCTTTGCTGTACAGTTTGATGTAGTCCCACTTGCTCATTTTTGCTTTTGTTTCCTTTGCTCGAAGAGATGTGCTCAGGAAAAAGTTGCTCATGTTTTTATTCAAGAGATTTTTGCTTATGTTTTCTTCTAAGAGTTTTATGGTTCCATGACTTAAATTCAGATCTTTGATCCATTTCAAGTTTACTTTCGTGTATGGAGTTAGACAATAATCCAGTTTATTTCTCTTATGTGTAGCTGTCCAGTTTGGCTAAAACCAGTTGATGAAGAGGCTGTCATTTCCCCATTGTATATTACTCCTTTATCATATATTAATTGGCTGTATATGTTTGGGTTTATATCTGGATTCTCTGTTCTGTTCCATTGATCTATGGGTCTGTTCTTGTGACAGTACCAAATTGTTTTGATTACTGTGGCTTTGTAGTAGAGCTTGAAGTTGGGAAGCATACTCCTGTCAGCTTTATTCTTCCTTCTCAGGATTGCTTTGGCTATTCGGGGTCTTTTGTGGTTCCATATGAATTTTAGAACTATTTGTTCTAGTTCATTGAAAAATACTGTTTGTATTTTGATAGGAATTGCATTGAATCTGTAGATTGCTTTAGGCAGGATGGACATTTTGACAATATTAATTCTTCCTATACATGAGCATGGGATGTATTTCCATTTATTGATGTCTTCTTTAATTTCTCTCATGAGTGTTTGCAATGTTCAGAGTATAGGTCTTTCACCTCCTTGGTTAGGTTTCTTTCTAGGTATTTTATTCTTTTTGATGCCATTGTAAATGGAATTGTTTTCCTGATTTCTCTTTCTGCTTGTTCATCATTATTATATAGGAATGCTACAGATTTCTGTGTATTAATTTTGTATCCTGCAACTTTGCTGAATTCAGTAATTAGTTCTAGTAGTTTTGGGATGGATTCTTTAGGGTCTTCTATAGGCAATATCATGTTATCTGCAAACAGTGACAGTTTAACTTCTTCCTTGCCAATCTGGATGCCTTTTATTTCTTTGTGTTGTCTGATTGCCATGGCTAGGACATCCAGAACTATGTTGAATAAAAGTGGGGAGACTGGACATCCTTGTCTTGTTCCCGATCTTAGAGGAAAAGCTTTCAGCTCTTCATTGTTAAGTATGATGTTAGCTGTGGGTTTGTCATATATGACCTTTCTCAGTTTGTTCAGATTTTCTGTTTCTTCCTAGGTCAATGTGGGTGAAATTGTAACATTTCCAGATTATCTTGCCTGGCTTTGGTGCATTTGCATATCTTGAGGGGTGGAGAGAAGTTTATCTCCATATCAATGGGTAATTACCTGGGCACCCGAGGGCATGTCTGAACCTGAGAGGTTAAGGGGAGGGACTTGCTTCTTCTGGAGTGGGGGAGAGAGAAGGTGCTAGACTGCAGCTTGTAAGCAAGAAATGGGTTTTAAGCTTTATTTCTCCCTTTGAGTGATTTCGGTTTTTAGAGGTATTTTGCCCTTGGATATCCTCTCCTTGAGCTTACATCTGGCATAGTCTGCAGGACTCTGAACCTGAAATCTGTCATAATGGGTGCGACCTTTGGGAGGGCTTCTTCTGTGGATGGTGGGGAGGCCCCAGCGGATGCAGTGACAGAGGGTGCCACTTCACCTGTTATTATCCCCCCAGCTGTGGGGATTCCAATTTGGGAACCCCTAGTGGTGAATTGGTCTAGGGTAAAGTACCTCCTAGAGGGGAGCAGCCTTCCCCAGAACTGGGGAAAGGTGGAAACACTGGAAGCTGCTGAATTAGCCCTTTGTGAGTTGGAAGACTGCTTTGAGACCTTAGGGGGCCATGTAGCAGCTGGCATTGTAGGGTTTCTTTTCATCAAGATAGTGGAAATTGTTATACAGGAGAAAGAGAGGTTTATCTAGAGGGTTAGTGAGGAGAGACAGGGACCTAGGTGGAAGAGAAACACTTCAGCATTGCTTGGAGGAGCTGGATGATAACTTATGGGATGCTACTAAAGAACAGAGACAGACAGTTACTGAAAATACAGGTCATGCTCCTCAAAGACTCCTTAGCGGCAAGGGGGGAGGCAGCAGGACAAGGCATGTTCCAGGAGGCCATGGGGGAGGGGGAGGAAGGAGTCGTGCCTTCAGCCCTGGAAATGGCGGAGGAGGAGCCGTTGGTGGAGAAGTCCAAGGGAGAAGAGGAGGTTGCGGGGCCGTTGGTGGATCTGCTACCCAGGCCACTGCTGGAGATATCATACTCTCCTGTTTTAAAGGCCTGCCTGGCTGTAATTAAGAAAATAAAAACAAAACAACAGAAGGCTCCTCAGGGGGAGGAGCACCCTCCTCCCCAGGTTGTGGAGCACCCCATGCTCTGTCCCTGTACCCTGGATGAGCTGGTGGACACGAGCGTCGGGTATAGGCAGAGGCCATTGGAATCTCTGCCTACATGGCTTTTACATCTCTTGAGATATGGGGGTAGAAAACATTGTTGTGTCAGGTACTTAGATGAGTAGAATGGTTTCCCTGGTGACTCACCCTTCCTCTCCTGCAGCCATTGCAAAATGCCCATCACGCCTCAGGGAATCAGACACTCCTGGAGTGGCTGACAGCTGCCATCAGTGTAGTTTGGCTTAATCCGGGAGATTTACCATATTTTCCCAGTAATTGGAAAACGTATGCAGAGCTCCAACAGGTACTGCGGGAATTGGGTATGAAAAATATCATCTATAATATGGATCCCCAGGGCCCTGATGAGGAGGTGTTCACTACAGGAATGAGAAACCTGGTGCTGCATACAGCTCCCACATCTCTCTCTGGGTCCCTAGTGAATACTCTTGCCCCCCACCTAGGGCAACCCATAAGTGAGGCTCCTCGTACTTTAGCAGATCTGCGGGAGGTTGAAACAATAAGGGCATGGAGGGAAGTACGGGCCACAACTGAAAGAAGTTCAGAAGGCCTCATGAAAGTCTCGAGGACCCAGATGTGGGTTGATTTGGTAAATGCTGGGGTAGTGAAAGAAAATCTCGATGGGCAGCCCAATAGAATATTGTTAGAACCGTGGCACCAATTAAAGCCAGAGCAGCAGTTCCAGCCACTGAGGTCCAGGACATGGAAACTAGAGTCAAGGCCATATGCCTGGCCTGTGTCCCTGCAAAACTTCATGGGAGACAGTACTCAGGATTTTCCTGAGCCCTCACCCCCACAGGAGGATGACTGAGCATCGTGGTTCGACTGAGGGGGGTTGTCAAAGTCCCCACCTTGGGGGACATGGTGGGGACCAGAGGCCACATGTAGAATTAGCAATTCATTGGTCCCCTGTGAATGTACAATGTGTCCTGGCGCTGGTGGACACAGGAGCTGAGTGTTTTTTGATTCATGGCAACCATGAGTGTTTTTCCAGGACCCCTGCTGTGATAGATGGCAAGGAAATTTGAGAAACTCTACAGGAGTTGGAGATGGTGGGCATCATAAAACCCACTCATAATCCTTTTAATTCCCCCATGTGGCCAGTGAGAAAGCCAGACAGCTCCTGGCATATGACTGTAGACTACAGGGAATTGAATGAAGTCACACCCCCTTTGCATGCTGCTGTCCCCTCTATAGCAGACATTCCGGACACCCTCATCCATGAACTGGGAACATATCATTATGTAGTAGACCTTGCTAATACTTTCTTCTCTATTGACATAGCACAGGAAAGCCAGGAACAGTTTGCCTTCACGTGGGAAGGCCGGCAGTGGACATTCACTGTCCTTCTGCAGGGATACCTCCGCAGTCCCACCATCTGTCATGGGCTTGTAGCCCAGGACTTGGCCACATGGAGGAAACCACAAACAGTGCACTTGCATCACTATATTGATGATATTATGCTCACGTCTGATTCTCTTTCAGATTTAGAATGGGCAGTTCCTAGACTGTTGCAACATCTGCAGGAAAAAGGATGGGCTGTGAACAGCACCAAGGTTTAGGGACCTGGTTTGTCTGTAAAATTCTTGGGGGTTGTCTAGTCAGGTAAAACTAAAGTTGTTCCTGAAGCAGTTATAGACAAGGTCCAGGCTTTCCGCACCCCTACCACTGTGGCAGTATTATAAGAGTGTTTGGGTCTTTGGGCTACTGGAGAGTGTTTATCCCGCACTTGGCACAAATTCTGAAGCCCTTATACCAGTTGGTATGAAAGGGCATCAGGTGGGACTGGGATGAGACATGTGCAGCTGCTTTTACTGCTGCCAAGTGGGCAGTCAAGGCCGTATAGGCCTTGAATGTAATGGACTCATCAAGGCCCTGTGAGCTAGATGTTCATGTAACCAAAGATTGTTGTGGATGGGGTCTTTGGCAGCGGCTTAAATGGACACGCCAACCTATTACATTCTGGCCACAAGAATGGAAAGGAGCAGAGGTCTGGTATACACCTCGATAGAGAAGCAACTAGCTGTTCTGTACCATGCCTTGCTGGCTATGGAGCCCATCACCAGAGCAGCTCTGACCAAGGTAATAACCACCTATCCCATTGCGGAGTGGGTGCGAGACTGGACCCAAAGTCCACAGAGTGCCGTGGCACAGACACCTACATTGACCAAATGGGGCGCATATTTACAGCAGCACAGCACCCTCTCTACTAGCCTCTTAAGTGGAGAACTCCAACACTTATTGGGGCCAGTGACCTATACCAGTGGAAAGCAGGAGGAACTTGCTTTTGAGCCATTGGTAGCCGAGACCCCTCATCAGGAGGGAAAAGCCCCTATACCTGAAGACGGTTGGTACACAGACGGCTCCAGTCGTGGGCAGCCCCCGAAGTGGAGGGCTGTGGCTTTTCATCCTAAGACTGAGACAATATGGATGGAGGATGGAGAGAGGAAGAGCAGTCAATGGGCTGAGTTGCAGACAGTATGGCTTATGATCACCCAGGAGCCTTCCCCCATAATTGTCTGTACTGACAGCTGGGCCGTCTGTCAGGGCTTGACCTGTGGCTACTGTCATGGTATCATGCCAATTGGATGGTTGGTCACCGGTCCCTTTGGGGGCAAGAGTTGTGGCAAGACCTATGGGCCTCTCGTCAGACTAAGACTGTTACTGTATATTGTGTGACTGGCCATTTGCCTTTGGCATTCCCAGGGAATGATGAAGCAGACACAGTGGCCCAGGTGTGCTGGCTAAAAGGAAAGCCTGCCTCTGATGTGGCCCAGTGGGTACACTGGTGTTTGTTGCACGTGGGGCAAAAGACAGTGTGGGCTGTAGCGTGTAGGTGGGGCTTGCCATTGACCTCTGAAGACGTCAGCAGAGCCTGGAAGGAGTGCCTTGCGTGCTCTAAGAGGGACTCACACCGAGTCCCACAGCAGCATGGGACAATAGTAAGGGGGCCAATACCCTTTGTCAGGTGGCAAATAGACTATATTGGGCCTCTGCCCATATCAGAAGGATATCGGTATGCCATGACTTGTGTGGACATGGCTACTGGGTTTTTGGTTGCTTTTCCTGCATGTCGTGCAGATCAGCAGACCACCAAGAGGGTCCTGGAGTGTTTCTTTTCAGCCTATGGCTGGCTGCAGGTGATTGAAAATGATCAAGGCATCCACTTTACTGGATATGCATTACAAGAATGGGTGTAGCAATTAGGAATAAAGTGGAAATTTCATGTACCATATAATCCTACTGGGGCAGGCATGGCAGAGAGGTACAACAGTTTGTTGAAATCTGGCCTGAAGTCGGACACCAATAGTCTATGGGGTTGGTCAGTTTGCCTATGGACATTGCTGCAGCGTTTGAATGAGAAGCCACATAAAGGAGCTTTGAGCCCTGTGGATATGCTCACACACCTTGCTGCCTCTCCTATACAATTGTACGTCCAAACCAAAAGAGTTATTGAAGCCAGGATATGGCCAGCAGAGCAACATCCTGCTGCCAGCCCCTACTGCATGAAGCCCTGGAGACACTGTTGAATGGCCCTGGCCCTGAACATTTTGACACATGGACCAGCGATGGCTGGCCCTTCTGGCACCTTGGGGGAAAGGCCTGGAAGCTGGCTTCCTGTGTATTCCTGGAATAACAGCTGAATGGCCCCCAAAGGTCATGGTAGTGTACCCCAAATATCCATGAGGTAAGAGCATCTTGAGGAGAACTTTTGTTTTATCTTTATGGCCAGTGCATGTACCTCCCGTAGCCCTATATATTGACCCATCTGTAACTCCCACAGGGAGAGGGGTGAATGTCTGGTACACTAGACCAGGGCAAGATCCCATTCCTGCCGCTGTTTAATCACAAGACCACTCTCTTGCACGTATCCTACCTGATGGACAAGATTTGCCTGTGCTGCTGTCATTGAAACGTGTATCTTATTGCCCTTAAGGTTATTTTCTTCTACAGTCCTTGTGGCCTGAATGTGTCCCCTCGCTGTAGCTGCGTATGATGATTGCTCTGAACCCTCAGCTACTTCCTGCCTGCCTGTGGAATGGACGAGCTTAATCTGCATAAGACTTTGAACCTAGCTGAATCCTCCAACTTGAGGATTGTCGTGATTTTATTGCTGTTGCTATTGTATGTCAGTCTGGTCACAATGTTCCAGTTTTCTCATCCAGGGACCATTGCGGAAGAAGGGGAACAAGTAGATTTTAAGGTGAGATTTCTGGAGGGGTGACCTGTGGGTAAAATTGTAACATATCCAGAATATCTTGCCTGGCTTTAGTGGATTTGCATATCCTCTGGGTGGAGAGAAGTTCATCTTCATGTCAATAGGTAATTACCTGGGCAGCTGAGGGTGTGTCTGAACCTAAGAGGTTAAGGGGAAGGGACTGGCGGCTTGCTTGCTGGGTTCTTCCAGAGCAGAGGAGAAAGACGGCGCTGGACTGCAGTTTGTAAGCAATAAATGGGTTTTAAATTTTATTTCTCCCTTTGACTGATTTTGTTTTTTAGAGGTATTTTGCCCCGGGATTTCCTCTCCCTGGACTTACAGTCAGTCTTGGAAGGTTTTATTTTTATAGAAAGTTGTCCATTTCTTCTAGGTTATCCAAATTATTAGCATATAATTTTTCATAGTATTCTTTTATAATTCTTTGTATTTCTTTGGTGTCTGTAGTCATTTCCTTTCTCATATCTGATTGTGTTTATGTGTGTACACTCCCTTTTTTTTCTTGATAAGTCTGGCTTGGAGTTAATCTATTTTGTTTATTTTCTCAAAGAACCAGCACCTGGTTTCATTGATTCTTTCTATTGTTTTATTCTTCTCAATTTTATGTATTTCTCTTCTGTTCTTTATTTTCTCCCTCCTTCTACTCACTTTGGGATTAATTTGTTCTTCATTTTCTAGTTTTGTTAATTGTGATTTTAGACTGTTCATTTGGGATTGTTCTTCTTTCCTGGGTAAGCCTGTATTGCTATATACTTTTTTCTTAGTGCGGCCTTCACTGTATCCCACAGATTTTTGTGGTGTTGAGTTGTTTTTATTTGTCTCCATATATTGACTGATCTGTTTTTATTTGATCATTGATCCATTGATTATTTAGGAGCATGTTGTTAAGCTTCCTTGTGTTTGTGGGCTTTTTTTTTTGTATAACTTATTTCTAGTTTCATACCTTTGTTGTCTGAGAAGCTGGTTGGTACAATTTCAATCCTGAATTTACTGAAGCTCCTTTTGTGATCTATTGTGTGATCTATTCTGGAAAATGTTCAATGTGCCCTAGAGAGGAATGTGTTTCCTGCTTCTTTTGGGTGGAGTGTTCTGTAGATGTCTGTTAGGTCCATCTGTTCTGATGCATTGTTCAGTGCCTCTGTATCCTTACTTGATTTCTGTCTGGTTGATCTGTCCTTTGGAGTGAGTGGTGTGTTGAAGTCTCCTAAAATGAATGCATTGCATTCTATTTCCTCCTTTACTTCTGTTAGTATTTGTTTCACATATTTAGGTGCTCCTGTGTTGGGTGCATAGATATTTATAATAGTTATATCCTCTTGTTGGACTGACCCCTTTATCATTATGTAATGTCTTTCTTTGTTTTGAAGTCTATTTTGTCTGGTATAAGTACTGCAACTCCTGCTTTTTTGTCCCTGTTATTTGCATGAAATATCTTTTTCCATCCCTTCTCATTTAGTCTGTGTATGTTTTGGGGTTTGAAGTTTGCCTCTTGTAGGCAGCATATAGGTGGGTCTTGTTTTCCTATCCATTCTGTAACTTGATGTCTTTTGATTGGGGCATTCAGTCCATTTACATTTAGGGTCATTATCAATAGATATGTACTTATTGCCATTGCAGGCTTTAGATTCACGATTACCAAGGATTCAAGGGCAGCTTCTTTTCTATCTAACAGTGTAACTTAACTCATTTATTATGCTATTTTAAACACAATCTAAAGGTTCTTTTTTTTTTCCTTCCTTCTTTTTCTTCCTCCTACACTCTTTATATATTAGGTATCATATTCTGTACTCTTTGTGCATCCATTGTGTGACTTTTTGGGTAATTGATTTTATTTTGTATTTGCTTAGTAATTAATTGGTCTACTTGCTTTACTGTGGTATATTTTCTCTGGTGTCAGCTAATCAGCCTTAGGAGCACTTCTGTCTATAGCAATCCCTCCAAAATACACTGTAGAGATGGTTTGTGGGAGTTAAACTCCCTCAACTTTTGTTTATCTGGAAATTGTTTAATTCCTGTTTCAAATTTAAATGATAATCTTGCTGGGTTGGGTATTCTTGGTTGGAGGCCCTTCTCTTTCATTGCATTAAATATATCATGCCACTCCCTTCTGGCCTGGAAGGTTTCTGCTGAGAAGTTGGATGATAGCCTGATGGGTTTTCCTTTGTATGTGATCTTTTCTTTTCTCTCTGGCTGCTGTTTATACTTTGTCCTTGTTTTTGATCTTTTACATTTTAACGATCATTTGTCTTGGTGCTGTCTTCCTTGCGTCCCTTGTGTTGAGACATCTGTGCACTTCCATGGCCTGAGAGACTGTTTCCTTCCCCAGATTGGGGAAGTTTTCAGCTATTATTTCCTCAAAGAGACTTTCTATCCCTTTTTCTCTATCTTCTTCTGGTAACCCTACAATGTGAATATTGTTCTGTTTGGATTGGTTACACAGTTTTCTTAATATTCTTTCATTCGTAGAGATCCTTTTTTCTCTCTATGCCTGAGCTTCTCTGTATTCCTGTTCTCCAATTTCTATTTCATTTGCTGTCTCCTCTACATCATCTAATCTGCTTTTAAATCCCTCCACTGTATGTTTTACTTCAGATACTGTATTTTTCAAAGTTTCTATCTTTGTTTAAGTCCTCCCTGAGGTCTTGGATATTTTTTTGTAGTTCCATGAGTATGTTTATGATTTTTATTTTGAAATATATTTATCAGGTAGATTGGTCATTTAAGTTTCACTTAGTCCTCTTTTTCGTGTTTGTGGGATTTTGGTTTCTACCAGGTTCTTTTGCTGTTTCATATTTCTAATGATTCCTATGGAATAATAACTTTGTGTAGGTGGTGCCTTCTAGTGCCCAGAAACTACTTTCTGGAGCTGCCCAGCCCCTGGAGTGATGGCGGGGGCCACAGGTGCCTAGTGCCAGTGCCTGCTGGGAGGATTGAGCTCTTTCCTGCTTCCTGGATGCAGTGCCTGCCTTTACTGCCAGGTCCAGTGGGCCAAGCACACACTTTAGGCTACACCCCTGTAGGTGCTGTAGGCAGAGCTGCCCTCCGACTGGCCTGGTGTGATGGCAGGGGCAGCATGTTTGCGAGCTGGTACCAGTTGGGAGGAAGGAGCTGCAGGCTGCATACCTCAGCTCTGCATTGCTAGCCAGGGGAATGGAGGGCCTGAAGCTCCCCAAATTTCCCTACCCGTTGTGCTGAGTTTGCCTGGATGATTTTGTCCACCTTTCCTTTCTCTTGAGCAGCAAGCTCTGTGTAATCCTTTCCCATTTAGCAGCCCTCTCGCTGGTGGGAAGTCTTTCAAAGTGCCTGCCCCTGTCTTGTCCCGGAGCAGCCAGTTGTGAGTACCTGAGCCCAAGTGGCTGGAATCTCAATCTCTCTGAGTTTCCACCTGTCTTTGCTTTCCAACTGCACTAATCTCCAGAGCACCAAGTAATGTGGGCTTGTGCTCTCAGAGCAGATCTCCAGGGATGTGTTGAGCAGTCCTGGGCTTCTACTCCCTCCCCTGCTCTGTTTTTCTTCCTCCCGCTGGTGGGCTGGGGTGCGGGGAGGGATTGGGTTCCACTGGATACTGTCTGAGAACCACAAAGCAGGAGTAGGAGTGTTTTTGCTCACCATCACTTTGAGTGAACAACTGGAGGGTATTTGATTCCATTACCTACAGTCTTAGGCTCTGAGTATAATCCCACTGGGAGGTGCTTCTGCCAGGGAACATACTAAACCTCCCACTTAACTTAAAACCATAGTTGCCCTATGGTCATTTCTGGCTCTTTGTGAACATAGAACAACAAGAACCAACCCCCCCCCCCCAAAAAAAAAGAAAAAGAAAAGAAAGGAAGGAAAATAAATTGCCACACAGGCAGGGTAATTTACTGTGATCATGAGGAGTTAGGGGTGCTGCTGAATAATGGGGGGCAGAGAGACAAGAGTGCAGTACTCACGTGACCCACTGGGACTTTTCTTAAAATTCCCATTCATAGTTTTAACTGTAAATGGGAAAGTATAGCAAGTATGGCCTGACAAGGGTACGTCACTAGGGGCTTAGGATCCTGAGAGATGGGTCACCTATCAGGTCAGCCACTGGAAGTGAAGACTGAGTGTGAGGACAATCTAGAATAGATGGTGAGGCAGGGAGAGATGAGTGTCAGGTTATCAGGGTGAGCTGCCAGGCAGGATGTAGCAGGTGCTCTTTGTGAGTCTCCAGCCCCGAGCCCAGGCCAAAAGTGCTTTGTAAGTTCAGTTTGTCAAACTCTTGTCCATCCCCTGGCTCTTGAGGTAGTCCTGTAGGAGTTAGTAACCTTGTCTGCAGAACTGCCTTTCAGTCAGTGAGTTATCTCCCCTGGGGTCACTGGGAGCTCTTGGCTCACCCCAGGGCAGCCCTTCAGCCAAAGGCTTATTAGTACAGGGGCACAAAAACCCAGCTCCCTTGCCTCAAGATGGGAAAGACTCTGAGGCACAATGTGTACTCTAGGGGGTCCCCCAGGAGACTGGGATGAGGCTAGTATCTACCTGAAACTTTACTTATGTTAGCTTCATCTTCCTGCCTGTGTTACTACTTTCACTCCCTAACAGGTTCCTCCCGAGAGTGGTCCCTCAGTAAGGCACTTACAAGGGTATCCTTGTTTCAGACTCTGCTTCTAGGAGCCCAACCTAAGACACTATCCAACCGGTCCATAGTTTTTGTGAAACAGAAATAAGAATTGTCAATGTAGGTCTCTGTAAATTCAGGTAAATCTGGTTCTTCCAAGTCCTCAAATCTTAAGGTCTACAGGGGTTCCAGACCTTTACTAAAATGTATTTTTTGAAGGTGAGTGATTTTTGGAACTATATGAGCCGGATGACTGGGAAATGTGTTTTCTGAAACTGTTCACATTATTCTAATTCTTTGCAAACGACATTCTAGTAGAATCATCTGAGAAATCATAGAGGGAGATTTCAGAAGGGATTGAGTTTCTTCAATATCAAAAGTCTGTTATTAAAAATTAAAACAAATTCACGAGTATTGTTTAGCCATAAGATTATCTTATGGCTTCCATTAATCAACCTCTCTGCATTTTTTTGAAGCTCTAGGTAATTTTATCTACATAGTCTTCAAATAGAATGCATTTCATGCTAACTCCCATGGTCAAAGTTCAGCCAAAGGAAGTATGTCTGGTACACTAACATCTAAATTGTTAGCTTTTGTTTTGAGAAAAAGAGCCATCCATTAACTACTTAGGGGAACTTGACCATCAAGTCCATTTTAAAAAGAGAAACAGATGCTGCAGCATCTGTGTTCAGTTATTATATTCAGATCAGGCTCACTAAGGGACCATTTGCTCACCAGTGCAGATTTTAAAGCTAGGACATGCTGCTTCTTCAGTATCAGGATCTTATTATGTTTGTATTTCTGCTTTATATCTGTCATGTACTTGTTTTGCTTCTTCAATTTATTTCTGGTTTTACTTAAAAAAAACTTAAAAAATTTTTGGAATAATTTTAATTTACATAAAATGCACTGAGTTCCTATATATGTTCACCCAGTTTCCCCTATATCCATGCTGATACATTACATTTGTGCAAACTAAGAATTAACATTCATATATTACTGTTAACTAAACTACAGGTCTTATTTGTGTTTCACGAGTCTGTTAATGGCCTTTTTCTGTTCCCAGACCCAATCCAGCTGCTCCTGTACAGCTGCTTGTTATGTCTTCCCAATCCCCTTTGCTCAGTTTCTCAGTCCTTCCTCATGTTTTATGACCCTGACAGTTTTAGAGTATTGGTCAGATATTTTGTAGACTGTCCCTCAATTTGGATTTCTCTGATGTTTTCTTGTGGTTAGATGGGGGTCGTGAGTTCAGGGAAGAGGATCACAGAGGGAAAGTGCTCTCCTCACATCATAGCAAGGGTACATGTTATCAGCTTGACTGAACAACAGTGATATTACCTTTCTGTTCTCATCTTGACCATTCATTAGACCTTTTAATAACCTGCCGTGTTCTTTATTGATTTTTATAGTTTCCTGGTTGCTTCTTATTTTCCCAGAACCTGGAAGGCTCATCTTTTTCTGTGTTCTGGTATTTGTGTCTTTTTCGGTTTTTATATGCTTTAAGTTTTCTTTTCATTAATGCTCTAACTCTTATTTTTTGACATGTTCTCTTTTGGTGCATAAAATCTCATCACTCAGCTTCAGTGACCTATTGATATTACAGCTTACTGCCATATATGTTTTGACTTGAGAAAAGCAGTGACAGAGTCAAAAACAATACCAAATTTTGTCCAAGAATCTGTGGTTAAAAATAAAGGAAGTAGACAATGTATTTTAAGAAAATGGTTAAAATATACAATTTTTTGCGCTGATGGAGGGAGCTTCACTGATGTAGATACTTGATTATCCCAGTGCTGCCACCTAAAAAGACATTACAGCAAAGCACATAGTCTCTTCTTTCAGCAGAGTTTCAAATTCAGTTACATACAGAATTCTAATTCTATATAAATTCTTAGGTTGGGTTTATTTTTGTGAAAGTAGTAAGAATAGATTACATAATAAATAAATGTTATAATTTTTGACATATTGTTGCAGACTTTAAATCACGCATAGTCTGAGACACTTTAACCAAGACAGTCTAAGCATTGTTTGGAGGGATGAACTGATGTAAAATTGCTGTTTCACTTATATTTGTTTTCACTCTCAGTTGTTCTGGATTCTCTAGGAACAGGTATCCTATAACATTCCAATAGATGAGAATCTGTACACTGTGCACCTAAAGCCAAGGTAATTTTTTATTCTTTAGTCTTGGATTTCTTTTTTAAAAATTTATTTGAGTTTGTGAACTTGCAGTAAATTTTTTGTTCTAATGCCTCAGTGGTCTTGTGTGAATGGTGGGGGGCAGTCAGGAACAGAAAAGATAGGGACTCACCTCCTGAAGATTTATCCATACAATGCCAAGTTGACAGAAGCATCAGGACCTACATAATAAGGGCCGCATGTCACAGTAAGAAGTAAGTTTCTGACTGACTCTATCAGCTGGGGTCTGAGCAGTGAGGCAGGCCCACAGCCAGGGATATGGAATAAGGGATTTAATACAGAAATTGGATCATAGTTGTGGGAGCTGTGAATAGTTTATGGAAAATAGTACCATCCTTGTACCATCCTTCAGAGAACTGAGAAAATAACTGAAATAGGTTTCTGTAGGGTTTGACTCTCAGGTGGATATCCAGTTGAGAAAGGTTGGCTTGGAAGCAATTTGTGACTTTCAAGAGGACAATTTCGGTTACATTTTGGGTGTTGAGCTACAGACTGCATGGTGTTAGGGAGGGGTGGATTGTGGGAAACTGAAAGCAGTAAGTGTAAATAACTTTTTCAAAAATGTTCAGCAGAGAAAGAAGACTGGAGGCTCAAATGAATGCTTTTTAAGAAAGAAGAAACAGATTTTCAGCTGAGGGCAGGTATCTTAGAGAGAGATAGGTAAACAAGTGATTGACTGTGTAAGATATCAAAGAATGGCTTTGAGTAATCTACTCCTTTACACAGATGGGAAGAAGAATATGGTAAATGACCACCCAAAGGACTTTTAAGTGTACAAGAGGGAAAATGATTTGAACGTTTTATCAGGACTCTATAAACAGTGGTAGTAAATATCGGGACTGGAGGTTGGGAGATAGATAGAGCATGTTGGGAAGTTACCTGCATAATGATAGGACTGCATAAGGATAATCAGAAAGCTATTACAAATACTTTTTATGAGAAGTAATGGGAAGCAGAACTATGACTGTGTAGATAGGATTTATTTATTTATTTATTTATTTTATAACTTATTTTGGTATCATTATTCTACAATTACATGTGCAATATTATGGTTAATAAACTACCCCCTTCATCAGGTCCTCCCCACCAACCCCATTACAGTCACTGTCCATCAGTGTAGTGAGATGCTATAGAATCACTACTTGTCTTCTCTGAATTGTACAGCCCTCCCCGTGCCCCCACAACATAACATTTGCTAATGGTAATGCCCCTTTTTCCCCCTTGTCCCTCCCTTCCCACCCACCCTCCCCAGTCCCTTTCCCTTTGGTAACTATTAGTCCGTTTTTGGGTTCTGTGAGTCTCCTGCTGTTTTGTTCCTTCAGTTTTTTTCTTTGTTCTTATACTCTACATATGAATGAAATCATCTGATACTTGTCTTTTTTGGCTTGGCTTATTTCACTGAGCATAATACCCTCTAGCTCCATCCATGTTGTTGCAAATGGTAGGATTTGTTTTCTTCTTATGTCTGTATAATATTCCATTGTGTATATGTACCACATCTTCTTTATCCATTCATCTACTGATGGACACCTAGGTTGCTTCCATTTCTTGGCTATTGTAAATAGTGCTGCGATAAATATAGGGGTGCATCTGTCTTTTTCAAACTGGGCTGCTGCAGTCTTAGGGTAAATTCCTAGGAGTGGAATTCATGGGTCAAATGGTATTTCTATTTTGAGTTTTTTGAGGAACCTCCATACAGCTTTCCACAATGGTTGAACTAATTTGCAGTCCCACCAGCAGTGTAGGAGGGTTCCCTTTTCTCCACATCCTCGACAACATTTGTAGTTGTTTGTGTTTTGGATGTTGGCCATCCTCACTGGTGTGAGGTGATATCTCATTGTGGTTTTAATCTGCATTTCTCTGATGATTAGTGATGTGGAGCATCTTTTCATGTGCCTGTTGGCCATCTGAATTTCTTCTTTGGAGAAGTGTCTATTCATGTCCTCTGCCCATTTCTTAATTGGATTATTTGCTTTTTGTTTGTTAAGGTTTGTGAGTTCTTTATATATTTTGGATGTCAACCCCTTATCAGATACATCATTTATGAATATATTCTCCCATACTGTAGGATGTCTTTTTGTTCAGCTGATGGTGTCCTTTGCAGTACAGAAGCCTTTCAGCTTGATATAGTCCCACTTGTTCATTTTTGCTTTTGTTTCCCTTGCCCGGGGAGGTATGTTCATGAAGAAGTTGCTCATATTTATTTCCAAGATATTTTTGCCTATGTTTTTTCTAAGAGTTTTATGGTTTCATAACTTACATTCAGGTCTTTGATACACCTTGAGTTTACCTTTGTGTATGGGTCTAGACAATAGTCCAGTTTCATTCTCTTACATGTAGCTGTTCAGTTTTTCCAGCACCAGCTGCTAAAGAGGCTGTTATCTCCCCATTGTATATACAAGACTTCTTTATCAAATATTAATTGACTTTATATGTTTGGGTTAATGTTTGGATTTTCTATTCTGTTTCACTGGTCTGTGGGTCTGTTTTTGTGCCAATACCAAATTGTCTTGATTACTGTGGCTTTGTAGTAGAGCTTGAAGTCAGGGAGCGTAATTCCCCCTGTTTTATTCCTCCTTCTCAGGATTGCTTTGGCTATTTGGGGTCTTTTGTGGTTCCATATGAATTTTAGAATTATTTGTTCCAGTTCATTGAAGAAAGCTGTTGGTAGCTTGATAGGGATTGCATTGAATCTGTAGATTGCTTTAGGTAGTATAGCCATTTTGACAATATTTATTCTTCCTAGCCAAGAGCATGGGATGCATTTCCATTTGTTAGTGTCCTCTTTAATTTCTCTTAGGAGTGTCTTGTAGTTTTCAGAGTACAGGTCTTTCACTTCCTTCGTTAGGTTTATTCCTAGGTATTTTATTCTTTTTGATGCAATTGTGAATGGAGTTGTTTTTCTGATTTCTCTTTCTGTTAGTTCATCATTAGTGTATAGGAAAGCAACAGATTTCTGTGTGTTAATTTTGTATCCTGCAACTTTGCTGAATTCAGATATTAGTTCTAGTAGTTTTGGAATGGAATCTTAGGGTTTTTTATGTACAGTATCATGTCATCTGCAAATAGTGACAATTTGACTTCTTCTTTACCAATCTGGATGCCTTGTATGTCTTTGTTTTGTCTGATTGCCATGGCTAGGACCTCCAGTACTATGTTGAATAACAGTGGAGAGAGTGGACATCCCTGTCTTGTTCCCGATCTTAGATGAAAAGCTTTCAGCTTCTCGCTGTTAAGTATGATGTTAGCTGTGGGTTTGTCATATATGGCCTTTATGATGTTGAGGTACTTGCCCTCTATACACATTTTGTTGAGAGTTTTAATCATGAATGTATGCTGAATTTTGTCAAATGCTTTTTCAGCATGTATCGAGATGATCATGTGGTTTTTGTTCTTCTTTTGTTGATGTGGTGGATGATGTTGATGGATTTTCAAATGTTGTACCATCATTGCATCCCTGGGATGAATCCCACTTGATCATGGTGTATGATCCTCTTGATGTATTTTTGAATTCAGTTTGCTAATATTTTGTTGAGTATTTTTGCATCTACGTTCATCAGGGATATTGGTCTGTAATTTTCTTTTTTGGTGAGGTCTTTGCGTGGTTTTGGTATTAGAGTGATGCTGGCTTCATAGAATGAGTTTGGAAGTATTCCCTCCTTTTCTATTTTTTGGAAAACTTGAAGGAGAGTGGGTGTTATTTCTTCTCTATATGTCTGGTAGAATTCAGAGGTGAATCCTTCTGGTCCGGGGGTTTTGTTCTTGGGTAGTTTTTTGATTACCGATTCAGTTTCGTTGCTGGTGATTGGTCTGTTTAGTTTTTCTGTTTCTTCCTTGGTCAGTCTTGGAAGGTTGTATTTTTCTAAGAAGTTGTCCATTTCTTCTATGTTTTCCAGCTTGTTAGCATATAGATTCTCATAATCTCTTATAATTCTTTGTATTTCTGTGGGGTCCGTCATTATTTTTCCTTTCTCATTTCTGTTTATATGTGTAGATTCTCTTTTTCTCTTAATGAGTCTGGCTAGGGGTTTATCTATTTTGTTTATTTTTTCCAAGAACCAGCTGTTGGTTTCATTGATTTTTTCTATTGTTTTATTCTTCTCAATTTTATTTATTTCTTCTCTGATCTTTATTATGTCCCTCATTCTGGTGACTTTGGGCCTCATTTGTTCTTCTTTTTCCAATTTCAGTAATTGTTTCTTTAGACTATTCATTTGGGAATGTTCTTCCTTCTTTAAATAGGCCTGGATTGCAATATACTTTCCTCTTAGAACTGCCTTTGCTGCATCCCACAGAAGTTGTGACTTTGTGTTGTTGTTGTCATTAGTCTCCATATATTCTTTGATTTCTGTTTTGATTTGGTCATTAACCCATTGATTAATTAGGAGAACATTATTAGGTCTCCATGTATTTGTGAGCCTTTTTGTTTTCTTTCTAAAATTTATTTCTAGTTTTATACCCTTGTGATCTGAGAAGTTTTTTGGTAGGATTTCAATATTTTTGACTTCACTAAGGTTCTTTTTGTGGCCTAATATGTGGTCTATTCTGGAAAATGTTCCATGTGCACTTGAGAGGAATGTGTATCCTGCTGCTTTGGGGTGCAGGGTTCTGTAGATGTCTGTTAGGTCCATCTGTTCTAGTGTGTTGTTCAGTGCCTCTGTGTCTTTACTTATTCTCTGTCTCGTTGATCTGGCCTTTGGAGTGAGTGGTGTGTTGAAGTCACCTAAAATGAATGCATTGCTGTCTATTTCCTCCTTTAATTCTGTTAGTATTTGTTGCCATATGCTGTCGCTCCTGTGTTGGGTGCATACATATTTATAATGGTTATATCTTCTTGTTGGACTGACCCCTTTATCATTGTGTAATGTCCTTCTTTATCTCTTGCCACTTTCTTCGTTTTGAAGTCTATTTTTTCTGATACTAGTACTGCAACACCTGCTTTTTTCTCCTTGTTGTTTTCATGAAATATCTTTTTTCATCCCTTTACTTTTAGTCTGTGTATATCTTTGGGTTAAGGTGAGTCTCTTGTAAGCAGCATATAGATGAGTCTTGCTTTTTTATCCATTCTGTTACTCTGTGTCTTTTGATTGGTGCATTCGGTCCATTTACATTTAGGGTGATTATCGATAGATATGTACTTATTGCCATTGCTGGCTTTAGATTCGTGGTTACCAAAGTTTCAAGGGTTGCTTCTTTACTGTCTGACCATCTAACTTAACTTTCTTGTTAAGTTATTGTAAACACAGTCTGATGTTTCTTTATTTCTCTCCCTTCTTATTCTTCCTCCTCTATTCTTTATATACTGTGTGTTTTATTCTTTGCCTTTAGTTAGTATTTGGATGATCTGCTTTCTTTGCTATGATTTCAGTTTCTCTGGTGACATCTTTTTAGCCTTAGGGGTGCTTCCCTGTAGAGCAGTTCGTTTAAGATATCCTGTAGTGGTGGTTTATGAGAGGCAAACTCTCTCAACTTTCGTTTTCTGGTAATTGTTTAATACCTCCGTCATATTTAAATGATAGTCATGCTGGATACAATATTCTTGGTTCGAGGTCCTTCTGTTTCATTACGTTAAGCATATCATGCCATTCTCTTCTGGCCTGTAAGGTTTCTGTTGAGAAGTCTGATGATGGTCCGATGGGTTTTCCTTTGTAGGTGATCTTTTTTCTCTCTCTAGCTACCTTTAATACTCGGTCCTTATCTTTGGTCTTTGCCATTTTAATTATTATGTGTCTTGGTGTTGTCTTCCTTGGGTCCCTTTTGTTGGGAGATCTGTGGGCTTCCGTGGACTGCGAGACTATTTCCTTCTCCTGCGAGGGAAAGTTTTCAGCAATTATTTCTTCTAAGACACTTTCTATCCCTTTTTCTCTCTCTTCTTCCTCTGGTACTCCTATAATGCGAATATTGTTCCGTTTGGATTAGTCACACAGTTGTCTTAATATTCTTTGATTCCTATAGATCCTTTTATCTCTCTCTGCCTCAGCTTCTCTGTATTCCTGTTCTGTGATTTCTATTCCATTAACAGTCTCTCGCATCTCATCCATTCTGCTGTTAAGCCCGTCGATCGCTTGTCTGATTTCTGTATTGCCTTTCCTTAGTTCCCTCAGTTCCTCCCTCAGCTCTTGCACATTTTTCTGTAGGTCCATCAGCATGGTTATTACTTTTGTTCTGAAATCTTTTTTCAGGAAGACTGTGGATTTCATCCCTTCAGGCACCCTCTCTGGGGTTGTCTGGTTCATCTTAGTCTGGACCATATTCTTCTGTCTTTTCATGGCTGTAGAAGTGGTTGCTGGTAGTTGCCATGTATGTCAGCTGGGGAATTTAAGACTTTAAAAAGAAAAAGAGAAAAAAAAAGAGAAAGAAAGAAAAAAAAAGGAAAAAAGAAAAAAAAAGGAAAAAGAAAGAGAAGAAAAAAAAACAATAGAAAAGCAAAAACAAAACAACAAAAAAGAAAATGACCACTGGGCATAGATTCTGTGGGAATGCTGTAGGTGGCACTGTTGCTCCACTATTCCGCAACCATGGCCGCTCCGCCCTGCGGGGCCCTTTATCACTCTGGCCGGGGTGGGAATGAATGGGAGGCTGTTGAACTTTGTGTGAAGTCTAAGTGCAGCCACCCTTTCCCAGTCGCCAGGTAAGGGGTCTGAAACTCCGTAGGACTCCCAGCCTGCTGGGCTGAGTGTGCTGGGGCAATCTCGCTCCTCCACTGCACTCCTGTCTCTTTAAGACCGCTGAAAAATGCACGCGTTTATTTTTTCATTTTTTAATTTTTCCTTTCTGGGAGCTGGCTGCAAGTATCCTGGCACGTTCCCTGCTCAGATCCTGCCCCTCTGGCCCTCCAATCTCTGCTACACCGCGTGATGTGTGTCAGCACTCCCCGCACAGATCACCGGGGCTGGTTATTTCATGGGGTGTACTTCCACTCCCTCCTGGCTCTGAATCCTCCCCTCCCGCCGGTGCACTGAGGTGGGTGAGTGCTCGGGTCTCCCCGGGTCGTGGCTCCGTATCTTATCCACCTTGCGGGTTTCCGTGTCCTCTCAGGTGTAGCTGTGTGCTGTGCGCTTTCCTGTGTATTCTGGTCTCTCTTTTAGGAATAGTTGTATTTGCTGTATTATCATAGATATATATAGTTTTGGGAGGAGATTTCTGTTGCCCTGCTCATGCCGCCATCTTTCCGGAAGTCGTAGATAGGATTTTGTTTGTTTTTTTAAGCTGAACTGAGGTGGCAGAAAAAAATGTTAGCTAGCCCATTGGATATATTGGTGGCAGAGATTTGGTGGGGAAGTGAGGAGAAGGGGAACAGATCTGAGTCAGGGGAAGTATGTACTTATTTTTGGAAAAGTTGAGTTTGAAATGCTTGTGGGATATCCCAGGAGAAATGTCCAATTGGCAGTTAGATTTAGTTTAGAATGCGGGAGATAGATGTGGGTTGCAAAGCCATCTTTTATATAGGTATAAATGAAGCACCAGAAATGAACAAGACAAATCTATAGAGGTGGAGCGAATGTTAACGGTGAGAAGGAGAAATAACCCAGAATTGAATGCAGTGGAAACATTTAAGGGAAAAAGCAAGGACCCAGAGGAAGAGACTTATAAAGGACGGAAAGACCTGAGGGAAACCCAGCAGGAATGACAGGACTGAAGCTGAAGAGTAGGTGGTTGAAAGAAGGAACGTGGTCAGCAGCATAAAGTGGGTCAAAGTAGTTCTACCTGACTTCAAACTGGCTTTTGGATCTGACTCTTAGGGGGTTAGTAGTAACCTCTGTGAGATGGGTTTGGGGAGGATTCCGACAGAAGCTAGTCTGAGTAGTCTAGTAATGCCACATTGAATTGAGGCATGAGTATAACTGAAATAGCATAACTATGGGGGATGATTCCAGAGAAAGTTGACCTTAGACTTGTATTTTCAGATTAATAAGAGTTTTACATAATACTCTTCCACTTCAGTATAAAGGGTAATATGTATGCATGACAGTAAAATTTAGAAAGAACAGAAGAACAGAAAACTCATAATCCTGTATCTAGTACATATCTGGAAATTTTAAAATGCTTTTTTTTTCATCTTCTGGTCCATTTTTTAATTTTCATTAAAAAGTCCATTAAAATAGGAAAATTATTTTGAGTTAATGTGTATTGCTTTGAATAAAATTTTATGTCAGAACAAAATACTTTCTCTGTCAGGGTTTGACCTACTTGTTCTCTAAAGGCGTGGACAGCAAATATTTTAGGCTTTGAGAGCTACACTATGTCTGTTCAAATGACTCAATCTGCTGTTGCAGCATGAAAGCATATATATATATAGGTATGTATGAACAGGTGTGGTTTGTACCAACAAAACTTCATTTACAAAAACAGGGTAGGTCAGATTTGGCCTGAAGATTTTAGTTTGCTGACCATGGCTTTTTACGTTTAAAAAAGAATAAGCTTTAAAATCCTCTCTTTTTTATATTCAGGTATTTTTTAGCAGATAATTTTATGGTTTATTTGTATAATCAAGGATCTGTGAGATCTTATTCTTCAAATATTCAGGTAAGATTAAATTCTATATTTTAAAGATTTTTAAAACCATTTTTTACATTGATTAAATGCTTTCTAATACAGAAGACTCTATTCCAAGGGGATATATTAAATAGATCTATTTATTGCCTCATTTCCTTTCCTAAAATTTTGGTAAAGACAAACTAGATAGACTTAGACTTAGAACCTTCACTCTGCCTACAACATAGGCACTAATTAATTAGTTTGTATTTTGATGAGTGAATGAATATAAAATTTAAGAACAATAAAATCAATAAATATTATTGGACACAGAATTATACTTTGAAAACCTTTCCTTTTTTTAACCCCCATCCCTTCCAGTAATAAATTCTATTGACTCTACCTTTCAAATTATGTATGCACAATCCACCCTCTTCCTCTGTCTCCATCCTCTGATAACCTCTTTCCTAAGTAACCATCATATCTCGTTTGGATTATTGTCATAATCTCTCTGTTATCATATCTTGCCCATCTCCTGAGTTAGTTCTTAATATGGTAGCCCAATTGAGCCTATTAAAACATAGTCAGATCTCATGTAGCTTCTCTGCTCAAAACCCTCCATGGGATAATCTATCAATTACAAGTGAAAACCAAAGTTACTAATAATGCTTCTTGCCCTAAAGACACACTTCCTGTATTAATATAGCTTCAGAACCATCCTTTGGTTTGTGTTGATAATGATATATCTTTTTCTAGCTCTTTAATCTTCCTATGCCCTTACCTTTTTAGAAAAATACTAGATTTTTAAAGAAATTCAGATTCACAATCTTTGTCTTTTAATTGATAACCTAAAATTGTATATTAGGAAATAATTTTACCTAAAATATTGGTTACCACTTTGGAAGCAGGGTATAAAATAATAACCCTAAGTATTAATCTGAACGGTACCTAATATAGTAGAAGTGAAAAATACAGGGAGACTTCTTCTGAATGTGACTTAATTCATACTGATACAAGCCATTCAGCCAGTGAACTATCCTCAGAAAATTCTGTCAAGTATAAAAGTAAGAAGTCATTAGGAAGTTTTTCAGCTCCTAAGTAACCACTTACTTTTTTTCCTCCTAGACTCAGTGCTACTACCAAGGGTACACAGAAGGATATCCAAATTCTGTTGTTACACTCAGCACGTGCTCTGGACTGAGGTTCTGTATTTTCTGTCGCTGACATGTAAACACCATAGTTATGATATTTGACTGCAGTGAATTTGTTGTGTTTATGTTAAATGTAGAGCTGGAAGAGGATTCCCATTGTCGAGAATATTCAGAGATATCATCCTCTGAACATGTTTCTTTTCTTATTTCTCCTCACTTTCCCCACTGACCAGAGACATTTCAACTTCCTTGAAGGTTTGGATTTCCTGGTGTCCTTGCTCTGTGTCTTGTTTTTTCCTCACTACAGAAATGACAATTGAATGTGCTTGACTATGGCAAGTTGGAAGAGCTGAGTTTAGGATAGCTTATTTTTTCAGCAAATGAAGTATTTTTGATACTTACCATATACCAGATACTAGCCTATTGTTTGGAGATATGAAGATAAACAAGCCATGCTTTTTTTCAAGGAAAACCATCTTTAGGGAAAAGAGGCAAATTTTACAAAAACAACTGTTAATGCAGTACTCATATTTTACTAATAATATCATTATCTTAAACTCTCTGAGAATTGTAGGATTCCTACCTTAGTGCTTAGAGTTTTCCATTCCGTCAGGCAATCCTTCACCTTCATTTTGTAACATAGAATCCTTGTTTTCACAAGTGAATGTTCTTTAGTGCTTTTTATATGGGACCCTGAAATATGTTTTTTAGGAAGTAGTCACTTGAACTGTTACCTGTATTCAGGGAAGAATAGTTATAAAACTTGCTTATTCTTAAAAATCTTGCTTTTAGTTTCTTATTCAGACTATGTGCATAAATAAAATGAATGTTTTTCATAATTATTGCTAAGTTTTATTTTTGTAAATTAAGTTGCTCATTATATATATATATATATATATATCCTTTTGTTACATAAGCAATGTATTTATTTTTCAAAAGCAGTGTCAACCGGAGAGATACACACAATTTCTGTTTATTGTTACTTTCATTAAGTCACTGACTTGGCGGACAGGGGAACTGCCCGGGCATTTTAATGCTGTATACTTGTACACCTAGCAGCTGATTACATTACTGCTGCTGCATTTATAACTACAAAGGGAGTGAAATGGAAAGCTGGCTTTGTGGATTGGAAGAGGTCTTTTGTCTTTTCAGAGTCATCTCCAAAATTGGTCAAAGTACTGAGTTCAAAAATGTTCTGTACATTCTCCTCCTATTCTTTCTCTGAAACCACTGCCTCCTCCTCCTTCGATATTGTCTGTTTTATAATAAAGACTTGATCAAAAGAACTTAAATTTTTATCCTTCATTTTACAGAGGAATACTGCAATTTGAAAATGTTTCTTATGGAATTGAACCTCTGGAATCTGCAGTTGAATTTCAGCATCTTCTTTATAAATTAAGGAATGAAAACAACGAGTCTGCAGTTCGTCCTGAAACTGATCGCAGCCTAGAACAAAGCCCTATGGACTATGGCATTTTTATAAGTGAAAAAGTGAGTTGTGTATGCTGTATTGCTACTTTCAAGGCAATCATTGCTTTTATTTAAAACAAATTATTGTTTTATAGCTGTAACAAATATCCTTTATTTGAGAAAATCCTCACCTTTTCTTAACTTTACAACTTCTTTTGAACTATATACATCACCTTTTTCTCTTTGTAACAATCTTTTACTTTTTATGACTAATTTTAATTTTAATTTTGTTTATTACATGCTTCAACTTTTCAGTATTTAGAAGTGTATATTCAATATAAACTTAAACTTGGTTACCGCTTTTCCCTCTGTATTCCTGGAAGTTATTCAGTGAATGGTGTTGATACGTCATATTCCACAGGATAAGGATGGTAGAAACATAGCAAAGCAATAAGGTAGAATGAGCCCTACTCTTGAAGGCTTCACAAGATGGTCACCATACTTCTTCAGATTTTTATGTGAGGGAGAAAAGAACTCCAGTCTTGTTAAATGCACTATTATTTTTTGTGTCTCTATAATAGCTTCTAAGCCTGTAACCAAAGAATACAGGGCCCCAGCGGATGGTGAAATGTACCAAAGCTTCCGGTGCTGGCACATGCATGCTTATCACTTAGAGTGACATGTTATTAACTAAATACTGAACATTTTCTTTTCTTTCTAAGAACTTAGGAGGTTTACAATGGCTTAGATCATGCAGTGTGTTGGACAGTGTTGCTGCTCTGCTCAGGTCCCCTCAGATCCTTTTCTCACTCTGTTTTTGTGGCTATAGAGCAAGAGGGTGGCACACCCTGTTTTGGTTGTGCTTTTGCTTAGCATCTAGAATCTGTGACTCTTCTAAAATATTTATTTGTACTTAAACTTTTTTCCCAGTTTTATTGAGATGTAATTGGCATGTAACATTATATTAATTTAAGGTGTAAATATACTGATTCGACATTTGTATAGTTTGTGAAATGATTACCACTGTAGGTCTAGTTAACATCCATTACCACTCAGTTACAAATTCTTTTTCTTGTGATGAGAACTTTAAGATTTACCCTTAGCAACTTTCAAATATACATTAAAGTGTTGTTGACTATAGTTACCTCTGTACATTACCTTCTCAGAACTTACTTATCTTATAACAGGAAGTTTGTACCTTTTGACCCCCTTCATGCATTCACCCCTTTATCCCCACCCTGCCTCTGGTAACCACCAATCTGTTCTCTGCACATGAGAGTTTGGTATTCTGTATTTGTTTAAACTACACATAAGTGAGATCATAGGATATTTGTCTTTCTTTATCTGACTTATTTCCTTTCACATTAGGCCCTCAGGGTCCATCTGTGTTGTCACAAATGGCAATATTAACTCATAAGGGATGAAAGACTTGAACAAAAGACCCGAAACCATAAAACTCCCTGAAGAAACATAGGCAGTAAGCTCCTTGACGTAGCTCTTGGTGATGAATTTTTGAATCTGACACCAAAAAGCAAAAGCAACAAAAGCATAAGTAAATAAGTGAGGCTGCAACATCCATAAGAGCTGCTGCACAACAAAGGAAACTAGCAACAAAATGAAAAGACAACTTACTGATGGGAGAAAACACTTGCAGATTTTATCTCTGATAAGGGACTGATATTAAAAATACATAAAGAAATTATATGAATCAATAACAAGAAAACAAACAACCCAGTTAAAAATTGGACAGAAGATATGAATAGACAATTTTCCAAAGGAGACACACAGATGGCTAACAGACACAGGAAAGATGCCCCACATGGCTAATCGTCAGGGAAACACAAATCAGATCCACGATGAGATATCGCCTCACCTCAGTCAGAGTGGCTGATGCACCAAGTCAGGAAATACAAGTGTTGGTGAGGATGTGGAGAAAAGGGACCAGTCGTGCACTGTTGGTGGGAATGTAATTGGTGCGGCCACTGAGGTAAACAGTATGGAGGTTTCTCAAAAAATAAAAAAGAGAGCCTACTTTTTAAAAGAGATCCAGCAATTCCACTTCTGGGTATTTATTCATAGGAAATGAAATCAGTATCTTGAAGAGATATCAGCACTCTTGTGCTCACTGCAGCATAATTCACAATAGCTCAGATGCACAGCCTTAATGTCCATTGATGGATCAAGGATAGAGAAAATGTAACATATATAAATGTATATAAATTTATGCAATGGAATGTTCATTTTAAATAAAGAAGGAAATCCTACCATTTATGACAATGTGGATGAAACTGGCAGATGTTATGCTAAGTGAAATATACCAGGCACAGAAAGAAAAATACTGCATGAAACTCATGTGGAATCTAAAACAGCCAGGCTCATAGACACAGAGGGTAGAACAGTCATTGCCAGGTGCTGGGGACAAAGAGAAATGGAGAACTGTTGGTCAAAGGGTACAAAGGTCAGTTATACAAGAGGAATAAGTTCTGATTTAATATACAATAATGTGACTATAGTTAGTAGCATATTATAAACTGGACATTTGCTAAGGGGGTTGATCTTCTGTGTTCTCACCAGAAAAAGAAAAGAAAACGGTTACTGTATGAGGTGGATATGTTAATTAGCTTGAATGTAGCAGTTATTTCACAGTGTATATATATATTTGTCAAAACAAGTCTTATGCCTTATTTGTAAATATAATTTTTATTTGTCAGTTATACCTCAGTAAGGGTGAAAAGATTGTGAAAGTTAAGAATAAACAATTTATGAAAGTTTTACATGTTTTTAAATACTGTTTTTCTTTTTTCTAGTCAGAATCAGCTACTCAAAATTTAATTCCTCTTTATCTAGAAATGCATATTGTGGTGGACAAAGTTTTGGTATGTGTTTTGCCTTTTCTTTGCATTTAAATATTTGATGTGAATGTATGATTATCCTTAATTAGAAAGGAACTCAAAGATGCCAGTCTTCTTACTCAGTGTTACAGAACAGTGGAAAAATGTGCAAACTGAAAATCAAATGTTCAAAATTACACTAGTTCTGTCAGAAATGTTCTACTTGAAATCTTCACATGGCAGTCCTGCATCACAAAATGGTTTTTGTCTTTTTTTGTTGCTGGTTCTTCCTATCAGGGCCTGTCTCAATCCACAGTATTTTTTAATGGTGATATTTGTCTTAAGTGAAATTCTTTAAGCTTCTAATTTCTGTTTTAGGGTACTTGAAAAGCAGTATGCAGTCTAAGGAATGTTTCACCATATACAGTACTTATTGGTGCAAAAATGATGATAGCGATACCATTTATGAGAACTGCTTCCAATAATGTATCAAGGTTTTTTTAAGCAGTTTTTAATGGTGCGCCTGTTCCAGCATGTTGTTTACCTGGTCAGACCCACCTCTAGATCCCTGATTCCCGTAAACAATTTGACGACCTCTGAACTTCAGGACTTTGGGGTGATAATCTTGAACCCAAGCAAGTGTGTTTTTATTCCCCCTATATTTCAAAGATTTCAGAAAACAGGGATAAAAATTCCAGGTTTTGTTGTGATCATAGCATTTGGTTGAATGGAGTACCACAGAGAGGATGAGCTATGCTCATTCCCATTCTGTTTGTAGGATTGTAGAGCTTGTCAGAAAGCCAGCATTGAGGGTCAGAGATAGACGAGATTCGGCAAAAGATATGAAAATACTTGGTTTATTGGAGTATAGGGAAAATGGCAAAGGAAACATTTAAGAAAAATTAAGATATTTCTAGTAACAATGACTAAATTTTCAGGGAATATTTTAAATTATGAAAGTAATTTTTTTCCAGGATGGCTGTTTTAAAAGCTTTTTGTCCAGATTTCCAAGTTTGCCAGCCAAAAAATGCTCATTAAACATCCCTTTTCTGTATTCTTGTACATATTTACATATTCTTCTATAAAACGAACATTGAGCCAGCTAGGACATCTGTGTTACTAGGTGTTGGGCATGGAAAGAACAACAATGATACTGTCTTTAATGACCTCACAAATTTTAAATCAACAGTTGTAGCTTTGTAAATCTGCACCATGACTGAGGGAAGCATATGGTATATAAAAACACAGCCCAATAATGGAGAAAGACATAGAAACACGCAGCTGTAATCTGGGGTACTATACCTGCATGCAAGGAGGTGTTTTAAAATGTACGGTGTTTTTATTATATGAGGTCAACAGATCAGGAGATGGTTCCTGTTGGAGTTTTCTGTTCACAATTCCCAAGAGGAGAGGGAACAGCAGACAGAGGCCAGGGTAGGTGAGGAAAGAGAGTGACAGATTCAGAATAATACAGATTCTTATTCTAGTAACCAGCTGGGGGACAATGTGCGCAGGATACTTGATGGTGGTTTTCGGGGGAAAGAATGTGTGAGGCAAGGTAAACTGGTTTAGGACTGGCTAGTTCGTAATAATTCCAGTGGTTCTGGGGTACAGGGGTTGTCTCTAGTTGTCAGGTACCTGGCCTTCAGGTGTTTAGGGCAGGGGAGTTAATGGCTTGGATAGGAAGAACCTCATGAAGGAGGTGGTTGGGGCTGTGTTCGGATTGGTTAATTTGTGTAGTGGGGGGAGGGTGGGACCAGTGAAGACTTGGTCTAAAATACTTCTTTGCAAGGGTCGGTAAATATGAGAGAAGGTTCTTTTAGAATACTGCAGGAAATTTAGGATGAGTAATACACAGGGTTATGGAAGGTGGATGGAAAGCGATGAAGTGAAAAATGGACGTGATATTTGGATTTTATCTTAAGGGTAATGGACAGCTGTTGAAAAATTTTAAGTGGGGGAGTGACATGTTCATGTTTTCATTTTAGAATCATCATTTTTATAGTAGTGTAGGGACTGGATTAGTGGGGGGAAAATTGGGGAAGGAGGAACCATTTAGGAGACTGTTCTAGTAATAAAGTTGCAAATTTGTAAGTTAGTAGTATTAGTATAGAAAGAAAAGGACAATTTTAAAAGTTCAGTGAGGTTTCAGAATTAGGACTTATAAATTGACTTGATTTATTCAGTTCACTTAATAAGTTTCTTGCACATCATCTTGATTCCAGTTACTGTTCTGTTTATTGGGAATAGAGCAGCAAACACAAGTTCTGGTCTCATGAACATGTAGTGTAAAAAATTGGGGGGTTATAGATGATAATACCATTCACTAAAGTAGTGGAAATGTAAATAGGTGTAGATTCTGGAGGGTGGATGGTGAGTTTACATTTTTTTTTTAGGTTTTTTTTTGATTACCAGTTCAATTTCATTGCTGGTAATTGGTCTGTTGAGATTTTTCTTTTTCTTTCTGGGTCAGCCTTGGAAGGTTGTATTTTTCTAGAAAGTTGTCTATTTCTTCTAGGTTATCCAGTTTGTTAGCATATAATTTTTCATAGTATTCTTTAATAGTTCTTTGTATTTCTGTGCTGTCTGTAGTGATTTTTCCTTTCTCATTTCTGATTCTGTTTATGTGAGTAGACTCTTTTTTTCTTGATAAGTCTGGCTAGGGGTTTATCTATTTTGTATATTTTCTCAAAGAACCAGCTCTTGCTTTTGTTGATCCTTTCTATTGTTTTATTCTTCTCGATTTTATTTATTTCTGCTCTAATCTTTACTATGTCCCTCCTTCTACTGACTGTGGGTCTTATTTGTTCTTCTTTTTCTAGTTTCATTAATTGTGAGTTTAGACTGCTCATATGGGATTGTTCTTTTTTCCTGAGGTAGGCCTGTATTGCAGTATACTTTCCTCTTAGCACGGCCTTTGCTGCGTCCCACAGATTTTGCGGTGTTGAATTATTATTGTCATTTGTCTCCATATATTGCTTGATCTTTGTTTTTATTTGGTCATTGATCCATTGATTATTTAGGAGCATGTTATTAAGCCTCCATGTGTTTGTGGGCTTTTTCATTTTCTTTGCATAATTCATTTCTAGTTTTATACCTTTGTGGTCTGAGAAACTGGTTGGTACAATTTCAATTTCTTTGAATTTATCAAGGCTCTTTTTGTGGCCTAGTATATGATCTATTTTTGAAAATGCTCCATGTGCACTTGAGAAGAATGTGTATTCTGCTGCTTTTGGGTGTAGAGTTCTGTAGATGTCTGTTAGGTCCATCTATTCTAATGTGTTGTTCAGTGCCTCTGCTCCTTACTTATTTTCTGTCTCGTTGATCTGTCCTTCAGAGTGAGTGGTGTGTTGAAGTCTCCTAGAAAGAATGCATTGCATTCTATTTCCCCCTTTAATTCTGTTAGTATTTGTTTCACATACATAGGTGCACCTGTATTGGGTGCATAGATATTTATAATGGTTATATCTTCTTGTTGGATTGACCCTTTTATCATTATGTAATGTCCTTCTTTGTCTCTTGTGACTTTCTTTGTTTTGAAGTCTATTTTGTCTGATATAAGTACTGCAACTCTTGCTTTTCTCTCCCTATTAATTGCATGAAATGTCTTTTTCCATCCCTTCACTTTTAGTCTGTGTATGTCTTTGCATTTAAAGTGAGTCTCTTGTAGGCAGCATATAGCTGGGTCTTGTTTTTTTTTATCCATTCAGTGACTCTATGTCTTTTGATTGGTGCATTCAGTCCATTTACATTTAGGGTGATTATGGATAGGTATGTACTTATTGGCATTGCAGGCTTCAGATTTGTGGTTACCAACGGTTCAAGGTTAACTTCCTTACTATCTAAGAGTCTAACTTAACTCACTTAATATGTCATTACAAACACAGTCTAAAGGTTCTTTTTTTTTCCTCCTCCTTTTTCTTCCTCCTCCGTTCTTTATATATTAGGTATCATATTCTGTACTGTTTGTCTATCCCTTGATTGACTTTGGGGATAGTTAATTTAATTTTGCATTTTCTTGGTAATTAGCTGTTCTACTTTCTTTACTGTGGTTTTATTACCTCTGGTGACAGCTATTAAACCATAGGAACACTTCCATCTGTAGCACTCCCTCCAAAATACACTGTAGAGATGGTTTGTAGGAGGAAAATTCTCTCAGCTTTTGTTTCTCTGGGAATTGTTTAATCCCTCCTTCAAATTTAAATGATAATATTGCCAGGTAGAGTATTCTTGGTTCAAGGCCCTTCTGCTTCATTGCGTTAAATACATCTTGCCACTCACTTCTGGTCTGTAAGGTTTCTGCTGAGAAGTTTGATGATAGCCTGATGGGTTTTCCTTTGTAAGTGATCTTTTTGTCTCTCTAGCTGCTTTTAAAAGTCTGTCCTTATCCTTGATCTTTGCTGTTTTAATTATTATATGTCTTGGTGTTGTCTTCCCTGGATCCCTTGTGTTGGGAGATTTGTGCACCTCCATGGCCTCAGAGACTATCTCCTTCCCCAGATTGGGGAAGTTTTCAACAATTACCTCCTCAAAGACACTTTCTATCCCTTTTTTTCTCTCTCTTCTTCTTCTGGTACCCCTATAGTGCGAATATTTTTCCGTTTGTATTGGTCACACAGTTCTCTCAATATTCTTTCATTCTTAGAGATCCTTTTTTCTTTCTGTGCCTCAGCTTCTTTGTATTCCTCTTCTCTAGTTTCTATTTCATTTATCGTCTCCTCCACCATATCTAATCTGCTTTTAATACCCTCCATTGTGCTCTTCAACGATTGAAACACTGACTGGAATTCACTCCTGAGTTCTAGAATATCTTTATGTATCTCTGTGAGCATGTCAATGATTTTTATTTTGAACTCCCTTTCAGGAGTATTCATGAGGTCTATGTCATTTAAATCTTTCTCAGGAGTTGTATTAATAATTTTACTTTGAACCAGGTTCCTTTGGTGTTTCATATTTGTATATGGCGCCCTCCAGTGCCCAGAATCTCTACTCTCTGGAGCTGCTCAGCCCCTGAAGCAATGTTGGGTGTTACAGGGGAGCAGTATTGGTGCCTGGGGGGACGAAAGAGCTGTTCTTGCTTCCCAGCTGCTGTGCCTGACTCCACTGCCAGAAGCAGTGGGCCAAGCCCACAGGTATAAGCCTCTATGCTTTGTTTTTGTTGTTGCTGTAGACAGATCTTCCTTCTGGCTGATGTAATGCCAGAGTAGGTCTTGCCAGTTTGTGAGCCAGGTTGGGCTGGCTGGGAGAAAGGCTCTGTAGGCTGGGTGTCATGCAAGGGGTTCTTGGAGCTGTGTAGCCAGCCAGGAAGCTGGTCCACCTGAAGATTGTGAAAGCTTCCAAACTGCTGGGCAGAGTGAATTTTGTCTGCTTGTCCTTTCTCCTGAGCAGTAAGCTTTGTGTAGTCCCTGCCCCTATAAGCAGCCCTATTCCTAAGGGCTTCCTTGTTAGGAAGACTCTCATGGTGCCTGCCTTTCTTTTGCCCCAGAGGAGCTGGATATGCATCCCTGCTTTCCACAAGCAGCTGGAATCTCAGTCTCTCCAGGAATTCTACCTGTCTTAGCTTTCCAACCCCCTGCAAGCAGCATGAAACGTAGGTTTGTGCTCCCAGAGCAGATCTCCGGAATTAGGTATTCAGCAGTCCCAGGCCTTCACTCCCTCCCCACTCCATTTCTCTTCCTCCTGCTGGTGCACTGGTGTTGGGGAAGGGCTTGGGTCCCACTGGGCCACAGCTTTGGTATGTTACCCCGTTTGGTGAGGTCTGCTCTTTTCTCCAGGTGTATGCAGTCTGGTGCAGTCCTCTTTCCTGTTACTCTTCCAGGAGTAGTTGTATTAATTATATTTTCATATTATATGTGGTTTTAGGAGGAAGCCTGTGTCACCCCTCTCACACCACCATCTTTAATGCCCTCCGCCATGTGTAGGTTTTTTGTGAGCATCCAGTTTTTATTTCTTTGGGATCGATGCCCAGAAGTGTGATTGCTGGGTAATATAGGAAGAATTTTTTTATTTGTTTTTGAAAGAAGCTGCCAAACAACTTTCCAGAATTGCTGTATGATTTTTCCATTCCCACCAACATGTATGAGTGATCTAATTTTATTCATTTCTTTCATTTGTTACTGTCTATTCTGAAGTCTTCTAATCTCAAAGGAGCCTCAAACCTGAGAATCAATGGAGAGTAAACATCAAACATACTGTGTAACAAAATATTTAAATTTAAAATTAATTCTCTTTTTCAGTATGATTACTTGGGCTCTGATAGCATGAAAGTAACAAATAAAATCATCGACATTATTGGCCTTGTAAATTCGGTAAGTAATTTCCATTTCATACTAGGTAGAAAAATATATACTAGTTTTAAAATTATAATTTGAATTAACTTGGTGTGGCATTACTGAATAATTAAGCCATCCATATAAACTGAGTGTAAAACATTGAGTTAATTTTTTGATTATAAAATAAGATGAATTTTTCATGTATTTATCTCTTTTGTTTTTAGATGTTTGCCCAATTTAAACTTACTGTTGTACTGTCATCATTGGAGTTGTGGTCAGATAAAAATAAGATTTCTACAGTTGGTGAGGCAGATGAATTATTGCATAGATTTTTAGAATGGAAAAAGTCCTATCTTACCCTACGGCCTCATGATATTGCATATTTATTCATGTAAGGATAATGTTTCAGTATTCTTAGAAAACAAAGATCTATGATGACATAGCTTAATTTAGGGAATTGTTAATCATTTCTGACTGTCACACTTTGATTGTTCATTATGTGCTTTTTTCAGGCCTCAAGCTCTCTTTCTGGTTGTCAGACAATAAAAAAGATTGCCAAAGTTTATTTCCATGCTTATCAACCTTTTACTGGTGAAAGAATTGAGATTTCAAAAGGTTACACAATGTCAGGTCTTTTGTATCTAGGGTATATCTATGGTTTGAACCAACAGTTTGTAACTCCAGAGCCTATAATCTTAACCACTATGTGAAAAGATGGGATTTATCTTATGAAGTTTATACTTTTGTTAGCAAGTTTTGATCGAAGACTTGGTAAAGTGGGTTGTTAATATTTTATTCTAAGGAAATTTATGCATGATTTTTAAATTTTAGTTTCTTTTTTAAATTAAGGTATCATTGATATACAATCTTAGAAGGTTTCACATGAGCCACATTGTGGTTTCAACATTCCCCAATATTATCAAGTCCCCTCCAACATACCCCATTGCAGTCATTGCCCACCAGCATAGTAAGATGCTATAGAGTCACTATGTGTCTTCTCCATGCTATACTGCCTTCCCTGTGACCTACCTATATTGTGTGAGCTAATTATAATGCCCCTTAATCCTCTCTCCCTTCCCCACCAACCCCTTCTTTTGTAACCACTAGTCCTTTCTTGGAGTCTGTGAGTCTGCTGCTGTTCTGTTCCTTCAGTTTTGCTTTGCTGTTATACTCCACAAATAAGTGAAATCATTTGGTTCTTGTCTTTCTCCACCTGGCTTATTTCACTGAGCATAATACTCTTTAGCCCCATCCATGTTGTTGCAAATGATAGGATTTATTTTCTTCTTATGGCTGAATAATATTCCATTGTGTATTATGTACCACATCTTCTTTATTCATTCATCTACTGATGGACACTTAGGTTGCTTCCATATCTTGGCTATTTTAAATAGTATTGTGATAAACATAGGGGTGCATATGTCTTTTTGAATTCTCTAATATTTCTTTGTATTTCTGTGGTGCCTGTAGTGATTTTTCCTTTCTCAATTCTGATACCGTATGTGTGTGTAGACTCTCTTTTTTTCTTGATAAGTCTGGGGGGGTTTATATATTTTGTTTATTTTCTTGAAGAACCAGCTCCTGCTTTCATTGATTCTTTTCATTGTTTTATTCTTCTTGATTTTATTTATTTCTGCTCTAATCTTTATTATGTCCCTTCTTCAACTGACTTTGGGCCTCATTTGTTCTTCTTTTTCTAGTTTCTTTAATTGTGAGTTTAGACTGTTCATACAGGATTGTTCTTCTTCCCTGAGGTAGGCCTGTATTGCAATATACTTTCCTCTTAGCACGGCCTTTGCTGCGTCCCACAGATTTTGCGGTGTTGAATTATTATTGTCATTTGTCTCCATATATTGCTTGATCTTTGTTTTTATTTGGTCATTGATCCATTGATTATTTAGGAGCATGTTATTAAGCCTCCATGTGTTTGTGGGATTTTTCATTTTCTTTGCATAATTCATTTCTAGTTTTATACCTTTGTGGTCTGAGAAACTGGCTGGCACAAATTCAATCCTCCTGAATTTACTGAGGGTCTTTTTGTGGCCTGGTATGTGATCTACTCTGGAAAACGTTCCATGTCCACTAGAAAAGAATGTGTATCCTGCTGCTTTTGGGTGGAGTGTGCTGTAGATGTCTGATAGGTCCATCTGTTCTAATGTTTTGTTCACTGCCTCTGTCTTCTTATTTGTTTTCTGTCTGGTTGATCTGTCCTTTGGAGTGAATGATGTGTTGAAGTCTGCTAAAATGAATGAATTGCATTCTATTTCCCCCTTTAATTCTGTTAGTATTTGTTTCACATATGTAAGTGCTCCTGTGTTGGGTCCATAGATATTTGTAATGGTTATATCCTCTTGTTGGACTGACCCCTTTATCATTATATAATGTCCTCCTTTGTCTCTTATTACTTTCTCCGTTTTGAAGTCTATTTTGTCTGATACAAGTACTACTACTGCTTTTTTCTCCCTATTATTTGCCTGAAATATCTTTTTCCATCCCTTTACTTTTAGCCTGTGTGTGTTTTTGTGTTTCAACTGAGTCTCTTGTAGGCGGCATATAGATGGGTCTTGTTTTTTTATCCACTCTGTAGTTCTGTATCTTTTGATTGTTGCATTCAGTCCATTTACATTTAGGGTGATTATTGATAGGTATCTTCTTGTTGCCATTGCAGGCTATAGATTTGTAGTTGTTGAAGATTCAAGGGCAGCTTCTTTACTATCTAACAATCTAACTTAACTCGCTTATCATGCTATTTCAAACACAATCTAAAGGTTCTTTTTTTTCCTCCCTTCTTCTCTCTGTATATATTAGGTTCATATTGTGTACTCTTTGTGTATCCCTTATTTGACTTTGTGGGTAATTTGTTTAATTTTGTAGTAAGTAATTAGTGTACTTCCTTTACTGTGGTTTTATTTTCTCTGTTGACAGTTATTTAGCCTTAGGAACACTTCCATCTAGAGCAGTCCCTTTAAAATACATTGTGCAGATGGTTTGTGGGAGGTAAATTCCCTCAGCTTTTGTTTATCTGGAAATTGTTTAATCCCTGCTTCAAATTTAAATGATAATCTTGCCAGGTAGAGTATTCTTGGTTTGAGGTCCTTCTGCTTCATTGCATTAAATATATCATGCTATTCCCTTCTGGCCTGTAAGGTTTCTGTTGAGAAGTCTGATGATAGCCTGATGGGTTTTCCTTTGTAAGTGATCTTTTTGTCTCTCTAGCTGCTTTTAAAAGTCTGTCCTTATCCTTGATCTTTGCCATTTTAATTATTATGTGTCTTGGTGTTGTCTTCCTTGGGTCCCTTGTGTTGGGATATCTGTGCACCTCCATGGCCTCAGAGACTATCTCCTTCCCCAGATTGGGGAAGTTTTCAACAATTACCTCCTCAAAGACACTTTCTATCCCTTTTTCTCTCTCTTCTTCTTCTTGTACCCCTATAATGCTAATAATGTTCTGTTTGTATTGGTCACACAGTTCTCTCAATATTCTTTCATTCTTAGAGATCCTTTTTTCTCTCTGTGCCTCAGCTTCTTTGTATTCCTCTTCTCTAGTTTCTATTTCATTTATTTTCTCCTCCACTGTATCTAATCTGCTTTTAAAACTTTCCATTGTATGTTTCATTTCTGATATTGTGCTCTGTGATGATTGGATCTTCGACCAGAATTAATTGAGATCTTGAATATTTTTCTGTACCTTCATGAACATGTTAAAGATTTTTATTTTGAAATCTCTTTCAGGAAGATTTGTGACATCGATTTCATTTGAATCTTTCTCTGGTGTATTCATAATTTTTCTTTGAACCAGGTTCCTTTGACATTTCATATTTGTATGTGGTGCCCTCTAGTGCCCAGAAGCTCTACTCTCTGGCACTGCTCAGACCCTTGAGTGATGTTGGGGGTTGCAGGGGAGCAGTGTTGATGCCTGGGGGAGGAAAGAGGTGTTTCCTGCTTCCAGGCTGCTATGCCTGTCTCCACTGCCAGAACCAGTAGGCTGAGCACACAGGTATAAGCCTCTGTGCTTTGTTTGTATCTGCTGTAGGCGGGGCTTCCCTCTGTCTGGCCTAACACCAGGGTAGGGTTTGTGGGTTTGTGAGCAGGTGGGGCTGGCTGGGAAGAAGGTGCAGCAGGCTGCGTATCACAGAGGGGGGCCTTGGAGCTGCATAGCCAGCCACGGGGCTGGAGTGCCTGAAGATCGTGAAAGTTCCCACCTGCTGGGAAGAGTGCACCTGGACAGTTTTGTCTACCTGTCCTTTCTCCTGAGCAGTAAGCTCTGTGCTATCCTTGCCCCTTTAGCAGGCCTCTCGCTGTTAGGAAGTCTCTCAGATTGCATCCCTTTCTTTTGTCCCTGAGCAGCTGGATATGGATCCCTGCTTTCCACAAGTGGCTGGAATCTCATTCTCTCCAGGTATTCTGCCTTTCTTAGCTTTCCAACCCCGTAATCATGAGAGCACCATGAAATACAGGTATTTGCTCCCAGAGCAGATCTTCAGAGTTATGTGTTCAGCAGTCCCACGTCTCCACTCCCTCCCTGCTCTGTTTCTCTTCCTCCTGCTGGTGAGCTGGGGTGGGGGAAGGGCTTGGGTCCGGCCGGACCGTGGCTTTGGTATGTTGCCCTTTTCCGTGAGGTTTATTCTTTTCTCCAGGTGTATGCAGTCTGATGCAGCTCTCTTTCCTGTTGCTCTTTAAGGATTAGTTGTATTAATTAAATTTTGTATTATATGCAGTTTTGGGAGGAAGTTCTGTCTCACCTCTCATGCTGCCATCTTCCCCCCCCCCCACTTTTATTTTTATTTAAAATTTTTTACTGATTTACTGACATTAAATTAACAAGTAAAATTATATATATTTAAGATGTACAGTGTGGTATTTTGATGTATGTATACATTGTGAAATTATTTTCATAATCAAGCTAGTTAACATATCCAACTTACATGGTTTCCTTTTTTTTTGTGAAAACACTTTAGATCTACTGTCAGCAAATTTCGAATACACAATACAGTGTTATTAACTATAATCACCATGTTGTATATTTAATCTCCAGGCTTTACTCATCCTGCATGACTGAAGCTTTGTACTCTTTGACCAACATCTTCTCATTTTCTTCCTGCCTCAATCCCTGGCAGCCACCATTCTAGTCCGTGCTTTTGAGCTGGACTCTTAGGTTCCACATATTAGTGAGATTGTGTGGTATTTGCCTTTTTATGTGTGACTCTGTTCACTTAGCATAATGCCCTGCAGATTTATCCATGTGGCAAAAAGCAGGATTTCTTTCCTTTTTAAGGCTGAATAATATTCCGTTGTATATATACATCACATTTTCTTTATCCATGCATCTGTCACTGAAGCAGCCCTCTTGGTCACCATCCTGCATGGCTGGGGGTGCTCACAGTTCCCTTGCCTGCCCCCATGGGAGAAATCAGCTGAGGGCATCTGCTTTGGAAATGCTGACGTGGGGAAAGCGAACCTGTTCTTACCTTCTTTGTGTGTCTGCTTTTGGATTTCTTGCTCTGATGGGATGCTGGGACCTCTCTGGACTCTTGGTCTCCCACAAAGTACTCTCATTGGGTGATTGTCAAGAGTGTTTTTTCTCTAGGAAGATGAGGGCTGAAAACCTATTCTGCTATCCTGTTGATGTCACTCCACAAGATTAATGTTAGGACATTATCTCTACTTGCTTATAGTTTACAGGAAAAGAATGAGAGCATGAGATGGGGAAGGAAGGGAGAGACGGAGGGAAAGGGAGGGAAAAAGGCTTAAAGGAATGTGTAAAAGCCCAAATTAAAGAAGTGCTAATTAAATTTGAAGTCGGAAGGCAGAGTGAGGCATGTTTAAACTCAGAGAAAGGAGATAGAAAACATTCTAGGTTATGGAAACAATGCACTTAGAGACATGGGACTAAATACTTTGGTAGTTCTTTTCAAAGAGTTAGAACTGGAGCTGAACCTTTGAAGGAGAAATACTTACAACAAATACTGAAGAAGTAAATTAGTAAATCTTGACAACTGATTTGATGTGGAGACTGGATGGGCAGTATTAAGTTAAAAAAGTGCCTACATACATGCTGAAATGTTTGTTTTGGTGGAGCTCTAATGATGGTAGAATATGTTGGAGTATCTATACCTTAGTGGTTGAGAGTATGGCTCTGGATTCAGACTGCCCAAGTTCAAATCCTTCAGTGGTACTTATTAATTGTGCTACCTTGGGAAAATTTATACTTTCCATCTGATGTTTTATTTGTTCAATGTGGATAAAAATAATATCTATTTTGCTGTCTTGATTTGAGGATAAGCAGAATAATTTATGTAAATCTCAGAATGGTGCCTTTATTATGTGACAATTTATATGGGCCTTTACTCAAAGCAGAAATAATAATATTAAGTGGTAGAACAATGAAGTCATTACTATGAGAAACTATGAAAGTGAAAAATTTGATCCATATATTAAAACTTTTTCATTGTCATTCAACAAAATACTCTTGATCAAAATGTTTGATTAAAGATGCTGGTAACCCTACCCAAATGTGATGAAAACAGTAAAACCACCAAAAGTGTGGGTCCATTAGATATGTTTTAGAAATTAAAAGTGTTTAATCTTATTCAATTAAAAGTATCTTCCAAATTTAAAATAATTAAAGATATATGGAAAGATTATACCTCAATTTACTTAAGACCAGGATTTTATATACTACAAGTTGTTAGCAGGAATGTTCACATTTGAATGTTTCTCAAAATTAATTGTAAATGTATACCTATTTATTTAGCTGTAGAGATTATCAAGATTACGTGGGAGCAACATTTCCTGGAAAGATGTGTGTTGCCCATTATTCTGCAGGAATTGTTTTGGTATGTAATTATTGGATATTATTTTAAAACTATACACTTAAAAATTATCCAGCATTATGGCATGTATTTTTTTACAGGTTACATTTATATTTCATTTAGAGATTGCATTTGTATTCCATTACTGTTAAAAATTTGAAGTGTGTGGAAAGAGTGTTTTCTAGAACAAGTGTCTTGTTGCAGTTGTTTGAAAGTGGAATAAAAAATCATAAATACAAATGCATTCCTTACTATGTAGAATAGTGCATCAGGAAAAATTACCTGTAAGCAAATTTCTATAATCCAAATAGGTTTTTGCTTATAGACATAAAATTGGAGAAGTAGTCTACAGATATAGTTTCAAAAATCAAAACAAATGATCAGCCAAAAAGTATGATATCTTTTGTTTCAAACCTCTGATTGTAAAAAAGAAACTTTTATGTCTGTTTCAAATCTTTATAGTACTTATACACACACACACATGCATATATATAAATTATTGGTCCAATTTAATTAGATGTATCATTGAAAGGTGAAGGAATGCCTTAAGCCATTTTCCCATCCTATTCATCCTTCTTAAAAGCAAGTTTAAGTGCTATATATATTTTTAAATTCCAAAGTAATTTATGTTTTCATATCCTTTTTAAAAAGTACATATAGGAATATATAAGGAAATTCATATACTGTAGCATCTTCCCTCTCAGGAAGCAATAACCACTGTTAACATTTTGATTGATGCATGTCTTCTACTTTATATCTGCTTCTGTGACCCCCTCCTTCACTGTCTTTTTGCAAAAATGGGATTTTGCAGCACATGATTTTATTTCTGATACTCTTTTAGTACAGAATTTATGCATGCACATTAAAATTGTTTTAATTATAGGTATAAAAAGCAAAAATTGATAGTAAAACTCTCTCTTTTATCCCCTTCTTGTACTCTTATTTAAAGTTTATAATTTCTGTTTAAATTTTTCTTGTAGTTATACACTTTTACCCCTACTTTGATTTATAATATATATCCTTTTACCCCTACTTTGATTTTTAAACTTTAGATAATGTTGGTAACATTGTCTTTGACATATTTAGCCCACTCTCTGTCATATATATACTTATATTTTGTCATTTTAATAATATTTATTATTACTAAAATACAATTATATATGTACAATATTATATAATCATACATATTAAAATATATACATAGTATACATCATATATCACATATTATTACATAACATCATTTTAATAATACTTGTATTTTCATTATTTAAATAATGTCTATCTAAGGCAATGTCCATTGATTATGTGCTATAAAAAATAAGAAATGTAAAATCGTTGTACACTTCTCATATATTGTCAAGATTTGTAAAATTATTATCCTATAGAACTTTTATACTTTGTCTATAGCTTGATTTAAAAGTTAAATCAATAAACAGTATTTTATAGTATTATGAATAATTTAAGTAATATTAACTATTGAATAAAGAAATACATTGTTAAGCTAATAAACTTTGACCTTTGGTCAAAGAAAGATCTTTTAGGCATCAGGGTCTAATGGAAGCTTCAAAAAATTTTTTTCTAACCTCTTTTACTTCTGTGGGTGAATCCAATTACCACAGAAAATTAACCCCATCTTCGTTTTCTTGGAATCCTTTGCTATTTTTCTGGAATAAAAAAGATAAAGCCTTGCCAGACAGAAGAAGAGTGATGATCTCAGGTTCAGTTCACCAGGAAAATACAGCAATTAACAATTATATACATTTAAAGTGTTTAAAGAAAAAAAATGACAAAACCATGAGAATGTAAATCCCCAAGGGTGGTGGGAGATTGTACCACATTTCAGTAACTGATAAAATGATGAGCAGAATGTTTAATATACTTGACTTAATGGACACTTATAGACAATAGTACCTTCCACACTGCAGAAGAGATGTCATTTACAAGCACATAGGGAATTTTTACCAAAACTGACTATTATACTGAGCAGTAAAGCAAGGCTCAACAAATATCAAATGACTAGAATATGATAGGAAGCATGTTAGAAATAAAGTACAACTAAATAACCCAATATTCTTTGAAATTAACAAACCATGAATCAAAAAATTATAACTTCAAAAATAATTTGAATCAAAAGATAATGGAAATGCTTCATATCAAAACTTGAGAACCTTAAGGGCTTATTTTAAAAGAGACTTCAGGTTAAAAATTAATATGCCAACTAATTATCTTAAGAAGTTAGAAAAAAATCTAAAATGGACCAAAAGAACATTGATGGAAGAAAGTAATTAACAGAAGTTCAGAGTTAATGACGTAGAAAACAAACTTACTATTATGAGGGTCCACACATTTTAAAGTCAATTCTTTGGAAGTTGATTCTTTGAAAGGACTGGTGTGACTAATTAAGAAAAAAATAGAACAAAAACAGAAGACATCCATGAGCACTATTAAAAAAGGAAAAAAAACCCTACATATATATAAAAGATTATCAGAGGATGAGATAATTTGAACATATAGATTAAATAGACATTCCAGGAGTATATAACTTGCCAACAGCAACTCGAGGTGAAATAGGCAACATGAATACCCCTGAAATGTTTTAAAAATTGAATTCATAGTTAAAACCTCCCCACAAATAAAAGTCTATGCTCAAATTGGTCAAGTTGTACCAAATATTTGAGACTTACCTAGATACTAGGAAAGGAGGTGCACTCCCCAGTTTATCTTATGAGGCTAGCACAGTTTTGATAACAAACCTGAAAAGGATAGTACAAGAAAGATAATCACGGGCAATTTTGCTTTAGAAGATAGAGGCAGAAATCCTAAAGACGCTTGAGGAAACAAAACTCAGCAATACATAAAAAGAAAATATGTTTTGACCAAGTTGAATTTATTCCAGGAATCCTAGATTGATTTAACATTGGCAATTAATGTAATTGACCACATTGAGAGAATTGGGAAAATTATGTAATTATCTCAGAAGATGAAAAAAAAGAACTTGGTAAAGTTCAAATAAAAAAGCTAAGCCAACTTAGACCAAAAGGAGAATATTCACAATACAAATTTCCGAGAGAGCAGAGACTTTTGCTTTCTTTCACTGAAATATCCCAAGTTTCTAAAACATTACCTGTCTGCATTAGGAATTCAAAAAGAATACTTAGTATTGAGAGTTTGATAGAGGGCATCTCCAAAAATCTCAAGCATATATCATGTTGAAATTCTGAAAGCTCTTAGGGAGAAGATAAGGATGCCCACCATCACCGTCTCTATTCGGTTAATACTGATGTTCCTGTACAAGGTAATTTAACAAGGAAAAGGAAAAAAGTTATGATTTGTTATTTTCAAATTATATGAGTAAGTGAATTTACAGGTAAAATATTAGAATTAATGAAAGAGTTTAGCAAGGTTACTGAATACAAAGATCAAAACACAACAAAACAAAATAAAGTATAATGAATAAGTAAAATGTATTTTTATAAATGGGCAACAAACAGAAAACTAAACCTTAAAAATAGCATAAAACTCAAGTACAGAAATAAAAAGAGCTATCCAAGGATGTGTCAGACCTTTACATAGAAAATAAAACATTATTAGAGACAGAGCCTAAGATCGTGTATTGGCAGACAATATAAAGATGTTAACTCCCCCAAATTGATCAGTAGAGTGAATGCAGCCTCCAGTAAAAATCCTAGCAGGTTTCACTTGTGTGTGTGTGTAAAGTTGACAGACTAAATCCACATTTTATAAGATGATGCAGAGTGTTAAGAACAGGGAAGATAATCTTGAAGAATAACAAAGCAAAGGGACATAATGTAGTTAATTTCAAGACTTACTATAAAACTTCAATAATTAAGACAGAGAAAGACCGATAGACCAGTTGAACAGAAGAGAGAGTTCAGAAACAGAAAAAATGTACAAGCATATACTTAATTTTTACAAAGGTGACCCTGTAATGTACTCCTCAGTGGGTGGTCTCTTCAGAAATGTAACTTTGTTGTCTCTGGGTATTCTTCAAAAGATAAAATGTAGGTGGATATCTGTACATCTGTATATGTGAAATTAAGCAGTAAAACCCTGAAGATAAAAAAAGGAACATAGCTTCATGATTGTGGGGGCAGGGAAAGATTTAAAGCGGACCCAAAAAACATCATAATGGAAAAGTTGGATGAATTGGACCGCATCAAATTCTGTTCATGAAAATACTTTAAGAGACTAAAAAGACAAGCCACAGAGTAGGGAAAGTATTTATTTGCAATGTGTAAGTGACAGTGATTTACAGAATACAGAAAATGCTCCCACAAATCAATAAAAAAGGCTAATGCAGTGGAAAAATGGACAAAATACTTGAATAAATACTTCACAGAAAAGGATAGCAAAATGGTCATAAATACTGAAATGCAAGTTAAATCTTAATGAAATATTACCTCATGTCTACCAGATGATAGTGTAAAAATGATGGACAGCTGTTAGCAAGAATGTGGAGTGACTGCAACTCTCATATATTGCTCATGGAAGTACAAATTGATATGACCAGTTTAGAAAATTGATAATATCTACCCAAAGTGAACACAAACAAATCCAAAGCTCCAAAAGTTTCAGTTCTATGTAGTATATATGTGCATTAAAAGAATGTTCATAGTAGCAGTATTTCTAATAGCACAAAACTGGAAATACCCCAAATGTCCATCAAGAGTACAATGGATAAATAAAATGTGCTATATTCATATAATGTAACATCCAGCAATAAAACTGTATGAACTACTTACTGCTCCATTCAAACCTGTGTATGAATCTCACAGTCACAATACTGCATGAAAGAAGTCATAACCCCCAAATATGTAAAATATGTTTGACATGATTTCATTTATGTAAAATTAAAAAAACAGGCAAGCTAGCCTATGGTGTTAGAAGCTAGAATAAAGGTTATTGTTGGAAATGAGGAGAGAGAAGGGTATTAACTGTTGAAGGGCATGAAGGAGATTGTGTGCTTATGTGTGTATGACGTTCCTGGCAAGAAAAGGCCAGAAGTTACCAGAACCCAGGGAGAATAAGTGTTTGGAAAGGGCCATTTGATAATTGGTGTATGGCATTTAGTTTAGAAATGCAAGATGCCAGCAACCTGTGACAAATGAGTGGAATGGAACTATGGGATCAGTAGTGGTATGTTACCTGGGCAATTGCACAGAGTGAAACTTCCTGCTAGTTCTTCAGTCCACAAATCACTATGTAAGCAACATGATTAGTGACCAATTTTCATTTCTTCTATTCAGGTCACACACAGAGTAAAACCTGTAGTATCATGCCCCCTGTTTCTCAACGACAACCTTACTTGACATTTTACAAAAATGTAGCGTTGAAAGAGGGAATTGGTCAACAAAAAAGTACAGAAAAGAAGTGAAAAGTCATATTGCTGGAAGCGAAATTCAAGTAACTAAAATAATAGAAGAAAAAGCTTCCTCTGGGAGTGTTGACACTGCTGCCATTTGAGACTCTAGATATGCAGGCAGAGGAACTCAGAGGCAATGCATGTAGATGAGAGAGTTCATGACCAAAAGGATGAAGATGGTCCAGGGGAAGAGGTGCCCACAAATGACTTCACTGCGTTTAAAGGAATTCTCAGAGACACTTCATGGCATTGAAAGGGCAAAGGGTGAAATGTTAGAAGTTGAACCAGATTTAGAAAGGCCAGTTTGTTAAGGCATAGAAAAGATGTTTGCTCCATACTGTTAAGAGGTCTTCCTTCCAATCTGGCCCTTTTGATCTTCTTTCCCCTCTATCATAGGCAACAATTGAAAAGAGTCTTTGATTTAGCCTTCTACTGCTGTTTTTTCAAATACATGCAAATATGTCTAAAATTATGATCCCTTACTTTTCTCTTTGTAAGTTGTTATACTGTCCATACTCTTCTGCAACTTGGCTTTTTTAAACTTAAGAATATGTCCTGGATATCTCTTCAGACAGTATATAGTTATATTTCTCATTCACTTGTATGTATACTACATGTCCCTCCTACTTAGGCATGCTCTATTATATGCATATTATAAGTCTGTGTTCTAGCAGGAAAGGGTGGCGCATCTACTTAATATTTTTAGGAGAGGTTAATGAAGTGTTTTCAGGATATAGCATATTAAAGTTGGGTTATTTTAGGAGAAGCTAATAAGTGGTTTACTAAGTTATAGGCAGAATATAGGGATGTCACATGGGAAATTATAGATCTGTGGGGCTAGTAACATCAAGGACCTGTTACCACCACCACCACCCTGAAAGGGCAAAGTGAAGGAGGGTGACTGGAGATTGGGGAGCTATGTGGAGGGGTCTGCTTGACAGGAGCTGAGAACTGGGTTGAAGGATACCGCCATTTTATAGGGAGGTGAGCATCTGACTCTTTACTCTCCTTCCTCCCAGTTGTTCTCTGCTGTGAAGCCTAGTGGACCAGGAAGCATTGCTGTAGTTCATACTGCCTAGTGTTCTGTGGCACAGAGCAGTATGGAGAAGGGTAGAGACTGCATCTGGAAGGATAAACAGAGGTATTTCGTACAGCCTACTCATTTTGACTTTCACCTCTTCTTCACCCAGGTGAAAAATTATAAATCCTAACATAGTCCATCAGCTGCATTATCATTAGTTTAGTTATATCCCCTCCTCAAACCAAAAAGTTAGGTACCACCAATGTTTTTTTATATAAGGTAGAAGGAGAGAGAGAGAGAGAGAGAGAGAGAGAGAGAGAAAAGAGAATAACATAAAATATTGTTATGATCCCCACTTCTGTCTCTGGCTGAGAATAAGCATTGCTAATTCTTCCATCCACTTTCTGTGCCCCTCTTACCTTCTACTGGCACCTTAACTTGATGAAATTATTAGTTGTTGACTTTTCCTTCATTCCTAAGTGTCCATAATAGGTGAATGGGTAAAGAAGATGTGGTACATATATACAATGGAGTATGAATCAGTCATAAAAAAGAAAGATCTTGCCATTTGCAACAACATGGATGAAACTTGAGGGTATTATGCTAAGTGAAATAAATCAGACAGAAAAATACAAATACCAGGTGATTTTTCTTACTTGTAGAATCTAAAAAAAACAACACACACAAACAAAAATAAACTCTTAAACACAAAGAATGGACTGGTGGTTGCCATGGTGGAGAGGTGAGGGGAATGGGAAAAATATGTGAAGGAAATTTAGAGATACCAACTTCCAACTATAAAATAAATTAGGGGGATGAAAGTACACCATAGGGAATACAGTCAATAATACTGTAATATCTCTGCATGTTGACAGATGGTAACTACACTTCTTGTGATGAGCATTTTGTGATGTATGTAATTGTTGAATCACTATTTTTTATACCAGAAACCAATAAAATATTGTATATCAACTACATTTCAATAAAAAAAGAGAAAAAATATTTCATTTCTGGGAGAGCCAAAACTAATGAACTCTTGGTTTGGTGACATGGAGCTTAGCATAAGTGACTCCATTTGGGGACTGTTGTCTTGTTTTTAACACTTTTCAGTTCTATTGCCTTTATTTTTCTTGCCTGATTGCCCTGGGTAGGATTTCCAGTACTGTGTTTAATTGGAGTGGTAAGAGTGGGCATCCTTGTCTTGTTCCTTATTTTAAAGGAAAAGCTTTAAACCTTTCACCATTGAATATGATGTTAGGTGTGGGCTTGTCATATATGGCTGTTATTATTTTTAGATACAATCCTTCTATACTTACTTGCTGAGTTTTCATCATAAATGGATGTTGAAATTTCTCCAAGTTTTTTTGCTCCTGTTGTGGTAGTCATTTGACTTTTATTCTATTAATGTAATATATCATATTTATTGATTTGTGTATGTTGAACCATCCTTGCATTCCAGTGATAAATCCCACTTGCTCAAGGTGAGTGATCCTTTGGTTGCTGGTAAATTTGGTTTGCTACTATTTTATTGAGAATTTTTACATATATGTTCATCAGGGATATTGGGCTCTAGTTTTCTTTTCTTGTACTGTCCTTTTCTGACTTTGGTATTGGGTATTGCTGGCTTCACAAAATTGAGTTTGGGAATGCTTTTTCCTCTTCAAATTTTTGGAAGACTTTGAGAAGAACTGATGTTAACTCTTTAAATGTTTAGTACCCTCTAAAATTTACCGATGATACCCTCAAGTTATGGACTTTTCTTCTTTGCAAGATTTTTGATTATTTTTACAAGTAGTTGGTCTACCCAGATTTTCCATTTCTTCCTTATTCAGTCTTAGTAGATTATATATTTCTAAGTAGTTTTCCATTTCTTCTAGATTATCTAGATTTTTGGCATATAGTGGTTCATCATTGCCTCTTATAATCATTAGTATTTTTGTGCTATACATTCTAATGTCTTCTCTTTCATTTATAATTTTGTTAATTTGAAGTGTCTTTCCTTGATTACTTTAGCTAAAGGTGTGTCTTTTTTTATTTTTTCAAAGAAAAAACTCCTAGTTTTGTTAATATTTTCTTTTGTTTTCCTGTTTTTCCTGCTCTAATCTTTATTATTTCCTTCTGTCTGCTAAATTTGGGTTCAGTCTGTTCTTGTTCTAGTTCCTTGAGGCATAGCGTTAGCTTGTTTATTTGAGATCTTTCTTGTGTCTTAATGTAGAGGATCATTACTATGAACTTCCCTCTTAGAACTAGTTTTGCTGTATCCTTTAAGTTTTGATATGTTGTGTTTCCATTTTTATTTGTTTCAAGATGCTTTTTAATTTCCCCTTTGATCCATTGGTTGTTCAAGAAAGTGTTTAATATTTGTGATTTTTTCAAGTTTTCCTCCTGTTAATGATTTTTGTTTTTATACCACTGTGGTCGAAGGAGATACTTGGCATGGTTTCAATCTTCTTGAATTTGCTGACTTATTTTCTGGCTTATGATCTATCCTAGAAAATGTTTCATGAGCACTCTGTTGGTGTGATAAAGAATGTTCTGTATATATCTCTTAGGTCCATTTGGTCTATAATGTTCAAATCTGCTGTTCCCTTATTGATCCATTGTTGAGTGTGAGGAATTAAAGTCACCTAGTATTATTGTTGCTGTATTGCTGTTTATCCTTTTAGCTATATTAATTTTTGCTTTATATATTTAGGTGCTCTGATGTTTGCATAAATATTTACAATTGTTATATCTTCTTGATGGATTGACCCTTTATTATTACGTAATAACCTTGTCTCTTCTACCATTTTTAGCTTGAAGTCACTTTTGTCTTTTTTTATAGTATAGCCATTCCTGTCTTTTTTTGATTACCATTTGCTTGAAATATCTTTTTCCATACCTTCACTCTCAATCTGTGTGTGTCTTTACAGCTAAGTGATTCTTTTGTAGGCAGCATATCATTGAATCTTATTTCTTATCCATTCAGATATTCTGTCTGTTTTAATTGGAGAATTTAATCTATTAATGTTTAAAATAATTATTGATAGGTAAGGATTTACTGTTGCCATCTTGTTCTTTTCCTGTTTTGTAGATCCATTGTTCCTTCTTATTCTGCTGTCTTTTTTTGTGTTTTAATGTCATGGTATCAGTATGCTTTGACTTCATTTTCATGTTCTTTTGTATAATCACTACAAGTTTTTCCCTTGTAAGTACCAAGGGGCTACATATAATATCTTAAAATTATGACACCCTATTTTAAACTGATAACAGCTTAACTTTGATAGTATTCATGAACTTTACGTTTACTTCCCCTCCCTGTCAAATTTTAGGTTATTGTTATTACACTTTACACATTTATAATATTGTGTATCCAATAACAGACTTTTAAATTATGGTTATTTTTAATATGTTTGTTTTTTTAACTTTTAAACTAGAGCTGTTAGTGATTATGCACCACCTTTACCATATTAGAGAATCTGACTTTGACTATATATTTACTATTACCAGTGAGTTTTACACTATCTTTATGTTTTTATAATATTGATTAACATGCTTTTATTTCCACTCAAAGAACTCCCTTTAGGATTTCTTGTAAGCCAGGTCTAGTGGTGGTAAACTCTCTCAGCTTCTGTTTATTTAGGAAAGTCTTGATCGCTCCTTCATTTCTGAAGGACAGCTTGGCCAAGTATAATGATGTTTTTGGTGGACAGTTTTTTCTTTCAGTATTTTGAATATATCATCCCATTTTCTCTTGGCCTAGGCAGCTTTCAGGTGTACAGGCCAGGCTTTCTATTCTGGCAGGGCTGGAACTACACTCAGCAGTAAACAGAACTCTGAATTAGGTTTCCTGCCCAGACAGAGGAAGTGGGTTGGCTTTCTGGTTGGGCAGAGCTGGGAACTATATTCAGCAATGGGTGGGCTGTGAATTAGCTTCTCTGCTTGGGAGGAACTGACTCCATGCCCAGCAAAGCTCTTTGTGATCTTGACTCAAGCTGACTACACCCCAAGTTCCTTTGTCAAGCAGTGCCTAGTTTTACTCGATGGGCAGTCAGCTGTGCCTACCATACTCTCCACTTGACCATTGCTGGCCTACATGCTTTCAGGTATTCTGACCAGGCTTCTGGTCAGATAGGGCCAACATCTACCCTCAGCATTGTGTAGGATTATGAATCAGCTCCCCTGCCTGGGTGGTGGTGAGGGATAGGCCAGGCTCCAGGGCTGGCAGAGCTCTTTGTTTTAGAACCCAAATCAGGCTCCCTGCCCTGATGAGTTCTCTGGTCAGACTGAACCACTGTCTTGACTCTGCAGATGAGCAGAAGTCCTGATTGGGAGTACTACTTGGGTACTACAAGTGGGAACTTGGTTTGCCAAGATCTGAGCACCAGTTGTTGCAAGTCCCCCAACCCCCATCACAATCATGTGTCCAGTGGGCAAGCCCCACAGCATGCTCTGTAATCCTCATGAGGTTAGACTGGACTGGGGACTCCCATTAAGTGACTGACAATGTGGAAGGTGCTGGATGTCCACCCTGGGCTCTCTTTTAAAAACTATAAGCTCCAGGGGTACCTCTCCATATGGCACTGTGCTCCTCTGTGGGGAGAAGCAGTGCAGTCGGTGTGTAGCTGCTCCCCTCACCCTTCTAGTGGGTCTGTCTTGGTCCCTGTGGTGCAGGGGATACTTCAGCCTTACCTCAGTGTTCTTAGATTCTCTCAGTGGTATGTTGTCCATGGATAGTTGTTAGTTCTTGTGGGGGAAGAGGTCAGGAATGACATCAGTTTCCATCTTGTGACATCACTCTTGTGATTTAATTCTTGATATGGACTTGGAGGCAATGAGGGGTGGTGAGGCAAATGTCCCAGGCATTGCCATTGAAAGCGTTATTGTTAAAAAATTTATGGGCTCCTTCACTGTTTAGAAGAAGGCTTCCTCTACCGGTAAGGGAAGTCAAGGGATATTTGTCCATGTCATTCTAATTGTTCCCATCCCAAGTTTCTGATTCTAACCTTTCCACACCAAATCTGGTAGGTTTGCGACCTTAATTGATGCTGCGACCCTGCAGTCCTTGTAATTAGGCCTTGGGCTTCATCCTCAGCCATGTCATTGCATCAACTACAGGAGATGAGTTACTGCATTGCTGCTGCAGAGGCTTTCTGATTGCCTATTCCCCTTTCTGTTTTTCAGAATGTGCATCTTCTAGTGTTGTCATAAGAAGCCAGTTGACTCCAAAATCTTTATTATAGCTGGTCATTATAGCAATGGAGTGCCTTGATCTTTCTTGCAATTTGGCCTCTACCTGCACCTATCCTATGTCAGATTTAGTAGATTTGAGAAATCACGATGTCATTGCATATCATGAATTACCATTGTCCTGTTTCTCCTTGGTGAGGAAGTTGTGTACTTGTTAAATATGTGATCAGTCTAATCCAAGAATGCTTTCTTTTTTTTTTTTTTTCTTAGGAGAGCAAGGCAGAGGCTTTTATTTAGAGAGAAAGTGAGAGGACAGGGCTCCTGGCTCATGCCAGGAGGGGACAAGAGAGCCCCAAGAATGCTTTCTTGAGAGTCTGTTTTCTGTGGTTTCTCCTGATACTAGTTACTGTGTCATTGAGAATCCTGACCAGTGAGCTGATAGCCACTTAAACTGGGTAATTTGCTTATGTGGCCACTTTGTGAAATGGGATGCAAAGTATCATGTGGACTACCCTAAATGAGTCCTAGAACTGGTGTAGGAAATTGAAGATGATGGTCCGCATAACCAAAAATCTAATGTAAAAACAGCCCCTGTTATATAGTTATGGTAGCTACATAAGAATCATTAGGTATTCAATGGTTAAATCATAGTAAAAGTTAGTATAGATTTAATATGCTTATATATCTAAACATTTCATAAGAATGTTAGCCTCTCACTATCCAAGGAACTGTATTTCCTATTTTCAAGTATTTGATAAAATAATAAAAACGTTCAGAATTAGAAAAGTACTATTTTTTACTACTCTTAATGAGTTGTCTTTCATTTGAATTTTCTTTTTAATGTAGTATCACAAGGAGATAACGCTGGAGGCATTTTCAGTTATTGTCACCCAGATGCTGGGACACAGCCTGGGAATATCATATGATGACCCAAAGAGATGTGAATGCTCACGAGCCATCTGTATCATGAATCCAGAAGCTATGTAAGCTTTTTAAATATAAGATTTATTATTTGTATTTATTTTGTTTTAAATATTTGAAGTATAAAAATTTAGCTATAAATGGACTATTAGAAAATATAAACATTAAAATTTAAGCATAAAAGGGGTATGGCGGGATGTGTAAATAAGAACAGTCACAGATAACAAACCCATTCTGTAGGTTACATCTCCTTCGGCTGTGTACTTTATAAAATCACTTTGTAAGCATCTTTAAAAATATGTTAGCAGGACAAAACAAATGGCCTTTGTTTTTTAGACAGAATTCTTAGTTTTGACCTTACAATAATTTAATGTTGTAAATATGAAGTCCTAGTTGGAGATTTGTCTTACTTTTGACAATTACTTGATATTGCTTAGATTTATTTTTCTCATCTTAAAAATGGGAATGATTATGCCTATTCTCATTTCACAGAGTTATGTGAGAAGAGAATGGGGAAATAAAAGGGGAATGTATTTTCTAAGCTGTAAAATTCCTAAGTTTGTGATAGATTAGTTACAGTGATTTCTTAATGTGTCAGTGTCCCCAAGTGGTATATCCACCAAGGGCTACAGCAATGTTATTACTATTCTAAAGTTTTTTTTAATTTAAATTGTGAAAAGGATTTCTGCTAAGTATGACTTATTTATAACCGAAGAACAGTCAAAAGTCAAAAGTAAAAATAAGGCATTAATTTTTGAAAACACTCTCTTTTTGTATTATCCTAAGCACCACCTAAGGATTAACTCTTAAATTCTAAAAATAGCTCAAACTCAAATATATATATTTATATATACACTTTAGAATCTGTGTTAATAAACCTTTAGATTTGTTTTTTAATTTAAAAAATGCTTTCATACACATTCTCATTTCTTACAAAACTTGTTTGTGTGTTGGGTAAGGGTTACCTTAATTTTACAAAGTTTTGCATTTCTACTGTATATATCATACATTATTTTATGTAACTTTCAAGGAAAGCATGTCATCTAATAAGGCAAATGTTATTATTTCTATGTAATGTGTTTTTTTAAAAGCCCCTAGAGTACAGAGTGCCTCATTGATCCTATATTGGATATATAATTAATTAGTGTCCAGACTTGAGCTAATGTCAGTATCACCAGTGATTTATTGGATACCTACTATAAGCCAGAGAGTTGAATTACTTGTTCAAAGATGAATTTTTGAATAACATTTAATCCTTACAACAATCCTATGAGGTGGATAGATATTATTCCTATTTTGTAGGTGATAAAACTGACGCTTATCATCACTTTGCCTAATGCCTCATAAGTCACAGGGTTGGTACTAGTTAACAAGTTTGTCTAGCTCAAAGCTTTGTTACTTTCTTTACTCCATACTGACTTCATTAGACGATAGTTAATACATTGGAATTAACCTAAATGAAGTAGCAAGAGAACATTAGTATGTATTTGTACAAACTTCATTCTTATATACTGCTGTGATCCTTCTAGTTTATCATTTTGATAATTTAATTTGTATCTACTTTTTAAAAATGGGTAGCTCATGTCTTAAACTCTCACTTTCAAGTCATTCTGCACACACCAAAGAGTTCAGAGGTGGAGGGAGGAAAGATGCATAGAAAATGGCCATAGATATAATGTAGGAACTTAGGGAAAACTCATGTCGAGATTTGCACACCTATCTGGTTTTATAATTTTACAAAAAGGCAAAAACATGTAGAAGGAGCATGGAGTTATCAGTTATCCAAGGAAATTGAGTTTTAATTCACACTGTTTTCTCTCAATTCCTTTCTAAGACCAGTTTCATCAAGGCATGGGAGTTTGGGGAAGAGGAGATAGCGTTTTGAAGTATGCAGTACATTGAGAGGAACATGCATTTTGGAATCTTTTACTTGTTTGCTAATTTTTCTAACCCTTAGTTTTCTCATCTGAAAAATGAGGATCATGATAGCTAGAGCATAAGTTGTTCTGAAGATTCAGCCAAGTTATATGTAAGTTATTTATCATTGTGCTGGTATCTCTTATTATTTGAGGAGTAGGGAAGGCCTAGGAGGGTGTTAAAATGGCAGTATAGAGATACTCAAGAGCACTGAGAACATGGAATTTTGGGGGAAAAGTGTAGAAGAGAGGAAGACCTTGACAGGAAAATGAGATAGTGTAAATGGTAAGCTCTTATTTTTTCAAAATGCTGTTAAGTGCTAACCCCAACTTGAGAAAAACGGAAAACAGCACTACTGTCTCATCATTTCCTTCTACCACTTAATTTCTCTGTTCTTAGAACCCAGAACTTAGGCCCATTATACCACAATTTCAGTAAGCTTTTATAAAATCATTTGGGAACAAGGCTAACATAGCATTAGAATTCAGAGTACAAAATCTCAGCCAGTAATGCAAACTCCAGATAATTGATTACAAATAAATTTTGGGAACATATGATCTTAAGAACTGACATTTTGGGCAGCAAAAAGGTGAATAATTAGTGATTATACATAGTTGACTATAAATAGTTCCCAGAGCCAAAATTTTAGTTTTTTATTTAAAACTTAACCTCTCAATTTTGGTGGAAAGATCATCAAAATTTATGGTTTATAGTAAAATATCTCTTAATAATTAACATTTTATTTAATTATATAATGTTCAAAGGTGAATTTTTGGATAAAAAGTACCTGAATGTGAAGTCTTAAATAGCTATGTATGAATACTGATTCTACTAATTTGTGAACTTCCTGAGTTCAGTGAGATTTTTAGCTTTTCTAGACTTCAGTTAAATTTGTATAAAATATTGATGACAGTACCTTACCGGTTTGTTATGAGGATTAAATAATCAGTTATATAAAATACCTGGTAGGTACTCAATAAATGTCAGTTTTCTCCTTGCCTTATAGATTCTTACTACCTATTGAGAATGACTTATCTGTGGAAATATTTTCTGAAGTTATTTTTAAAATTAAAGTATCATTGATACACAATCTTATGAAGGTTTCACATGAGCAACATTGTGGTTACTACATTCACCCCTATTATTAAGTCCCCCCCAATACGTTTCAGTCACTATCCATCAGTGTAGTAGGATGCTACATATTCACTACTTGTCTTCCCTGTGCTCTACTGCCATCCCCATGACTCCCCTACATTATGCGTGTTAATCATAATACCCCTTAATCCCCTTCTCCCTCCCTCCTCATCCCCGCTTCCACCACCTTCCCTTTGATAACCACTAGTCCCTTCTTGGGAGTCTGTGAGTCTGCTGCTGTTTTGTTCCTTCAGTTTTGCTTTGTTGTTATGCTCCACAGATGAGTGAAATCATTTGATACTTGTCTTTTTCGGCTTGGCTTATTTCACTGAGCATAATACCCTCTAGCTCCATCCATGTTGTTGCAAATGGTGGAATCTGTTTTCTCCTATGGCTGAATAATATTCCATTGTGTATATGTACCACATCTTCTTTATCCATTCATCTACTGATGGACACTTAGGTTACTTCCATATCTTGGCTATTGTAAATAATGCTGCAATAAACATAAGAGTGCATGTATCTATTTGAATCTGGGATCTTGTTTCCCTCAGGTAAATTCCTAGGAATGGAATTTCTGTGTCAAATGGTATTTCTATTTTTAGTTTTTTGAGGAAGCTCTATATTGCTTTCCACAATGGTTGAACTAATTTACATTCCCACCAGCAGTGTAGGAGGTTTCCCCTTTCTTCGCATCCTCACCAGCATTTGTTGTTCCTTGTCTTTTGGATGCTGGCCATTCTAACTGGTGTGAGGTGATATCTAATTGTGGTTTTCATTTGCATTTCCCTGATAATTAGTTAAGTGGGGCATCTTTTCATGTGCCTGCTGGCTATCTGAATTTCTTCTTTGGAGAAGTGTCGGTTCAGATCCTCTGCCCATTTTTTAATTGGGTTATTTGCTTTTTGGGTGTTGAGGCATGTGAGTTCTTTATATATTTTGGATGTTAATCCCTTATCGGATATGTCATTTATGAATATATTCTCCCATACTGTAGGATGTCTTTTTGTTCTGCTGATGGTGTCCTTTGCTGTACAGGAGATTTTTAGTTTGCTGTAGTTCCACTTGTTTATTTTTTATTTTGTTTCCTTTGCCCAGGGAGATATGTCCAGAAAAAAAATTATTCATGCTTATGTTCAAGAGATTTTCACCTGTTTTCTTCTAAGAGTTCTATGGTATCATGTCTTACATTATTAGATCTTTAATCCATTTCAACTTTACTTTTGTGTATGGAGTTAGACAATAATTCAGTTTCATTCTCTTACATGTAGCTGTCCAGTTTTGCCAACACCAGCTGTTGAATAGGCTTTGTTTCCTCAATGTATATTCATGGCTCCTTTATCATGTATTAATTGACCATATATGCTTGGGTTTATATCTGGACTCTGTATTTTATTCCATTGATCTATGTTCTTGTGCCAGAACCAAATTGTTTTGATTATTGCAGCTTTGTAGTAGAGCTGGAGGTTAGGGAGTGTAATCCCCCCAGCTTTATTCTTCCTTCTCAGGATTGCTCTGGCTATTCACAGTCTTTTGTGGTTCCATATGAATTTCAGAACTATCTGTTCTAGTTTGTTGAAGAACCCTGTTGGTATTTTGATAGGGATTACATTGAATCTGTAGACTGCTTTAGGCAGGATGGCCATTTTGCCAATATTAATTCTTCCTATGCATGAGCATGGGATGTGTTTCCATTTATTGTCTTCTTTAATTTTTTACATGAGTGTCTTGTAGTTTTTAGGGTATAGGTCTTTCACCTCCTTGGTTAGGTTTATAGCTAGGTATTTTATTCTTTTTGATGCAATTGTGAATGGAATTACTTTTTCTTTTTAATAGTTTATTTTGATATCATTAATCTACAATTACATGTGCAATATTATGGTGATTAAATTACCCCCTTCATCAGGTCCCCCCCACCAACCCCATTACAGTCACTGTCCTCAGCGTAGTGAGATGCTATAGAGTCACTACTTGTCTTCCCTGAGTTGTACTGCCCTCCCTGTGCTCCCCTAACATTACATCTGCTAATCGTAATGCCCCATTTTCCCCCTTGTCCCTCCCTTTCCACCCATCCTCCCCAGTCCCTTTCCCTTTGGTAACTATTAGTCCATTCTTGGGTTCTGTGAGTCTGCTACTGTTTTGTTCCTTCAGTTTTTTCCCTTTGTTCTTATACTCCACATATGAGTGAAATCATTTGGTACTTGTCTTTTTTGGCTTGGCTTATTTCACTGAGCATAATACCCTCTAGCTCCATCCATGTTGTTGTAAAAGGTAGGATTTGTTTTCTTCTTATGGCTGTATAATATTCCATTGTGTATATGTACCACCTCTTCTTTATCCATTCATCTAATGATGGACACTTAGGTTGCTTCCATTTTTGGCTATTGTAAATAGTGCTGCAATAAACATAGGGGTGCATATGTCTTTTTCAAACTGGGCTGCTGCATTCTTAGGGTAAATTCCTAGGAGTGGAATTCCTGGGTCATATGGTATTTCTATTCTGAGTTTTTTGAGGAACCTCCATACACTTTCCACATTGGTTGAACTAATTTGCAGTCCCACCAGCAGGGTAGGAGGAGGGTTCCCTATTCTCCATATCCTCGCCAACATTTGTTGTTGTTTGTGTTTTGGATATTGGCCATCCTCACTGGAGTGAGGTGATATCTGCATTTCTCTGATGATTAGCGATGTGGAGCATCTTTTCATGTGCCTGTTGGCCATCTGAATTTCTTCTTTAGAGAAGTGTCTATTCATGTCCTCTGCCCATTTCTTAATTGGATCATTTGCTTTTTGTTTGTTGAGGTGCGTGAGTTCTTTATATATTTTGGATGTCAACCCCTTATCAGATACGTCATTTATGAATATATTCTCCCATACTGTAGGATGTCTTTTTGTTCTACTTATGGTGTCCTTTGCTGTACAGAAGCTTTTCAGCTTGATATAGTCCCACTTGTTCATTTTTCTTTTGTTTCCCTTGCCCGGGGAGATATGTTCATGAAGAAGTCGCTCATGTTTATGTCCAAGAGATTTTTGCCTATGTTTTTTTCTAAGAGTTTTATGGTTTCATGACTTACATTCAGGTCTTTGATCCACCTTGATTTTACCTTTATGTGTGGGTTTAGACAGTAGTCCAGTTTCATTCTCTTACATGTAGCTGTCCAGCTTTTCCAACACCAGCTGCTGAAGAGGCTGTCATCTCCCCATTGTATATCCAAGGCTCCTTTATCAAATATTAATTGACTGTATATGTTTGGGTTAATGTTTGGATTTTCTATTCTATTCTATGGTCTGTGGGTCTGTTTTTGTGCCAATACCAAATTGTCTTGATTACTGTGGCTTTGTAGTAGAGCTTGAAGTCAGGGAGCATGATTCCCCCTGTTTCATTCCTACTTCTCAGGATTGCTTTAGCTATTTGGGGTGTTTTGTGGTTCCAAATGAATTTAGAATTATTTGTTCCAGTTCACTGAAGAAAGCTGTTGGTATTTTGATAGGGATTGTGTTGAATCTGTAGATTGCTTTAGGTAGTATAGCCATTTTGACAATATTGATTCTTCCTAGCCAAGAGCATGGGATGCATTTCCATTTGTCAGTGTCATCTTTAATTTCTCTTAGGAGTGTCTTGTAGTTTTCAGAGTACAGGTCTTTCACTTCCTTCGTTAGGTTTATTCCTAGGTATTTTATTCTTTTTGATGCAATTGTGAATGGAATTGTTTTTCTGATTTCTCTTTGTGTTAGCTCATCGTTAGTGTATATAGGAAAGCAACAGATTTCTATGTGTTAATTTTGTATACTGCAACTTTGCTGAATTCAGATATTAATTCTAGTAGTTTTTGAATGGAGTCTTTAGGGTTTTTTATGTTCAGTATCATGTCATCTGCAAATAGTGACAATTTGACTTCTTCTTTACCAATCTGGATGCCTTGTATGTCTTTGTTTTGTATGACTGCCATGGCTAGGACCTCCAGTACTATGTTAAATAACAGTGGAGAGAGTGGGCATCCCTGTCTTGCTCCCGATCTTAGATGAAAAGCTTTCAGCTTCTCGCTGTTAAGTATGATATTAGCTGTGGGTTTGTCATATATAGCCTTTATGATGTTGAGGTACTTGCCCTCTATACCCATTTTGTTGAGATTCTTAATCATGAATGGATGCTGAATTTTGTCAAATGCTTTTTCAGCATCTATGGAAATGATCATGTGGCTTTTGTTCTTCTTTTTGTTGATGTGGTGGATGATGTTGATGGATTTTCAAATGTTGTACCATCCTTGCATCCCGGGGATGAATCCCACTTGATCATGGTGTATGATCCTTCTGATGTTTTTTTGAATTCGGTTTGCTAATATTTTGTTGAGTATTTTTGAATCTACATTCATCAGGGATATTGGTCTGTAGTTTTCTTTTTTGGTGAGGTCTTTGCCCGGTTTTGGTATTAGAGTGATGCTGGCTTCATAGAATAGTTTGAAAGTATTCCCTTCTTCTCTTTTTTGGAAAACTTGAGGGAGAATGGGTGTTATTTCTTCTCTATATGTCTGGTAGAGTTCAGAGGTGAATCCATTTGGTCCGGGGGTTTTGTTCTTGGGTAGTTTTTTGATTACCGCTTCAATTTTGTTGCTGGTGATTGGTCTGTTTAGTTTTTCTGGTTCTTGTTTGGTCAGTTTTGGAAGGTTGTATTTTTCTAAGAAGTTGTCCATTTCTTCTAGGTTTTCCAGCTTGTTAGCATATAGATTCTCATAATATTCTCTTATAATTCTTTGTATTTCTCTGGGGTCTGTCATTATTTTTCCTTTCTCATTTCTGATTGTGTTTATGTGTGTAGTTTCTCTTTTTCTCTTAATGAGTCTGGCTAGGGGTTTATCTATTTTGTTTATTTTTTCAAAGAACCAGCTCTTGGTTTCATTGATTTTTTTCTATTGTTTTATTCTTCTCAATTTTATTTATTTCTTCTCTGATCTTTATTATGTCCCTCCTTCTGGTGACTTTGGGCCTCATTTGTTCTTCTTTTTCCTATTTCAGTAATTGTGTCTTTAGACTATTCATTTGGGAATGTTCTTCCTTCTTTAAATAGGCCTGGATTGCAATGTACTTTCCTCTTAGAACTGCCTTTGCTGTGTCCCACAGAAGTTGTGGCTTTGTGTTGTTGTCATTTGTCTCCATATATTCTTTGATTTCTGTTTTGATTTGGTCGTTAACCCATTGATTAATTAGGAGAATGTTGTTAAGTCTCATGTATTTGTGAGCCTTTATGTTTTCTTTCTAAGGTTTAATTCTAGTTTTATACCATTATGATCTGAGAAGTTGGTTGGTAGAATTTCAATATTTTTGACTTTTCTGAGGTTCTTTTCGTGGCCTAGTATGTGGTCTATTCTGGAAAATGTTCCATGTGTACTTGAGAAGAATGTGTATCCTGTTGCTTTTCGGTGTAGAGTTCTGTAGATGTCTGTTAGGTCTATCTGTTCTAGTGTGTTGTTTAGTGCCTCTGTCTTTACTTATTTTCTGTCTGGTTGATCTGTCCTTTGGAGTGAGTGGTGTGTTTAAGTCACCTAAAATGAATGCATTGCTGTCTATTTCCTCCTTTAATTCTGTTAGTATCTGTTTCACATATGCTGGCGCTCCTGTGTTGGGTGTATATACATTTATAATGGTTATATCCTCTTGGTGCATTGACCCCTTTATCATTATTTAATGTCCTTCTTTATCTCTTGCTACTTTGTTCGTTTTGAAGTCTATTTTGTCTGATACAAGTACTGCAACACCTGCTTTTTTCTCCTTGTTGTTTGCATGAAATATCTTTTTCCATCCCTTCACTTTTAGTCTGTGCATATCTTTGGGTTTCAGGTGAGTGTCTTGTAGGCAGCATATAAATGGGTCTTGCTTTTTTATCCCTTTTGTTACTCTGTGTATTTTGATTGGTGAATTCAGTCCATTTGCATTTAGGGTGATTATTGATAAATATGTACTTATTGCCATTGCTGTCTTTAGATTCGTGGTTACCGAAGGTTCAAGGGTAGCTTCTTTACTATGTAACAATCTAACTTAAGTTTCTTGTTAAGTAATTGTAAACACAGTCTGATGTTTCTTTATTTCTCTACCTTCTTATTCTTCCTCCTCCATTCTTTATATACTAGGTGTTTTATTCTTTGCCTTTAGTTAGTATTTGAATGATCTGCTTTCTTTGCTATGATTTTATTTTCTCTGGTGACGTCTTTTTAGCCTTAGGAGTGCTTACCCCTAGAGCAGTTCCTTTAAGATGTCCTGTAGAGGTGGCTTATGGGAGGCAAATTCTCTCAGCTTTCCCTTGTCTGGAAATTGTTTAATACCTCCATCATATTTAAATGATAATCGTGCTAGATACAGTATTCTTGGTTCAAGGCCCTTCTGTTTCATGACGCTAAATATATCATGCCGTTCTCTTCTGGCCTGTAGTGTTTCTGTTGAGAAGACTGATGATAGTCTGTTGGGTTTTCCATTGTAGGTGATCTTTTTTCTTTCTCTAGTTACCTTTAATACTCTGTCCTTATCTTTGATCTTTGCCATTTTAATTGTTATGTGTCTTGGTGTTGTCTTCCTTGGGTCCCTTGTGTTTGGAGATCTCTGGGCTTCCGTGGACTGTCAGACTATTTCCTTCCCCAGCATGGGGAAGTTTTCAGCAATTATTTCTTCAAATACACTTTCTATCCCTTTTTCTCTCTCTTCTTCCGCTGGTACTCCTATAATGTGAATATTGTCCCGTTTGTATTGGTCACATAGTTCTCTTAATATTCTTTCATTCCTAGAGATCCTTTTATCTCTCTGTGCCTCAGCTTCTCTGTATTCCTGTTCTGTGATTTCTATTCCATTAACCGTCTCTTGCATCTCGTCCAGTCTGCTTCTAAGCCCGTCATTGGCTTGTCTCATTTCTGCCTTGTCTTCCCTGTCTTCCCTCACTTCCTCCCTTAGCTCTTGCGTATTTCTCTGTTGATCCATCAGCATTTTTATGACTTTCATTCTGAATTCTTTTTCAGGAAGATTGTGTACTTCCAGCCCTTCAGGTTCACTCTCAGGTGTTTTTTGGGTCTGGGTGATCTTTGTCTGTACCGTATTCCTCTGTATTTTTATGGTGATGGAAGTGGTCGCTGGTAGGTGCCATGTATGTCAGCTGGGCTCTTTAAGACTTAGAAAAAAAAAACCAAGGAAAACAAACCAAAACCAAAACCAAAACAAACAAAAAAAAGAAGGAAGAGAAAGAAAAAGAAAAAAAAAAAAGAAAGAAAAGAAAAGAAAAAAAGGGGGAAAAAACCCCGCCCACCCAGAGTGGATTCTGTAAGGATGCTGTAGGTGGCGCTGTTGCTCCACCACTCCGCAGCCATGGCCATGCTGCTCTTTGTAGCTCTGGCCGGGGCAGGAACAAATGGGAGTCTCTTCTTCTCTTTGTAATGTTTCAGTGTGGCTACCTTTTCCAGTCGCCAGCCAAGGGGTCCCAAATTCCTCAGGACTCCCAGCCCGCTGGGCTGAGCGTGCCTGGGCTATCATGTTCCCTTGCTGGGCCCCCTGCCTCTCCAAGACTGCTAAAAACAGCACACGCTTTTCTCTTGTCCCGGGGTGCCGGCTGCATGGATCTGGGCATGTTCCCAGCTCAAAACGTGCACCTTCTGCCTCTCCAATATCTGATGCACTGCACGATGTGTTTTAGTGCTCCCGGTGCAGATCACCGGGGCTGGTTATTTTGCGGGGTGTACTTCCACTCCCTCCCGGCTCTGAATCCTCTCCTCCCGCTGGTGCTCTGGGGTGGGGAAGTGCTCGGGTCCTGCCCGCACACGGCTACGTATCTTACCCGCCTCGTGGGGTGCCGAGTCCTCTCAGGTGTAGCTGCAGGCTGTGCTGTAAATTCTGGTCTCTCTTTTAGGCGTTGTTGTATTTGGTGTATTTTCATAGATTTATATAGTTTTGGGAGGAGATTTCCTCTGCCCTGCTCACACTGCCATCTTCCCAGAAGTTCTGAATGGAATTGTTTTCCTGATTTCTCTTTCTGCTAGTTCATCATTAGTATATAGGAATGCGACAGATTTCTGTGTGTCGATTTGGTATCGTTCAACTTTGCTTAATTCACTCATTCTAGTAGTTTTGGGGTGGATTTTTTACGTTTTTTTATGTACAATATCATGTCATCTGCAAACAGTGACAGTTTAACTTCTTTCTTACCAATATGGTTGCGTTTTATTTCTTTGTTTTGTCTGATTGCCATGGCTAGGACCTCCAATGTTATGTTGAATAAAAGTGGGGAGAGTGGGCATCCTTGTCTTGTTCCCAATCTTAGAGAAAAAGCTTCCAGCTTTTCACTGTTAAGTATGACATTGGCTTTGGGTGTGTCAAATACAGTCTTCATTATTTTGAGGTACTTGCCCTTTATAGCTATTTTTTTGAGAGTTTTTATCATGAATGGGTGTTGAATGTTGTCAAATGCTTTTTCAGCATTTCTTGAGATAATCATGTGATATTTGTCCTTTTTGTTGATGTGGTGTATGATGTTGATTGATCTTCGAATATTGTACCGTCTTTGCATGCCTGGAATAAATGCTGCTTGATCATGATGGATGCTCTTTTTGATCTACTTTTGAATTCAATTTGCTAAAATTTTGTTGAGTATCTTTACATCTATGTTCATCAGTCATATTGGTCTGTCACTTTCTTTTTTTGGGTGTCTTTGTCTAATTTTGGTATTAGAGTGATGCTGGCCTCATTGAATGAGGTTGGAAGTATTCCCTCGTCTTCTACTTTTTGTAAAACTTTAAGGAGCATGGGTATTAGATCTTTACTAAAGCTTTGATAAAATTCAGCAGTGAAGCCATCTGGTGCAGTGTGTTTATTCTTAGGTAGTTTTTTTGATTACCAATTCAATTTCATTGCTGGTAATTCATCTGTTCAGATTTTCCATTTCTTCCTGGGTCAGACTTTGAAAGTTTTATTTTTCTAAAAAGTTGTCCATTTCTTCTAGGTTATCCAATTTTTTAGCATATAATTTTTCATAATATTCTCTAATAATTCTTTTTACTTCAGTGTTGTCCATAGTGATTCTTCCTTTCTCATTTCTGAATCTGTTTATATGTGTAAACTTTTTTTCTTGATAAATCTGGCTAGGGATTTTTCTATTTTGTTTATTTTCTCAAAGAACTATCTTCTGGTTTCCTTGATTCTATTGTTTTGTTTCATTCTTATTATATTTTTATAATATTTTATTCTTCTCAATTTTATTTTTTTCTGCTCTGATCTTTATTATGTCCCTCCTTCTAGTGACTTTGGGCCTCATTTGTTCTTCTTTTTCTAGTTTCATTAATGTGCATTTAGACTGTTCACTTGGGGTTGTTCTTCCTTCTTGAGGTAAGCTTGTATTGCCCTATACTTTCCTCTTAGAATGGTGTTCACTGCATCCCACAGATTTTGGGGTGTTGAGTTGTTGTTTTCATTTGTCTCCATATATTGACTGATCTCTGTTTTTATTTGGCCATTGATCCACTGATTATTTAGGAACATGTTAATCCTCTACGTGTTTGTTGGCTTTTTTGTTTTTTTGCATGATTTATTTCTAGTTTCACACCTTTATGGTCTGAGAAGTTGGTTGGTATAATTTCAGTCCTTCTGAATTTACTGATGCTCCTTTTGTGGACTAGTATGTAATCTATTTTTGAAAATGTTCTTGTGCACTTGAGAAGAATGTGTATCCTGCTTATTTTGTTTGGAGTGTTCCATAATGTCTGTTAGGTCCATCTGTTCTATTGCATTTTTCGGTGCCTCTGTCTCCTTATTTATTTTCTGTCTAGTTGATCTGTCCTTTTCAGTGAGTGGTCCATTGACGTCTCCTAAATGAATGCATTGCATTCTGTTTCCCCCTTTAATTCTGTTAGTATATGTTTCACATATGTAGGTGCTTCTGTGTTGGGTGCATACATATTTATAATGGTTATATCCTCTTGTTGGACTGACCCCTTCATCATTATGTAATGTCCTTCTTTGTGTCTTGTTACTTTCTTTGTTTTGAAGTCTATTTTGTATGATAAAAGTACTGCAACTCCTGCTTTTTTCTCCCTGTTTTTTGCATGGAATATTTTTTTCTATCCCTTCACTTTTATTCTGTGTATGTCTTTGTATTTGAAGTGAGTCTCTTGTAGGTGTATCTTGTTTTTTATCCATTCCTTAACTTGATGTCTTTTGATTGATGCATTCAGTCCATTTACATTCAGGGTGATTATTGATAGATATGTACTTATTGCCATTGCAGGCTTTGGATTTTTGATTACCAAAGGTTGAAAGGCACCTTCTTTACTATCTAAGAGTCTAATTTAACTAATTTAATAAGCTATTTCAAGGACAATCTAAACGTTCTTTTTTTTTCTCCCTTTTTCTTCCTCCTCCCATCTGTATATATCAGGTGTCATATTGTGTACTCTTTGTGTATCCCTTGACTGATTTTGTGTGTAGTGGATTTAATTTTTTATTTACTTATTAATTAATTGGTCTTCTTTCTTTACTGTGGTTTTATTTTCTCTGGTGAAAGCTATTCAGCCTTAGGAACACTTCCATCTAGAGCAGTCTCTTTACAATATACTGTAGAGATGGTTTGTTGGAAGTAAATTCCCTCAACTTTTGCTTATTTGGAAATTGTTTAATCCCTGCTTCAAATTTTAAGTGATAATCTTGACGGGTAGAATATTCTTGTTTAGAGGCACTTCTGTTTCATTGCATTAAATATATCATGCCACTCCCTTCTGGCCTGTAAGGTTTCTGTTGAGAAGTCTGCTGATAGCCTGATGGGTTTCCCTTTGTATGTGATCTTTTTCTTTCTCTGGTTGCTTTCAGTACCCTCTCCTTGTCCTTGATCTTTGCCGTTTTAATTATCATATGTCTTGGTGTTGTATTCCTAATTTCCTCGTGTGTTGGGAGATCTCTGCACTTCCATGACCTGAGATTCTATTTCCTTCCCCAGATTGGGGAAGTTTTCAGCACTATTTCCTCAAAAGCACTTTTTATCCCCTTTTCTCTGTCTTCTTCTGGTACCTGTATTATGCGAATGTTTTTTCATTTGGATTGGTCACACAGTTCTCTTAATATTCTTTCATTCTTAGAGATCCTTTTTTTCTCTCTGTGCCTCAGCTTCTTTGTATTCCTTTTCTCTAATTTCTATTTCATTTACTGTCTCCTCTACCTCATCTAATCTTCTTTTAAATTCCTCCATTGTATGTTTCATTTCAGGTACTATAGTTTTCAAAGTTTCTATCTCTGTTGCATTCCTTCCTGAGATCTTGAATATTTTTCTGTAACTCTGTGAACATGTTTATGATTTTTGTTTTGAAATCTTTATCAGGAAGATTGGTGATTTCAGTTTCACTTAGCCCTCTTTTTTGTGTTTGAGGGATTTTTGTTTGTACAAGATTCCTTTGCCATTTCATATTTCTGATTCCTATGGATTAATAACTTTGTGTAGGTGGTGCCCTCTAGTGCCCAGAAGCTCTACTCTCTGGAGCTGCCCAGTACCTGGAATTATGGCAAGTGTTGCAGGCAAGTGGCACCAGTGCCTGTAGTGATGAAAGAGCTCCTTCCTGTTTCCAGGCTGCAGTGCCTGCCTCCATTACCACAGCCAGTGGGCAGAGTGTGCAAGGAAGAGCCTCTGTGCTATGCCCCTGGAGCTGTCTCACATGGGGCTGCCCTCTGGCTGGCCTGGTCTGATGTTGGGGGCAGCAGGTGAGCTGACTGGTGCCTACCAGGAGGAAGTAGTAGCAGGTTGAATATTGCAGTGGGGGCTTTGGCACTGCATTGCCATCCAGGAAGATGGAGTGCCTGAATCTCCTGAAGTTCCTTACCTGCTGGGTTGAGTGTGCTGGGATGATTTTGTCCACCAGTACTTTCTCCTGAGCATTGAGCTCTGTGTAAACCTTGCCCATTTATTAGCCCTCTTGCTATTGAGAAGTCTTTCAAAGTGCGCTCCTTTCTTTTGTCCAGGAGCAGCAAATTGTGGGTACCTATTCTCCAGAAGTGCCTGGAATCTCAGTCTCTCCTAATATTCTGCCTGTCTTTGCTTTCCAGCCCACCAATCTCCAGAGCACCATGTAATGTGGGTTTGTGCTCCTGGAGCAGATCTCCAGGGGTGGGTGTTTTGCAGTCCTGGGTTTCTACTCCCTCCCTGCTCTGTTTCCAATCCTCCCGCTTTTGAGCTGGGGTGGGGAGGAGGGCTTTGGTCCTGCTGGAATGTGGCTTTGCTTCTTTACCTTTTTTGTGTGAAGTCTTCTCTTTTCCCCAAATGTAGGCAGTCTGTCATAGCCTTCAGGTTGCTCTTTCAGGATTAGTTGTATTTGCTGTATTTTAGTGTGATGTGTAATTTTGGGAGGCAGTTTCTGCCTCACCTCTCATGCTGCCATCTTTTTCTGCCCTCCTTTGATATTATTTTTATTAGTCATGTATGTATACAATGATATAAAATTTTGATTAATTTACAGTTTCTTTGAGATGTCTGTGAAAGTTCAGTATTAAGTGCCTTATAGTCTGTTTAGTATTAAGTTGTCACAATTAAGAATAAATAAACAGTTGATTCTGTGTTTGCTAAGAACTGTGCAGGTATTAAACTATACTGATAATTAAGAAAATAAAATTTCTCCCTTAAGCAACTTGCAGTTTAGTGAATTATCCGTCATGTTTATATGTACTATAAATTTATGAATAAACATTGAAAAACATTGGAATAGAAGAGATCCACATTTTAAATGAGCTTGATTCTGAATTTATAATGGTCCATTAATTTATAATGGAAAGACAGAGGAAGTAGGAATTTGAAGTTGTTGATATACATTTGGGAACTTGCATAAATGGGTACAGGGTTTTCTCCATGCCTTTATTTCACTTTTGTTTCACCTAAGCAGTGGCATCATGCATCTATACAAACATTTTTTTTTCTCTGCATGAAAAATTTGCATACAATTGCACCCAAATGCTCAAAATTTTCTCTTACATAGATTTAATTTATAATGCATATAAAATTAAAATCACTATTCTTTTTTTTGTTATTGTTGTAGGAATAGTTAACTGGAATCCTTGTAACAAAATTTTAAATATAAAATACAATATTGTTAAGTGTAAGCATTATGTTGTACAGCAGATCTCTAGAATTTATTCATCTTTCATAAAATCACTCCATTTCCTTCTCCTCCGAGCCCCTGGTAACCACCATTCTTCTCTCTACATCTATGGATTTGACTATACTAGATACCTCATGTAAGTGAGATCACACAGTGTTTGTATTTCTGAGCTGGGCTTATTTCACTGAGCATGTCTTCAGGGTTCATCCATGTGGCTGCATATGGCAGGACATCCTTCTTTTCTTTAACGCTGGTAATAATATTCCATTATATGTATGTACCACATTTTCCTTATCCTTTTGTCTGTCAATGTACATTTAGGTTGCTTCCGTATTTTTGCTACTGAGGTAGTGCTGCAGTGAACATGGGAGGGCAGGTATTGCTTCAAGATGATTTCAGTTATTTTGGATATATTCCTAGAAGTGGGATTGCTGGATCATATGGTAGTTCTATTTTTAATTTTTGAGGATCCTCCCTACTCTTTTCCACAGTGGCAGTACCAAATTACCTTCCCACCAACAATGTACCAGAGTTCCAATTTTTCCACATCCTCACCAAATTGCCAAAATTACCTTTATTTCTCTTATGATAACAGCCTTCTTAACAGATGTGAGGTGATATATCTCATTGTGGTTTTGATTTGCATTTTTCTAATGATTAGTGATGTTGCACACTTTTTTGTGACCTCTTTGGAAAATTGTCTATTCAAATCCTTTGCCCACTTTCTAATTGGGTTTTTTGTTTTTTGCTTTTGAGTAGTAGTACTTAACTTTGTTTTAATAAGGACATGTATACCAGTGAATGAAATTATGTGGCCTCCTCAAGAATGATTTTGGCCTCAAGCACTTGTCATGAATATTTATTGTTACCTAATAAACATGCTGAAATTCTGTAATACAGAATTGTGGTTTTGGAAGTATACTGCAATGACGTTCTCTGGGTTCATCTTTAGGAAATCCAGTGGTGTGAAGACTTTCAGCAGTTGCAGTTTGAGTGACTTTAAAATTTTCATTTCTAATATGGGTGGTAAATGTCTTCAGAATAAGCCGCAAATGCAGAGGCCTCCAGCATCAATCTGCGGCAACCGCAAAGTGGAAGGAAACGAAACATGTGACTGTGGTACTGAGGAAGTAAGTCTCCTAAGTAGGAAAATTGATTAATAAATTTATTATTTTAATTCACTTCTTTGTCATGAATGTTATATATCTCAAATATGGCTGAGTATCATGGTGAGTGTTGGCAGTAAGTGAAATGAAGGTTGAAATACATATAGGAATATACTGTCTAGGTTTTGCAGGTTGAAGTGTTTTGAACAAATATAAAATGTTCTAAAAGAAAAAGTTATTCCTGATGGGAAAAAAGGGGGAATCTATAATGAGCTTTCAGGTTCCAAACTAAATATATAAAATATTTCCAAACCTGTGCTTGACCCTTGACATTTATTGAATATTCATGTGTCAGCAGACCATCAAATATCTTTTAGGGTATTTGATGGAATACCCTAAATCACAATGGAGTTAGTAGTATGGTGAGGAAAGACTATGTTAATATTATAGACTGAACATAGGGTGACTTTGATTATTCACTTGGTAGGGAGCCTTGAAAATGTAATAAATGCAAAATGTCCAGGATATAATGTTTCTGGAAAATTCAGTATTTGCAGCAATACTGCAGACACTATAAATTTCCATGATTACAAGATAAATGAAATGATATTAGGGTTTGATACATATATGAGTTTGAATGTACTTGTACCCATATCACATTGTTTTAATTACTTTGTCTTTGGATTATGTTTTAACATTTGGGAGAACAAGTCCTTCTCTTTACTCCTCATTTATTTATAAATCAGTTTCACTGAAACTGTATAGTTTCATAATCTGCATACAATAAAATGTACCCATCTTAACTGTACATGCTGATGAGTTTTGACAAATGTATTCAAGTGTTGGTACAATTAGGACATAGATTCTTTTTATTACCCCCAGAAATTTATTCATACTCCCTGCAGTCATTCCCACCTCTATTTGTCTCCAGGCAATTTCTGATTGTCAGTTTTGCTGATCTAGAAAGTCATATGAGTGAAATGATATGATATGTAATATTTGTGTCTGGCTTCCTCCTTTCAATACCTTGTTTTCGAGAGATTCATCAACATTGTTATATGTCGCAATGGTTCCTTCCTTTTTTATTTTGAGTAAGATTTCATTGTTTGGATATACCACACTCTGTTTTTCCATTCACCTGCTAATGGACATTTGAGTTGTTAACAGTATTATTAGGCCATTATTCTAAATCCCCAAAATTAGAATTGCTGGGTCATATGATAAGTGTGTGTTTATGAGAAACTGCCATTTGTATTTCCATTTGAATTGGAGAATCAGCATGTGAATGTAGAGACTTTGACTGGAATTTTTTTGTATCCATACATTAATTTGGAAGCAATTACTTTCTTACCAAAATTGAGTCTGCCAACCTATGAACATGGTATAGTGTACCTCTCCACTTATTTAAATCTTCTCTAATTGATTTAGTTCTTCTATAGCTTACTTGTTTTGATAACATTGTTTTAAAGGTTTATTTAACAGTTTTCTTTTGCTAGTATAAAAAATAAAATTGACTTCAGTGAATTCACTTTGGATCTAGTGTTAATTAGAAGGTCTGAGGTTGGTCTTCTTTGCTTTGTTCTTATTTTTAGGGGGAAAGTCTTCTGACTTTCACCATTAAAGATGTTAGATATAAGCCATTTTTTTTAACAGATGCCCTTTATATGTTAATAGGTTCTCTTCTACTTCTAGTTACCTGACAATTTTAAATGAAGGATTAGTGTTGAATTTTGTCAGATGTTTTATTTCTGTGACTACTGACCTCATCACATGAGTTTACTCCTTTTTTTTTCTTGTAATGTAGTGCATTTCATTGGTTTGTTTTTTAATGCTAACCCAACTGTGCAATCCTGAGATTAGACCCATGTAGGTTGTTAGGTCATCTACCTATCTAGATATAATTTGCTAATATTTCATTCAGGAATATGGCACTTATTTTCACAGAGTGATTGTGGTCTGTAGTTCTTTTCCTTTTTTGCAGTAATTTCTGGTTTTGGTAAAAGTGTAATTCTGGACTCAAAATGAGTTGCAAAGTGCTCCCCTACTCTTTATATTCTGAAAGAATTTAAGGTTGGTATTATTCCTATTTTTAAATTTATTACCGTTGTGGAAGAGCACTTAACATGAGATCTGCCATCTTAAATCTACCCTCCTACAAATTTAAAATTTTCACTTTATATTTAAGTTTATGACCCATTTTGAGTTTTTTTTTTTAGTGAAAGATATAGGGTCATTGTCTTAGAATTATTATTTCTTATGTGGATGTCAATTTTTTCCAGTACCATTTGTTGAAAACACTGTCCACTCCATTAAATTGCATTTGCTCCATTGTCAAAAATTTTGTTATCTCTGTGTAGGTCTGTTTCTGGGGTCTGTATTTTGTTTCAGTGATCTCTTTATTTTTTGAATACCGTGTTGTGATTTTTATAGTTTATAGTTGAGTGTTGTCAGACCTTCAAGTTTTTTCCTCCTTCTCCCCCTCCTGTCTTCCCTATTCCTTTGCCTTCTGCCCCTCCTCTTCCTTCTTCTTTAGTATAAATTATGTTGACTATTCTAAATCTTTTGCCTCTCCATATAAATTTTAGAATCAATTTGTCAGTATCCACAAAATAACTTGCTGTGATTTTGACTGGAGTGCTATTGAATCTCTAGATCAGGTCGGGAAGAATTGACGTGTTGATAATATTGATGGCTATGAACATGGATTATCTCTTTATTTATTTATACCTCCTTTGATTTCTTTCATCAAAGTTTTGTAGTTTTTCTTATGTATCCTGTAAAATTTTGTTAGAATTATTCAGTTTCATTACTAATGTAAATGGTATTGTGCTTTAAATTTCAAATTCCCACTTTTCATTGTTTGTATACAGGAAGACAGTTGACTCTTGTATATTAAATTTGTACCCAGCAACCTTGCTATAATCATTCATTACTCACAGGAGGGTTTTTTTTGTTTTTATTGGGTCAGTTATTGGATTTTCTTTACATATACAATATGTGGACAAAAAGAGTTTTAGTTCTTCCTTTCCAACTTATATATATATATATATATATATATACATTTAAAAATCTTTTATATTGAGGCTCATAAATAAAATGCACAAATTTTAGTTTACAGTTTGATAAATTTTGACAGTGTATACACTCATGTAACCATCACCCAGATCAAGACATCAAACATTCTCACTTTTTTTTCCTCCTTCACCCATTTTACCCATTCCCCTACCCCCTTCCCCTCTGGCAACCACCCATCTGTACTCTGTGCTTTATGAGTTTATTTCAATTTTGTTTATCATTTTGTTTTCATTTTTAGATTCCATATATAAATGAAATCATATGGTATTTATTGTCCTCTCCTTAACTTATTTGATTTTGCATAATATCCTCTAGGTCCATTTATGTTGCAAATGGCAAGATATCACTCTTTTTTATGACTGAATAATAGTCTGTTGCATATATGTACTGCATGTTATTTATCCATTCATCTATTGATGGACATTTAGGTTGTTTTCATATTTTGGCTATTGTAAATAATGTGATAAATATGTTTGCACATATCTTATCAAATTATTGATTTTGTTGTCTTCAGGTAAATTCCCAGAAGTCGAATTGCTGGGTCACTTGATATTCCTATTTTTAATTTTTAGAGAACATCCATACTGCTTTCCATAGTGGCTGCACCAATTTGCAATACCACCAGCAGTGTTCAAGGGTTCCCTTTTCTCTGCATCCTTGCCAACACTTGTTATTTCTTGTCTTTTGGATAGTAGCCATTCTGACTTGTGTGAGCTAATAATTCATTGTGGTTTTGATTTGCATTTCCCTGATGATTAGTGATATGGAGCATCTTTTCATATGTTTGATGGCCATCTGTATGTCTTCTTTGCAAAAATATCTATTCATGTCCTCTATCCAGTTTTTAATTGGATTGTTTAGCATTATGTAAATTCTTTGTATTTTTTGGATAGCCCCTTACTGGATATATCATTTGCAAATATATTCTTCCATATGGTAGGTTGCCTTTTTGTTTTATTGGTTTCCTTTGCTGTACAAAAGCTTTTTAGTTTGATGTAGTCCCACTTATTTATTTTTACTTTTGTTTCCCTTCCCTGGTTAGACATAACCAGAAAATACTCATACTGATGTTCAAGAGTTTACTGCTTATGTTTTCTTTTAGGGGATTTTGGTTTTATGTCTTATATTTAAGTATTAATCCACTTACTTGTGTATGGTGTAAGATAGTGATCCAGTTTCAGCCTTTTGCATGTAGCTGTTCAGTTTTCCCAACACCATAAAGAGACTTTTTTCCTCCATTGTATATTCTTTCCCCTTTTGTTATTTTTAACTGACCATATATTTTGGATTTATTTCCAGACCCTCTGTTCTGCCCCACTGGTCTGTGTATCTGTTTCTGTGCCAGTACCATACTATTTTAATTACTGTTGCCTTGTAATAAAGTGTGAGATCAGGGAGTGTGATGTTCCCTGCCTTATTCTTCTTTCTCAAGACTGTTTGGGCTATTGAGGATTTTTTAGAATTTTTTAAGAAGTCCATACAAATTTTAAAATTATTTTCTCTAGTTCATTGAAAAATGCCATTGGTATTTTGGTAAGGATTGAATTAAATGTGTAAATTGCTTTGGGAAATATGACCATTTTGACAATTAATTCTTCATATTTATGAACATGTAATATCTTTCCATTAATTGTGTCTTCCTCAATTTCTTTCACCAATGTCTTTTATAATTTTCAGATACCACTTTCAACCTGTATATTTAAAATTTCATTTTCTTATCTTATTGCATTTGCTAGGATTTCTAGTAAGATGTTGAAAGAAAAGCTTAGTTTCTCACTATAAGCCTGATTTTAGCTGTAGCATTTTTTCAGATGTGTTATTAAGTTGAGGAAGTTCTCCCCTATTTTTAGTTTGTTAATAGTTTATGTAACAAGTGAGTGTTGGATTTTGTCAAATGCATTTTCTACATCAATTGTTATAGTCATTTGTTTTTTCTTCTTCACCTTGTTGATATGATGCACTATATTAATTATGTTTGGATGATAAAGCAGCCTTGAATACTTGTGATAAATCCCACATGATTGTGGTGTATAATTATTTTTATACATTGTTGGATATGATTTCCTAATTTTTTGTTGAAGATTTTCTGCATCTATGTTTATGTGAGATTTTGGTCTGTGATTTTCCTTTCTTATAAATTCTTTGCCTAGCTATATTAGTAAGGTAATATTGGGCTTATATAATGAATTATGAAGCATCACACATCAATACTTGGAAAGTAATCTGTCAGTGATTCCATGGGATTAAAGTAATGGTAGCTGCATGTTTAGTGTGTCTCCTGGATTCTGTCCTATATGCTTCTCTTGGCTGATTATAATTTGTATCCTTTCCATATAATAAAGCATAACTGTGGGTATAACAGCTTTCAGTGAGTTCTATGAGTCCTTACAGTAAATTATCAAACCTGAGAGTGGTTTTGGGAATCCACTGAACTTGTGATTGGTGTAAGAAGTGAGGACCATCTTGGAGGCTGTTCTAACTTTGCAAAGAGCCTAAACTCTATGCATCCTTTTTGCCTGGCTTTATTGAGGTATGATTGTCAAATAAAACTTGTATTTATTCAAGGTATGCAACATGATATATTATATATATAGTGAAATGATTACCACAATTAAACTAATTAACTTGTCTATCACTTCACGCAGTTATCATTTTTTTGTGTGTCTGGTAAGGACACTTCATTGTGTGTATGTGATGAGGACACACATCTTAGCAGATTTCAGGTATGCAGTGCAGTTTTGTTAACTGTTGTCATCATGCTGCATATTAGATCCTGAGAACTAATTCATCTTATAAATGAAAGTTTGTACCCTTTGATCAATACCTCTCCTTTTCTCCTACCTTCCAGGCACAGGTATCTGCCATTCTACTATCTGGCACGATTCTTCAATTTCCAAAAAAATTTGTTTCAGATGTTACCCAGTTTTGTATTTGGATAAGAATGGAGTACCATTTACTCTGTTTTAACATGAAGTAAAAGCCCTACTTTAGTATTTTAATTGTTAGAATGCAGTAATCTGTAAATGTTGAATCATTCAAATTCTTCCTGAAAACTCAAAAAATAAGCCCAGAAAATATAGCTCCTACTAGTTTATATTATTGTTATGATGTATTTTTACTTGTGCATTACACTTATTCACAGCAATGTGGACCTGATAGCTGTTGTAATCCTAGAACTTGTGAGCTGAAACCAGGAGCACAATGTGATACAGGATCATGCTGCAAGAATTGTCAAGTAAGATTTAAGTTTATTAATATCTTCCAACCATATAATGGATAATGTTTGGGAAAGTTTAGAACACTTAGACCTATAGCTGTAAGGCAAAATAAATGAATGTTCAAATGAAGGAATCAATGTTCAAATAAAGAAAAGGATACTAACTTCAGAATCACTCTGAGTTTCTGAATGTTAGTTGGATGTTGAAACCTCCTTCTAATGCCATTATTATCCCTAATTTGATGCTGTTGTTTTTAAGCCTTGGTTGAGAGATATTATAGAATTCTTCAATATAGGATTTATCCATTAAAAGGGACATTTTTCACTCTATCTATCCAATATTTCAATTTTTATAAATAAGAATGTAGCTAGTGGTTATGATAGGTATCTGTAGGTATGTAATTGAAAGATATAGCAGTTTCCCATCAATGTAGAAATAACAAAACTCACTAGAAATAACACTGAAAATTCTACATGTTAGCACAAAATGTAAACTATGAATTTATTATTCAAAGGTCGTTTGACTTAAAGATCTCAGTTAAGTGTATATAATAAAGTTGTTGACTCCTGTTTCCTGTTTTCCTTTTCATGTTCTCTGATATATTGTACCATATTCATCATATGAGATCCCTTTACTGAACTACCTACCATGGGTTCTGTGTTCTTCACTATTATTTTTTTATGTTATTTTTTTCCTAGAGTTTATCATGTGGTTCCGTTCTTACCTCTGTGATATTTATAGTGTCAACTGGAATTCACCAATTAAGTATGAGATAGATACCCATTTAAGATTCTTTACATAAATATTCAGAATTCCACCTACTGAAGTGTTAATTAACTATAAGATAATTCAGGAGAGAGATACAGTTGGGTTCCTTCCTCTCCAAGGATTTCTGTAGTTGAACCACCTCTTAATCACCCATCATTTTCTCTCTGTTCATTCTCAGTTAGTTATGTTTCACATTTTTCATGGAATTAAAATATTCTATACTTAAAACCTATGGCTTGCGTGTGTATATTATTTGGAAATTGGCTAAATTACACAATTTTCATCCAAAAGGAATAATTACTTCAAGCTTAAAGTGTTGTTTCCTCCCTTGATCTGGAACATACACAAAATTACTTTGGTTTTTAACACATTGTATTTGTGTTATGCTTTTTCTTGTACACGTGTCATCTGTTTTGATAGCATTCTCTGTTTTTGATATTATTATCATAATTCTTTATATAAAAGTACTAATAGACATTAATGAATAATCAACTATAAATGGAATTAGCACAATTATGAAATAGGTATTAATAAACACAACAGTCATATATAATGTTTTATTTATTTTAATTTTTATTAGATTGAAAGAGCAGGTGTTGAATGTAGGCCCATAAAGCATGTTGAATGTGATGTTCCTGAGGTTTGTAATGGAACCTCACCACTCTGTCAACCTGACATAACTATACACAATGGACACATATGTAAAAATGAATTTATGTGTTTTGATGGAGACTGTCATGATCTTGATGCACGTTGTGAGGCCACATTTGGAAAAGGTAATATTGTTTTGTAACATCTAAGTAGTTTGTAATCAATATTTTTAATTAACATCAACATGGCAATGGGAAAATATATATACAGAATTTAAATTGTATATATTAAATTTAATATATTTAAATTATTTTGTTTAACATGTAGTTTTATTTTTTTAAACCTTATTAAGGTATAATTGACAAAATGTTTGTATTTAAAGGGTATGACTTGATATTTTGTCACATATGTATTTCACATTGTGCTTAACCTATCAGTCACATACACACACACACACACACACACATATGCACACACACTCAGAAGTGGGATTGCTGGATCATAAAGTAGTTCACTTTTAATTTTTGAGGAGCCTATATGCAGTTTTCCATTATGGCTATACTAATTTTCATTCCCACCACCCATGTACAGAGGTTCCCTTTTCTCTGCATCCTTGCTAACACTTTTTTGTCTTTCTCATAGTAGCTGTTCCGAAAGGTATGAGTTATGGTTTTTGATTTGCATCTCCCTGATTAATGATGTTGAGTACTTTTTCATATATATCATGGCCATTTGTATTTTTTTTTTTGAGAAATGTCTATTCAAGTCCTTTGCTACTTTTATGTCATTATTTGATTTTGATACTGAGTTGTGTGAGTTACTTATATATTTTAGAATTTAACCCCCTATCAAATATATGATTTACAAATATTTTCTTCCACTCTTTTCACTCTGTTGGTTGTTTCTTTTGTTGAGAAGCTTTTTAGTTGATGCAGTCCCACCTGTCTATTTTTGCTTTTCTTGCCTGTGGTCTTGTGTAATATCCAGAAAATTATAGTCCAGACCAATGTCTAAGAGCTTATTCCCTATGTTATCTTCTAGTAGTTTTATAGTTTTAGGTGTTGATTTTATGACCCCACCACCCCATCAAGTTTTATTAAGATTGATATATAACATTTGTAACTTTAAGGTGTACAACCTGCTGATTTCATACTGTTACATGTTATAAAAATAATCACCACCATAGTGTTAGCTACCACTCCATCATGTAACATAATTTGCATTTTTTTGGTGGTAAGACTATTTAAGATATCTTTGTCATTCTCAAGAATATATTACAATATTAAGTATAAATGTCGTGCTATACATTAGAATCTTATAACTGCACGTTTATGTCCTTTGTGAACATCTCTCTTTTATCCCACCTTCCAAGCCTGTAGTAACCACCACTCTGCTCTCTACTTCTATGAGCTCAGCTTTTTTAAGATTCCATATATAGGTGATTATATATTTTTTCCTTCTCTGACTTATTTCCTTTAGCATAATGCTCACAAGTTTTGCTCATGTTGCAAATAGAAGGATTTCCTTTTTTGTGACTGTATAATATTCCATTGTATATAAGTACCACTTTTGTTTACCCACTCATTTGTTGACAGACACTTAGGTTGTTTCCATATTTTTCCTATTGTGAATAATGCTGCAATGAACATGGGTGTGTAGAAATCTCTTCAAGATCCTGTTTTCATTTCCTTTGGATATAAAGTAGATTAGAAGCAGGATTGCTGGATCATATGATACTTCTATTTTTAAGTTTTTGAGGAACTTCCCTACTGTTATTCATAGTGTCTTTAACTATTACATATTCCAACTAACAGTGCACAAGTGTTCCGTTTTTCCCACATCCTCACCAACATTTTTTATTTATTGACTTTTTTATGACAGCCATTCTAACAGTGAGATGTTATCACACTGTAGTTTTGATTTTCATTTTCCTGGTATTAGTGATATCAATTACTTTTTCATGTACCTGTGTGTCTTTGAAAATAGCTTACTCAATTCCTTTGCCATTTATTTTTATTTTTTATTTTGCTATTATTAATGTACAATTACATGAGCATATTATGGTTACTAGACTCCCCCTATTATCAAGTCCCTAGCACATACCCCATTACAGTCACTGTCCATCAGCATAGTAAGATGCTATAGAATCACTACTTGTCTTCTCTGTGTTATACTGCCTTCCCTGTACCCCCCTCCCCGCTACATTATGTGTGCTAATTGTAATGCCCCCTTTCCTCCCCCCTTATCCCTCCCTTCAAACCCATCTTCCCTAGTTCCTTTCCCTTTGGTAACTGTTAGTCCATTCTTGGGTTCTGTGAGTCTGCTGCTGTTTTGTTCCTTCAATTTTTTCTTTGTTCTTATACTTCACAGATGAGTGAAATCATTTGATACTTGTCTTTCTCCACCTGGCTTATTTCACTGAGCATAATACCCTTTAGCTCCATCCATGTTGTTGCAAATGGTAGGATTCTTTTACTTCTTATGGCCAAATAATATTCAATTGTGTATATGTACCACATCTTCTTTATCCATTCATCTACTGATGGACACTTAGGTTTCTTCCATTTCTTGGCTATTGTAAATAGTGCTGTGATGAACATAGGGGTGCATATGTCCTTTTGAAACTGGACTGCTTCATTCTTAGGGTAAATTCCTAGGAGTGGAATTCCTGGGTCAAGTGGTATTTCTATTTTGAGTTTTTTGAGGAACCTCCATACTGCTTTCCACAATGTTTCGACTAATTTACATTCCCACCAGCACTGTAGGAGGGTTCCCCTTTCTCCACATCCTCACCAACATTTGTTGTTTTTTGTGTTTTGGATGGTGGCCATCCTTTCTGGTGTGAGGTGATAATCTCATTGTGGTTTTAATTTGCATTTCCCTGATGATTAGTGATGTGGAGCATTTTTTCACGTACCTGTTGGCCATCTGAATTTCTTCTTTGGAGAAGTGTCTGTTCAGCTCCTCTGCCCATTTTTTAATTGGCTTATTTGCTTTTTGTTTGTTGAGGTGCATGAGCTCTTTATATATTTTGGATGTCAACCCTGTATCAGATATGTCATTTATGAATATTTTCTCCCATACTGTAGGATGCCTTTTTGTTCTATTGATGATGTCCTTTGCTGTACAGAAGCTTTTTAGTTTGATATAGTCCCACTTGTTCATTTTTGCTTTGTTTCCCTTGCCTGGGAAGATATGTTCATGAAGAAGTTGCTCATATTTATGTCCAACAGATTTTTGCCTATGTTTTTTTCTAAGAGCTTTATGGTTTCATGACTTACATTCAGGTCTTTGCTCCATTTTGAGTTTACTTTTGTGTATGGGTTTAGACAATAATCCAGTTTCATTCTCTTACATGTAGCTGTCCAGTTTTGCCAACACCAGCTGTTGAAGAGGCTGTCATTTCCCCATTGTATATCCATAGATCCTTTATCATCCTTTGCCCATTTTTAAGTCAGACTGCTTTTCTGCTAGTGAGTTCTATGAGTTCTTCATATATTTTGAAGATTGTCTTTATTATATTATAATTTGAAAATATTTTCTCTCATTCCATGGGTTGCTATTTCAGTTTTGGATTGTTTCTTTTTTTTTAAAGAGCTTTTTAGTTTGATGAGGTCCCACTAATTATTTTTTGTTTTTGTTGCTTGTGTTTTCATGTCATATACAAAAGTTGCTGCCAAGACCAATGTCAAAGAGCTTTTTCCCTGTGTCTTCTTCTAGGAGTTTTATGGTTTCAGTTCTTATATTTAAGTCTTTAGTCCATTTTGAGTTCATTTTTGTGTATGGTGAAAGATAGGGGCCAAATGTCATTCTTTTGCATGTGAATGTCTTATTTTCTCAGTACCATTTATTAAAGAGACTCCCCAATTGAGTTTTCTTGGCCCTCTTGACAAAAATTAATTGACCATGCAAAGGTTTGTTTCTGGACTCTTGGTTCTGTCCCATGTCTATGTGTCTGTTGCATTGCCAGTACTATGCTGTTTTAATTGGTATAGCTTTGTAGTATAGTTCAAATAAAGACGGGTGTACCTCCAGCTTTGTTCTTTCTTAGGATTGCTTTGGCTATTCAGGGCCTCTTGTGGTTCCATGCAAGTATTAGGATTGTTTTTTCTATTTCTGTGAAAAATGCCATTGGGACTTAGATAGGAATCGCATTGAATCTACAAATGGCATTGGGTAGTATGGACATTTTAACAATATTAATTCTTCTGATCCATAAGCATGGAATATCATTCCTTTGTTTGTGTCTTAGATTTCTTTCGTGAAAGCCTTGTAGTTTTCAGGGTCCAGAGCTCTCATTATGTGGTTACATTTATTCTGAAATATTTATTGATTTTTGATGCTATTGGTAATATTATTTGTTTCTTTATTTCTTTTTCAGATGTTTTTGTTAGTGTATAGAAATTCAACTGATTTCTGTATGTTGATTTTTTGTCCTGCAACATTACTGAATTTGTTGATTAGTTCTATTAGCTTTTTGGTGGAGTCTTCAAGATTTTCTCCATATGAGATTATATTGTCTGCAAATAAAGACACTTTTACTTCTTTCTTTCCAGTTGTATGCCTTTTACTTTTCTTCTTTGACTGCCCTTGCTATGACTTCTAGTACTATGTTGAGTAGGAATGGTAAGAATTTGCAACCTTGTCTTTTTCCTGATGTTAGAGGAAAAGCTCTTTACTTTTCACCATCCTGTATAGTGTTGGCTGTAGGTTTATTATATAAATTAGAAATTAATAAATTTATAAATATAAATATATACATTTATTATAAAAATGCACAGCCTTTAATTTGTTAAGGTATGTTTCTTCTATACTCAATTTGTTGAATGTTTTTATCATGAAAGGATGTATGTTGTCAGATACCTTTTCTGCATCTGTTGAGATGATCATGTAATTTTTTCTTTTATTCTGTTAATGTGGTGTATCATATTTATTGATTTGCGTATGTTGAACCACCATAGCATTCCATAGAAAAATATCATTTGGTCACCATGTATGATCCTTTTAGCGGTCTGTTGAATTTGGTTTGTCAATATTGTATTGAGAATTTTTGCATCTGTACTTCTCAAGGATGTTGGTCTGTAGTTTTATTTTTTTGCAGTGTTCATATCTGGCTTTGATATCAGGGTAAAGTTGGCTTCATAAGATGAGTTTGGAAGTGTTGTCTCCTCTTCAAGTTTTTGGAAGAGTTTGGGAAGGATGGGCATTAATTTTTCTTTAAATGATTCCTATAATTCACAAGGGCAAACATCTGGTTTGGGCTTTTCTGTCTTGAGAAGTTTTTGATTACTGATTTAATCTCATTACTCATTATTGGTCTGCTCTGATTTTCTATTTCTTCATGATTTAGTCTTGGTTTGTTGTATGTTTCTAGGAATTTATCTATTTTTTCCCTAGGTTGTACACTTTGTTGTCATATAATTTTTCAAAGCAGTCTCTTAAGATCCTCCATTTTAATGTTATAAGTTGTAATGTCTCCTTTCATTTCTAATTATGTGAGTCTTCTCTCTCTTTTTCTTAGTTTACTTAAAGTTTTGTCAATTTCACACATTAAAAAAAAACTTCTTAGTTTTGTTAATCTTTTAAAATTGTTTTTCTTGTCTGTATTATTTATTTCTGCTCTGATCATTGTTATTTCTTTTCTTCTACTGACTTCATGCTTGTTTGCTCTTTTTCTGTTTCCTTGAGGTGTAAAGTTAGGTTGCTTATTTAAGATATTTTTTAATGTTTAATATTTTTCCATTTTTAATTGAGGTATAGTTGATATACAATACTTTATTATTGTATGGCTTCCAAGTGTACAACATAGTATTTCAACAGTTATCTACAATATTATATGCTCCTTCAATAAATATAGTTACTGTCAACAGAGAATGATATCTCAGTATTATTGACTATATTCTCTATGCTGAACTATCATTCCCATGACTAAATTCTATTATATTTGAGATTTTTGTGCCTGTTTATCCCCTTCACCTATTTAATCCACACACCCAAACCTCTCCTTCATGATAAATACCAGTCTCTTCTCTGTGTCTGTGAGTCCATTTCTGTTTTGTATTTTTTAAAGACACCACATATAAGTGAAATCATACAGTATTTGTCTTTCTCTGCCTGGCTTATTTCACTTAACCTAATATCCTGTAGGTCTATCCATATTATTGCAAATGGCAAGACTTCTTTCTTTTTTTATGGCTAAATAAAACTCCATTGTATATATGTACCACTTCTTTTTTTGTTGATTTTTTATGATTTGCATTTCCCTGATGATTAGTGATGTGGAGCACCTTTTCATATGTGACTGTTTGCCATCTGTATTTTTTCTTTGGAAAAATGTCTATTCAGGTCCTCTGCCCATTTTTTAATCAGGTATTTGTTTTTGTTTTTGTTTTTTTTTGGTGTTGAGGCATGTGAGTTCCTTGTATATTTTGGATGTTAACCCATTATCAGATACGTCATTTACGATATATTCTCCCGTACTGTAGGATGCCTTTTTGTTGTGCTGATGGTGTCCTTTGCTGTAAAGAAACTTTTTAGTTTGATGTAGTCCCACTTGTTTATTTTTACTTTTGTTTCCCTTGCCCAGCGAGATGTGTTCAGAAAAAAATTACTCATGCTTATGTTCAAGAGTTTTTTGCCTGTTCTTCTAAGAGTTTTATGGGTTCATGTCTTATATTTTGGTCATAATACATTTAGAATTTACTTTTGTACGTTTTGTTAGGAAGTAATCCAGTTTCATTCTCTTGCATTTAGCTGTCCAGTTTACCAACACCATTTATTGAAGAGATTTTCTTTTATTCTTTGTATATTTTTGCCTCCTTTGTCATATATTAATTGACTGTATATGAATGGATTTATTTCTGGGCTTTCTGTTCTGTTCCATTGATCTATGGGTCTGTTCTTGTGCCAGTACCATACTGTTTTGATTACCATAGCTTTGTACCATAGCTTGAATGAAGGAGCGTCATACTCCCAGCTTTGGTCTTCTTCCTCAGGATTGTTTGGCTGTTCAGGGTCTTTTGTAGTTCCATGTAATTTTAGGATTTTTTGCTTTAGTTCATTGAAAATTGCCATTGGTATTTTGAAAGAGATTGCATTGACTATGAATTGCTTTAGGCAGAATGGCCATTTTGACAATATTAATTCTTCCTATTCATGATCATGGGACAGATTTCACTTGATTGGTTTCTTCTTTAATTTCTTTCATCAGTGTCTTACAGTTTTCAAAGTATAGGTCTCTTTCACCTTCTTGGTTAAGTTTATTCCTCTGAATTTTATCCTTTTGATGCCATTGTAAATTGAATTGTTTTTCTGATTTCTCTTTCTGCTAGTTTGTTGTTAGTATATGGGAATGAAACAGATTTCTGTATATTGATTTTATATCCTGTGACTTTGCTGAATCCATTTATTAGTTCTAATAGTTTTTTGGTGAATCCTTTAGGGTTTCCTGTATATAGTATCATGTCATCTGCAAATAGAGGCAGTTTTACTTCTTCCTTACCAATTGAATACCTTTTATCTCTTTTATGTTCAAGAGATTTTTGCCTGTTCTTATAAGAGTTTTATGGGTTCATGTCTTATATTTTGGTCATAATACATTTAGAATTTACTTTTATATATTTTGTTAGTAAGTAATCCAGTTTCATTCTCTTGTATGTAGCTGTCCAGTTTACCAACACCATTTATTGAAGAGATTTTCTTTTATTCTTTGTATATTTTTGCCTCTTTTGTCATATATTAATTGATTGTATATGCATGGATTTATTTCTGGACTCTCTGTTCTGTTCCAATAATTGTGGGTCTGTTCTTGTGCCAGTACCATACTGTTTTGATTACCATAGCTTTGTACTATAGCTTGAATGAGGGAGCATCATACTCCCAGCTTTGGTCTTCGTTCTCAGGATTGCTTTGGCTGTTCAGGGTCTTTTGTAGTCTGATTGCCATGACTAGGACTTCAAGGATTATGTTGAGTAAAAGTGGTGAGAGTGGACATCCTTCTCTTGGTTTTATTCTTAGAGAAAAAGCTTTTAGCTTTTTGTCATTGAATATGATGCTAGCTTTGGGTTTGTCATTTATGACCTTTATTATGTTGAAGTGTGTTCGCTCTATACCCATTTTGTTGAGAATTTTTATCATGAATGGATGTTGAATGTTTTTTCAGCATTTATTATGATTATATATGATTTTTATCCATCCTTTTGTTAATGTGGTGTATCGACTGATTGATTTGAAGATATTGTACCATCTTCACATCCCTGGAGTAAATACCACTTAGTTATGATAAGTGAATCTTTTGATGTGTCTTTTAATTTGTTTCCTGATATTTTGTTGAAGATTTTTATGTCTGTGTTCATTAGGGATTTTGATCTGTCATTTTTTTGTAGTGTCTTTGGTTTTCTTATTAGAGTAATGCTAGCCTCATAGAATGAGTTTGGAAGTATTCCCTCCTCTCATTTTTTCCAATGCTTTAAGAAGAATGAATATTAGTTCTTCTTTAAATGTTCGGTAGAATTCATCTGTGAAACCATTTGGTCCTGGATTTTTGTTTCTTGGGAATTTTTGCATTACCAGTTCAATTGTTATGGTAATTGATCTGTTCAGATTTTCTGTTTCTTCCTGCGTCATTTTTGGAAGACTGTATGTTTCTAGGAATTTGTCCATTTCTTCTAGGTTGTCAAATTTATTAGCATATAATTTTTGATAGAATTCTTTATTCTTCAAATTTCTGTGGTGTCAGTTTTAACTTGTATATTTTCATTTCTGATTTTGTTTATTTGTGTCCTCTCATTTTTTCTTCATAAGTCTGGGTAAAAATTTGTCTATTTTGTTGATCTCAAAGAACCAGCTCTTGGTTTTATTGATTTTCTATTTTGTTCTTAGTCTCTATTTTATCAATTTATGCTTTGATCTTCATTATGTCTCCCCTACTAACTTTGGGCTTCATTTGCTCTTTGTCTGGTCACTTTATTTGTACAGTTAGATTGTTTATTTTAGATTGTTCTTATTTCTTAAGATAGGCTTATAATGCTGTAAACTTCTTTCTGATAACTGCTTTTGCTGGATACCACATATTTTGAACCCTTGTGTTTGTGTTTCATTTGTCTTCGTGTATTGTTTGATTTCCTCTTTTATATGTTCCTTGATCTTTTGTTTATTTAGAAGTATATTGTTTGGCCTCCACATGATTGTGTTTTTTCCTTTTTCTCTTGTACGTGATTTCTGGTTTCATACCACTGTGGCCTGAGAAGCTGCTTGATACAATTTCAGTCTTCTTAAATCTTTGAGATTGTTTTGTGTCCTACTATGATCTAGTTTGGAGAATGTTCCATGTTCCCTTTAGAAAAATGTGTATTTTATTGCTTTTGGGTATAATGATCTGTATATATCTGCTAAGTCCATCTGGTCTAACGTGTCACTCAGTGCCTCTATTTCCTTTTTCATTTTCTGTTTTGATGATGTATCCATTCATGTAAGTGGGTGTAAAGTCCACTAATATTATTGTGTTACTGTCAATTTCTTCCTTTATGTCTGTTAGAATTTGGTTTATATATTTAGTTCTCCTATGTTGGGTACATAGATATTTACAGTTGTTACATCCTCTTGTTGGACTGATCCCTTTATGATTATGTAATGTTCTTCTTTGTCTCTTGTCACTTTGTTTTGAAGTCTATTTTGTCTGACATAAGTATTACAACTCCAGCTTTTTTTTTTTTGTCCCTTTGTTCATGGTATGTCTTTCCTCAACCCTTTAGTTTCAGGCTGTGTTTGTCATTAGTTCTGAAGTTTGTCTCTTGTGAGCAGCAAATGGATGGTTGTTATTTTATCCATTCAGTCACCTTGTGTCTTTTGATTGGAGCATTTAGTCCATTTACATTTAAAGTAATTATTGATATGTGTGTACTTACTGCCATTTTGTTAAATGTTTCCTGGTTGTTTTTGTTCTTCTCTGATCCGTTATTTCTCTCTTGCTCTCTTTTATTGTGTTCTATGACTTTTTTCATGTCATAGTTGGATTTCCTTTCTCTTCCTTTTTTGAGAATGTAATATAAGTTTTTGGTTTGTGGTTATCGTGGGGTTCTTACATTACATCCCATGAATATAACAGTCTATATAAAGGTGATGGCCACTGAAGTTCAAATACATTCTAACAGCACTATATTTATTACTCCCCCTCTGCATCATTTTGTGTATATAATGTCTTCTTTTACACCTTTTTATTTAGTGATTTCCTTAAGTATTTTTTAGATATAATTGATTTTGCAACTTTCATCTAACTGACCTACTACCTCTTTATATGTTTGGTGTGCCAGTAGAAATTTTTCCCTTTCTTAAATTTCTTGCTTCTAGTTATGGTCTTTTCCTCTTATGGAAGTCCCTTTAATTTTTCTTGTAAGGCTGGGTTAGTAGTGGTGAATTTTTTCAACGGAGGTTTATCTGTGGAGCTCTTTATCTCTCCTTCAATTCTGAATGGTAACTTTGCTGGGTAGAGTATTCTTGGAGGGTATTTTTTTCCATTCAGCACTTTGAATATATCATGCCATTTCCTTCTGTCCTGTAAAGTTTCTGCAGAAAAATTAGCTGATAACCTTGTAGGGTTTCCCTTATACATAATTTGTTGCTTTTATCTTGCAAATATTCTCTTTGTTTTTTATCTTTTACATTTTAATTATGATGTGTCTTGGTGTGGGCCTCTTGGATTCATCTTGCTTGGAGTTCTCTGTGCTTCCTGGACCTGGTAGACTGCTTCCTTCCCCAGTTCAGGAATGTTTTCAGCCATTATCTCTTGAAATAAATTTTCTACTCCTTTCCCTTTCTCTCCTCCTTTTGGGACTTCTAAAATGTGGATGTGAGGACATTTGGTGATGCCCCTGATCTCTCTTACCCTATCCTCATTTTTTAAAATTCTTTCTTCTGCTGTTCAGCTTGAGTGCTTTGAATTACTCTATCTTCCAAGTCACTGATCCATTCTTCTGCATCTTTAGTCTGTTGTGCATTCCCTCCAGTGTATTTTTTATTTCATCTAGTGAATTCTTCATCTCTGATTGGTTCTTTTTTAGACTTTCTGTCTCTTTGTTGGTGTCTGCCTTGAGTTCTGTGATTGTTTTCTCAAGTCCACTGAACATCTTTGTAACCATTGCTTTAAACTCTTTACGAGATAGATTGGTTAAATGTTTCATTTAGTTTTTTTCTTCTTGCTCTGTTGTGACACATATTCCTCTGTTTCCTCATTTTGTTTGACTTTCCGTGTTTGATTCTATCAATTAATTGAAAGGGCTCCCTCTCCCAGTCCCAGTCTTGTAGGATTTGCCTTGTGTAGATTCCCCTGTGTAGGACTACATGTGCCCCATTGTTCTGGCAAGCTAGTGGCTGAGTAATTGTGGGATGGGCTCTTACTGGTGCTGGTGCCTCCTGGGCATTATCTTGGAGGCCTGTTGGAGGGGCTTCTGGGTGGACATTTGTGCATTCTGTGCTGGCTGGGAAAAGGTGGGCCAGTGATGGGTTTGGGGTGTACTTAAGGTAGCTCCTGGATTGTTGGGAGCCAAGTCCCCTGTGCCTCCTCACCTGTAAGCTTAAGTGTATTTGGGTTTTCTGGGGAATTCCCACATCAGGCACCCACCATATTCCACTGACATGGCAGCATCAGGCTCCACTGTCCATGTTTCCCTGCAGCTACTCGGTGCTCTGGACTGCTCTGGAGAAGTCCTGCCTCAGTGCCCACCAGGTCCCATAGGTGTTGCAGAGTCAGGCCCTGTGCATGTTCCCCCATGTAATTAGAAAAGATAATGAGGAAAAAATGGAAATCATAAAAGGTAAATAGGAGAAACCCTCCTGAGCTTAAAAGAAAGTGGAAGATTAGATGGGAATTAACAATGACTAAGCATCATCTTAATTAATTCTCTTTACTATCCATTGATGTAGATATCTACTTTTATAGATGAGAAAGGCTTGCAAGATTCATTTTGGAGATGGTAACTATGCTATCAGAATTCTAAGTGCCCCCCAAAACTATTCTGGTATATGTACCTTAGATAATTCCCTCCCTTTGAGTTGAGGTAGAGCCAGTGAATATATGATGGAATATCACAGATGTGATTAGATTATATAGTAAAGATGAAGGAATTTTGAAGATGTAATTAGGTACATAATTAATCATGTTTGAATTAATCAAAGGGAGATCATTTGAGTGGAAGATCATTACCTAGTCATGTAAACCTTCAAAGGATGGGAGATGCCAGAAAAATTCTCTTGCTGGCTTGGAATAAATAAGCTGCCATGTTGTGCCTAGGGCCTGAGGGGAGTTCTTAGAAGTTAACAGCAACCTCTGGCAGATAGTAAGAAAGTGGAGGTACAGCTGCAAAAGGCCTAAATTCTTTAAAAAAACAATGAACTTAGAAAAGGCCTCCAGCCTCAGATGAGACTGCAGTCCCAGCCAGTAACTTTATTTTAGCCTCATCAGACCCTGAGCAGAGAATGCACTTGTGTCTTGCTAGACCTCTGAGTTACAGAAAGTGACATTATTCGTATTGTTTTAAGCTGCCAAGATTTTTTACACAGTGATAAAAAATTTAATACAGAAATGTAGGAAAAAAATAGGTTGGCAATTTTGGTCCCTTCATTTTATCCTTTCTGAAGACACATTGAGGTTTCTTCAATAAAATTTTGCACAGACCTGGATTTTTATGAGTTTCTACTCAGAATCTAGAACAAGTATAGCTTTCTTGTGTTCTTTCTCTTTTGCCTTCTTTCACAGAGCCCTTTCATGGTTTACATTTCTATAACTCTTCCCTCATCTCAAAATACCTTTTGTGATGAAAATGGCTGAAAATAAAGCAAAAGGAGAAATAACCATGAGCATTGCCTTTACTTTCTTTCTCTTAGAGAAATAGGCAAGGGAACTTATAATACATGAGAAAATGGAATAAGATGAAAAAGGAAAAAAGTTTTAATTAAAATATATTTATAACTTTGACAGGTTCAAAAAATGCTCCATTTGCATGCTATGAAGAAATACACTCTCAAGCAGATAGGTTTGGGAATTGTGGTAAGGAAAGAGGCAAATACAAATTCTGTGCATGGAGGTATGCTATGCAAATATTAAAGACAATTTTCATATGCTCTATAAGATTCTATTTTTAGTTTTTCTTTATATATGTCATTCAATTCCATGGTTTCAAGTATCATGTGTATGGAAGTGAATCTCAAATTAATATCTCTAACCCTGACATCTTTCTTGTGCTTAAGGCTTAAGTTTCCATCTAATTTTTAAACATTTATATGTGGTTGATCATTAGACTCTTAAGTCCAACCCAACATTGAAAGTAGTAATACTCATTGCACCCTTACTCTCTGATCCTGCTCATTTTTCTTTATGAAGTACGATCCCTATTCTCTTTATTGCTTGCCCAAGCTGACGACTGCCCAGTGTCTATAAAATTAATTTCAATTTCCCCTGCATCTGAAGAGCTAGCGCTTTGATATTTTGTTCATGAATTTATTAAAAAAAAACATTTACTAAGAACCTACTATGTACTCTACACTGGGCTAGATACTAGTTAGTAAAGCATACACGGCCCTTGGACTCATGGAATTTATAGACTGGTAAATATACCATGTAGTTTATGCTTCCTTGTTTTGCTTATGCCATTACTTTTGTTTGGAAATACTTTATTCTGCCTGTTGAAATCATACAGATTTGTAAGCTTTGACTTATATGGCATGTCTCTATGCTGTTTTCCCCAACCGCTAAGTTAGAATGTGCCCTCACCATAAATCTCTGTAAGAATTTTAAAAAATTTCATTCGTAGCACTTTTAATGAGATTTGTATCACATTTAGTATTAGACTGTAAGGTTCTTGAGGGTAATGGTCACAACTTATTTATCTTTCTATCCCTCTTAAAAGGGATTTAAAATGTTTGAGTAAGATTATTTGACAATAAGTATATAATTCGGCCCAGTGAATAAAAAACCATTAGCACTATTGAAAGATAAGCTTGTATCAATGGCTTTACACTTTTTTACTTAACATGTTAGTGTTGAAGTATTATATTTTCCTAGATGCATTGCCACAAATGAACCATTCTTTTTTTTTGTCAAAGAAAGCAAATCTGAAGCACTCCAAATAATTACCTAATATGTAATAATCATAAAATTTTATTATGTTTTCAGGAATCTTATATGTGGAAGATTAATTTGTACCTACCCTTTTGAGACTCCTTTACATCAAGAAAGTGGTGCTGTGATTTATGCTTATGTGCGAAATACTCTGTGTATAACTGTAGACTACAGATTGCCTAATTCAAGTGAAGATCCAATGGTGGTCCGCAGTGGCTCTCGTTGTGACACAGGGAGGGTAAATGACTTAAAAATCTACTTAAAAAAAATCTAGTTTTATAAAGTTACTTAATAAATATTTTAAGTCTCAAATTTCAATTTATTTCTAGTGCTATGTAACCTTAAGTATTTCAAGAAGAAGAAAATAAGCTTCAGTTGGTCTACAGATATTAAGAGGGAAATGGGAATGTTTGATCATCTTTAGAATTTCAGTGTCGTGAACAAGGAAATTCCAAGTGTTTTGGAGTAGAGTGTGGAGGGGAGAGATCATGAGAATGTATTTTAATTAAGTAATTCATAGCATGGAAACTCACTCTTTTTGGAAAAGACAGAAGAAATCCCACCTAGTAATATATGCCTCTTTGTGATGCAGTAGATAGGAGAATAACCTAGGTCAGGTTCATTAGAATCAAATTTTCACCTCTTATCTTTTGACATTTTGCAAGTTACTAACCACCCTGAGAACCACAACTGTATGTAAAGTTGCATGTAACAGCATTTACTTTATGGGATTATTGCAAAGACTAAATGAGAAAACAGTGTAAAGTACTCAGCATGATTCCCAGCACATAGTAAGAGCTAAATATAGGTTGGCTATTATTTTTAATTGTTACCATAATTCATTGTCTCTGAGGCCAGCCCAAACCTGGAGAAAACATAGAGGGAATAACTTTACTTCAAAATCTCATTTAATTCCTGACGTAATCTTTGCTCATGAGGAACTATCATATAGTATAAAGTGTAGGCTTAAAAGACTAGATGTGCATAGATTTGATTTCTGAATCTCACACTTACTGATAAATCATTTTGAACAAATTATTTAATATGGGAAGTGTGTATATTAATATTCATTTTGAGTCGTTTCCTTGTTGAAGTGAAGTTTACATAGGTAAAGTATATGTCTCCTTAATATTGGTTTCCTCTCTGCCTAGGATTCATCAATGCCTTCTTGAAGGAGGTATATGCCAAATTGCTCAATAGGTATATTTAGGTCATGGAGTCAAAACAATTAAAAAATGAAACACAGTCAACAGATGATTTGATATTATTCAATTGGTAACTTAGTAAGAATAGAATCTTTTCTGACATGGACATTTCTCACTGACAATGTATGAAAACAAATTTAACCCAGGTAGTTTTTAATGATACTATAAATCATATATGATGAAACATTCTTGACAATTCTGTTTATGTCAGTGGTGTCTTTATGTAGCAGGACTTTTCATCTGAATTTCAACTGAAATAATAGATACTACATCCCAAAAGGAGTTGTTAGACACACCATCATGGCCAAAGACTCGTGAAGACTCAATACATTCAAGGCTTAAAAGCATTAAGATTCTGTTTCTTTGAAGAGAGTTGTGCTGTGCTTTAATGTTTAAAAGAAAATCATTGAAATCATTTTTGCATACATTACCTTATTTTAACTTTGAAATGGATCTTAAATGCTTTAGAAGTATTTTTGTACTCACCTAAGAAAATTGCCACTTAGGGAAGTTGGTATTGTTATAATTAATGGAGTTGGGAATCATCTGATTATTGCATTTCAAGATTAAAGGGATTATATTTGGATGTTTAATACATTCCATAATAGAATATCATATATTTGTGGTCTATTTTGATAAAACCTTTCATCTTTATTAAATAAGGGGACTGTAATACTAGCTCACATTTAATGAAAATACATGTCCTGATTATAGTGAGCTCATTTTCTTTCTGTGCAAACTGTTGATACGTGCAATGAATTGAATATGGAGGATTTTTTTTTTGACTATGTTCTTAGGAATAGTTTTGTTAGATTTCATGGTGTTGTGATGAAAAGTGGTTATTTGGTCATGATTTTTTTAATGTCAGTATTGCTTCATTTATATTTCCCATATCTGAATCTCTTTTTTAAGAGCAGTTCGGGGTTATGGCAAAATTGAGAGGAAGGTATAGAGATTTCCCATCTACACTCTGTCCTAACGCAAACATAGCCTTCTCCGTTATCAGCATCTCACCAGAGTGGAATATTTGTTAGAGATTGAACAACCTACATTAATACATCATTATCACCTAAAGTCCTTAGTGTACATTAGACTAACTTGAAAAATCCCCCAATACTTTGAGATTAAACAACACACTTCTAAATAACACATATGCCAAAGGAGAAATTGAAAAATATTTTGAATTAAATGAAGATGAAAATACAGCATATAAAACTTTGTGGGATGTAGCACAAGCAGTACTCAGATGTAAATTTACTGCACTGAATGGTAAACTAAATGTTAACTAAACTTATTGTGGCAATCTTTCCAAAAAAGACATCTCTGGTAAAGGACTATCACCCAAACTATACAAAGAATATGGTCTTATATTATAAAATAACTGATTGTGATGCTAAGATTTGGAAAAAGTTTTTTGTATGTTTTTCTTTAAGATTTGTATAAATCGTGTATGTGTGGAAGCAAGTGGACTTCAGAGTCAAGCATCTAGATGTTCAGTAAAGTGCCATGGACATGGAGTAAGTAAGCACATGATTTATGTCTCCACAAGTCACATCTATCTTGGACACTTCTCAGCATCACTCATTAATTTGTTCAACACTTATTGGGTTTTCTGTGTGCTGGGCCCTGTTGTATCTAGCTTCAGTATGGAGCTGAATTGGGTTACTAAATCTGTAGCCATAGGTAGTTTTTGAGAACATTGCATTAAATTGCTGATGACCTTAATGAATTCATTACTACAGTTGAGTACTTTTCAGAGACATTAAATATTCCAATAAATACCTGATCGTTAAGAGAACATAGTTATGCTGTACTTCATGTGTCTCTGAGTGCATGGGGTAAGGGAAAACTATTGGTTTTATCCCCCTTTTCTTTTTTAGTTGACTTTATTTTTTAGAGCAGTTTTAGGTCCATAGCAAAATTGAGTGGGAAGTACAGAGATTTCCCATGTACTCACTGCCATCAATACTCTAGACCAGTATGGTAATCTGCTACCATCAGTGAACCTACACTGACACCTCATTTTCATTCAAAATCCATAGTTTACATTAGGGTTCCCTCTTGGTGTTATCAGTTCAGTGGGCTTGGACAAATTTATAATGACAGGTATTCATCATTAATAGTATCATACAGAGTAGTTTCACCTCCCTAAAACCCCTGTGTGCTCTGCCTGTTCATCCTTCTTCTCTCCCACCCCTGACGACCACCGGTCTTTTAACTGTCTCCACAGTTCTGCTTTTTCCGGAATTCCCTTTCCATAGTTGGAATGATACAGTGTGTCACCTTTTCAGATTGGTTTCTTTGACTTAGTAATATGTATTTTAAGTTCCTCCATGTCTTCTCCTGGCTTGCTAGATCATTTCTTTTCAGAGCTAATATTTCATCATTTGGATGTACCACAGTTTATTCATTCACCTATTGAAGGATGTCTTGGTAGCATCCACATTTTGTCCCTTATGAATAAAGCAGCTATAAATATTCATGTGCAAGTTTTCCTGTGGACATAAGTTTTCAGCTCATTTGAGTTCCATCCCAAGGACTGTTGTTGCTGGATTGTATGTTTACATACAAAGAGTGTGTTTAGTTTTGTAAGAAACCGTTAAACTGCCTTCCAAAGTGAATGTACCATTTTTCATTCCCACTAGCAGTGAATGAGAGTGCCTATTGTTGCACATCCTCACCAGCATTTGGTGTTGTCAGTGTTCTGGATTTTGGCCATGCTAATAGTTGTGTAGTGGTATCTCATTTCAGTTTGCATTTTCCTAACAATATACTATGTTGAGCATCTTTTCATAGACTTTTTTGCCATCTGTATATCTTCTTTGGAAAGGCTTCTTTTAAAGTGTTTTGTGCATTTTTAAAAGACATTGTTCATCTTTTTAACATTTAAAAGTTTTTTGTATATTTTGGATTGCAGTCCTTTATCAGAGGTGTCTTTGATGGGATGATTACCACAATAAGTTTAATTACCATCCATTATCTTACATAGATACAAAAAAAGAAAGAAAAAACACTTTTTTCCTTGAGACTAGTCATCATGTTGTACATTACACCCCTGTACTTATTTAACTTATAAGTAGAAATTTGTACCTTTTGACCACCTTCATTCAATTTCCCCAGCCCCCAGACTCATCTCTAATAACCACACATCTGATTTCTTTTTTTATGTTTTTGTTTCTGGATTCCACATATAAGCAAGATCATACAATATTTGTGTTTTTCAATCTGATTTATTTCACTTAACATAATGGGTAAAATTTTGCCCATGTCACAAATGACAGGATTTTCTTCTTTTTAATGACTGAATAATATTCCATCATATGTATGTCTGTATGTATGTGTGTGTGTGTGCATACCACAATGTCTTTATCGATTCATCCATGATGGACACTTACTTTGTATTCATGTGTTAGCTTTTAAAAATAATACTGCAATGAACATGGAGTGCAGATATCTCTTTCACACAGTGATTTTGTTTTCTTTGGGTATACTCAGAATATATATACATTCAGAAGTGGAATTGCTGGACCATATGGTAGTTATATTTTTAGTTTTTTGAGGAACCTCCATACTGTTTTCCATACTGGCTGCACCAATTTACATTCCCACCAACAGTGCATAAGGGTCCCTTTTTGCCACATCTTCAGCAGCATTTGTTATATCTTGTCTTTTTGATAATAGCCATTCTGACTGGGGGGAGGTGATATCTCATTGTCCTTTTGATTTTCATTTCCCTGATGATTAGTGATATGGAGCAACTTTTCATGTTCCTGTTTGCTATCTGTATGTCTTCTTTGGGAAAAAATGTCCTTTCATGTCCTTTGCCCATTTAAAAATGGTATTACTTATTTTTTTTTGCTATTGAGTTGTATGAGTTTTTAAAATCTACTTTGGATATTAAGCCATTATCAGATAAATGGTTTGCATATATTTTTCCCATTCCCTAGGTTGTCATTTCATTTTGTTGATAAATTACTTTTGCTGTACAGAAGGTTTTTAGTTTATCTAGTCCCACTTGCTTATTTTTTATTTTTGTTTTGTGTTTTGGATGTCATATATGAAGAATCATTGTCAAGACCTATGTCATACTTTTATTCTGTGTTTTGTTATAGGAGTTTTATGGTTTCTGGTCTTACACTTAAGTCTTTAATCCATTTCATGTTAATTTTTTGAGTGGTGTGAGATAAGGACTCTAATTTCATTCTTTTACATGTGAATATCCAATTTTCCCAGCACCATTTATTGAAGAGAATGTCTTTTCTCTTTTGAGTATTTTTGGCTCCCTTGTCAAACATCAGTTGGTTGTTTCATATGTATGGGTTTATTTCTGGATTCTTGATTCTATTCCATTATTCTGTTTTTGTTTTTATGTCAGTCCAATAGTGTTTTGATTACTATATATTTATAACATAGCTTAAAATCAGGAAGTATGATGCTTCCCATTTTGTTCTTCTTTCTCAGGATTGCTTTGGCTATTGAGGTCTTTTGTGGAGCCAGATACATTTAGGATTGTTTTTTCTAGTTCTGTAAAACTGCCATTGAAATCTTGATAGGGATTGCATTGAATCTATAGATGGCTTTCAGTAGCATTGATATTTTAACTTTAGTAATTCTTCCAATTACTGAGCATGTGGTACTTTTCCATTTATTTATACCTTGTTTAATTTCTTTTATCAGTGTTTTGTAGTATTCAGTATAGAGATCTTTCACCCCTTTGATTAGATTTATTCCTATGTATTTTATTGTTTCTGATGCTATTGTAAATTGGATTGTTTCCTTTGTTTTTCAGATAATTGCTACAGCAAGGAAATGCTACCAATTTTTTATGTTAATTTTTTTATTGGAAAGTTAATATTCATATTTTATTTTGTTTTTATTCTTTATTGCAGTATAGTTGATATACAATATTATGCTGGTTTCAGGTGTACAAAATAGTGACTTGACAATTATATATATATATATATATACCTGTTTTGCCCATCTCCCCATCACTCCTACTCCTGTGGCAACTACTAGTCTTTTCTCTGTGTTTATAAGTTATTTCTGTTGTTTGTTCATTTCACTTCCTCCCTCCCTCCCTCCTTCCCTCCCTTCCTTCCTTCCTTTCCTCCTTCCTTCCCTCCCTCCCTCTTTACTTCTCTCCCTCTTTTTTCTCTGTCTGATTTACTTCACTTAGCATTATACACTCTAGGTTCATCCATGTTGCTGCCAATGGCAATATTTCTTTCTTTTTTTATCACCTAATAATATTTCATTATATGTATACCCCATTTTCTTCTATTGATGGACATTTAGGTTACTTGCATATCTTGGCTATTGTAAATAATGCTGCAGTAACCATAGGGATGCATGTATCTTTTTGAATTAGTGATTTTGGTCTTTTGGTAAATAACCAGAAGTGGAATTACTGGGTCATATGGTAGTTCTAGTTTTAATTTTTTTGAGGAGCCTCCATTCTGCTTTCCATAGTGGCTGCACCAGTTTACATTCCCACCAACAATGCATGAGGGCTCCTTTTTCTCCACATCCTCTCCAATATGTGTTATTTTTTGTCTTGTTGGTACTAGCCTTTTTATCCATTCATCTACTCATAGACACTTAAGTTACTTTCAGCTCTTGGCCATTGCAAATCCTGCTGCAATAAACATAGAAGTGCATATAGATTTTGTTTCTGTGAAAACTTTCTTTCAGGGCTCGCAAATTTAAATATGCTAATGGAGTAAATAAATATGTAAGCATTGTTTGGTATACTACCATAGACATTAAATACATAGTTTTGTAAGAAACTATTGCTGCACCTATGTAGTTTTTTCGCCTTGCTGTAGTTTATTCTTTGAAATATCTCTGTGCTTGCATGTATTTGTGTGTATACATATATATATTCACTAATATGTTTAACTTTATATAATTATACCAATGTTATCACATTAATTTTTATACTGTTCTCTCATCAAACTACCGTGTATCATTACTCCTTTGTTTATTTTAGATTTATTTAATCATGTACAGAGATAGTCATATACATTAGCAAGGGCCTAGAACTCTGATTGACACATAGTGGGAACTCAAATATTTGCTGAATAAATATCTATCCATCTATCTATGGATTGATATATAGGTATAGATGGTATCCCACTTTTCTGTATCTTTTTCATTCAATGATTCACTTGAATGCCTCCAAGTCAGTAGATAGAGCTTTAATAAGCATTCTTGTATTTACGTCCTTGCACCAATATTTCTGTGGGATGATCACCATGGTTGATCATGCTAGGTTGAAGGGCATATATATTACAATTTTTAATTATGATAGATTTGTTAAAGACAGATTGCTTTCTCAAAATGCTAAAACACTTTAATTTACTTCCAGTGTAAGAAATTACCTCCTCATCATCTCTCTTCCTTACTCCCACTCCTCTTGAGGAGCAAGTGTTATAAATATTACCTCTGAATGCTCTGGGCGTGTCAAAGAAAACTTACCTGGAGGCAAAATTTGTCCACTGGCAATCACTGGCTTGCTAAGAATCCAAGTTATTACTCCTTAGAATTTATGGACATTGCTTGCCCTTTGCTTTCCCCATAATAGAAGTACTACTTACTCATCATGGAAGACCTGGAAAATTTATAAGTCTAAAGTAGAAAGCAAAAGATTAACCACATTTTTATAATACAGGGAACTCTTCTATAAACTTTGTCCATGTATGTATATGTGTACATTTGTATAAATTCATTTATTCATTCATTAGATATGTTTGTGAGTGTGCATATTTATTCATTCAATGATTCAACAAAGACATAGTACTATATATATATATAGAAGAGGTAAGTACATCCTTTTGTAACCCAAATAACTTTCTCTTCTAAGAATTTCCCAGGTTTAAACATTGCCTAAAATTAATTATAGGGCATGATATTATATAAATTCATTTACTTTAACCATTTTCATGTTAAATATATGATGTTTGATTCTTCATTATTATCAAAATTTGCTCTGATGAATAAATTGTGTATAAATATTTGTAAGCATTCTTGTTATTTCTGTAGGCTAGATTTCCAGAAGTGGAATTGTAGAGGTTAGGGGACTAAACCCTTTTAAGATATTTAGCTAAAATTTTCAGATGCTTTCCAGAAAGTTTATAAATTTACTCTCTGGTAATATGTATATGAGAATGCCTCTTTCAATTTTTCTTCTAAAGTCTAAGTACTATTTTATTTTTAATATTTTCCAGTTTTATCTTGAGAGAAAGTTCTCCATTATGGTTTATTAAATATCCTTTGATTATTGGTCAGGTTGAACATATTTTCATATGTTTAATAATCATGCATTGATCAGAAAAGTATCTATTCCTGCCTTTTGTTCATTGGGCTTCTAATAGCTGTTTTATTTATTGACCTAACTATGCTTACACCAGTATAATATTATTTTATATTTTACAGAAATTGCTAAAAGTAATTTAAATATTAATATCCATATGTCAAGTTTTCGAATTATTCTCTCTTAGACTCTTTATTCAAGTCTTTTTCTTGGGGGTAAGTTTTTGTGGTTTCTTCACATGATGTGGTACATTCCTTGTTAAAATTATTTCTACATATTCCATAGTTTTGTTGCTTGTGTGATTATTTCAGCATTCCCCCATGATCTTTCTTTATTACATGTAGTATATAGGAAAGTTAATGATATTTTCATATTCACTTCTTTCAATCAACTTAACTAAAGTACAGAAAAATTTTGACATTTTTTGTAGACAACCAACTCTTGAAAATAACAATTAAATTTCCTATTCCTAGAAGGAGTACTTTCAATTATTTTTATTGCTTTATTATATTGACTGGATCTAAAAGGAAAAATTGAAATAATAGAGGTGATTTACTAGGTACTCTGAAAGTCATCCTTGCCCTCTGATACAAACAAGCTGTCTCAGATTCTTTTTGAGCCCTTTTATGGATTCATTCTATGAGGAACTCGTACTTCTGAAAAGGGAATTCAAGACCATAATTAGGTGTCTCGAGATATATGCTATTTTTTTTTCTTTTCACATAAGTACTTGAGGCATAGTGAAGAAACACTGGCTCTACTATCTGCTTTTGTAAAAAAAAGCAGAATAATCGCCTTTTCCTTAGAAGTTCATGGAGTTTTTGTGTATGGAAGAACAAAGGAGATGTGCCCTGGCTCTCTTCCTGTTGTCAGTTTTTGGACCACAATGCCATAGGTGGGATCCAGACTCAGTAGGTTGAGGAGACAGAGACTGGGATTGAGAGAGATTAAGGTGGGTGGAATCTGTGAGGCAGAGTTCCAGAGACGAGGCAGTGATATATAGGACGAGTTTCAGAAACTTGCATAGAGGTGCTCATGGTTCTGTTGATAATATTAAACCTCACAAGACCAGGGAAAGAGTGAGAGATACTATAAGCTGAAAAATTACCAATGTTTAGAGAAAGCCAGAAGATATTTGAGTTATGTTCAGTCAATGTGAAGATGTTCCCTTGAAAACATGGGATATTCACTAGATACCCCAGAAGAGTCATGCTTTACTAGTACTAAATTAGCCCTAGAGAAAAGGATATTCTAAATCTGTCCTGTGAAAGTTCAAAAACAGGCCCTGATCAAGCTATTCTACAAGTAATTTAACTACCTTCCAGCACAAAGTACAGAAATATTTAAAGGAAGACAACAAAATCTAGACATTCTACAACATATTTGTAATATCTAGCATAAAAATTTAAAAAGTAACAGACATGCAAAGAAGAATTATGAACTGGACCGGGAGAAAAAAATTATTAGAAATAGAAACTGAAATGTTAAAAATTATATAATTAGTTGACAAGGACTTTGAAAAGCTATTAGATATATTATCATGGATTTATAAGAGGAACATAATGAGAAGACAAATGGGAGATATAAAAAAAACATGGAATTTCTAAATATGGGAAAATACCATAACAAATGAAAAATTCTGTGGTGGGACTAACAACACAAAAATGCAGAAGATAATATCAGTGAACTTAAAGAAAGTCAATAGTAACTATTCAAATTAAAGAAAAAGATAAAAAAAACTGAAAAAAATAAATCAGTGATATATAGGATGTTATCAAGTGCTTCAGTATGTTCAATTAAACTTGCAGAAGGAGAAGAAAAAGAGTGGAGGTTAGAAAAAAAATAATTTTTAAAATTTGATAAAAATCATTAACTCAAAGTTCCAAGAGGTTCAACAAATATCAAGTCAAGAGAAACATAAAGAAATACACTTCAAGGTACATTATGATCAAATCAACTGGAAACCAGCAATAAACAGACCATTTTAAACAGAGAAGAAAGACATGTTACATCCAGAGGAACAATGGTAAGAATGACTTTTTAGTTGGATAAAGATGGTGGCATGAGAAGTGAGGCAGAAACCTCCTTCCAAAATCACGTAAAACATGAAAATACAGCAAATACAACTAACCCTGAAAAAGTGACCCAAAGACTGCAGAACAGACTGCCTGCATCTGGGGAAAAGAAAAGACCTCATAGAAAGGGTAAAGTAGCAAAGCCACGATCCGGAGAGAACCAAACCCTCCCCCAACCCACAGGCAGGAAGAAGAGAAATGGAGTGAGGAGAAAGTAGAAGCCCAGGACTGCTGAGCACCCAGCCCTGGAGATCTGCTCCAGGAGCACAAACCCACATTTCATGGTGCTCTGGACATTAGTGGGGTTGGAAATCAAAGACAGGTGGAACACTTGGAGAGACTGAGATTCCAGCTGCTTGTGGAGACCTGGTGTGCACAACCAGCCCTCTGGGACAAAAGAATGCTAGGCAGTTTGAAAGACTTCCCAGCAGCGAGAAGGGCACTAAAGGGGCAAAGATTACACAGAGCTCACTGTTCAGGAGAAAGGGCAGGGGGACAAAATGTCCAGCACACTCAGCATAGCAGGTTAGGAACTCTCAGAAGCTTCAGATGCTCCATCCCCTGGCTGGCAATGCAGCCCCAAGGTCACCCACTGATATGTAGCCTGTGACTCCTTTCTCCTGGCAGCCACCAGTCCCGCACACCTGCTGACTCACCATTGTGCCAGGCCACCTGGAGGATGGCCCCGCCTAAGACAGGTATAGGGGGCGTAGCACAGAGGCTCCTGCCTGCATGCTTGGCCGCCTGGACCTGGCAGTAGAGGGAGGCCTTACAGCTGGGAAGGAAGGAAAGAGCTCTTTCCTTCCGCAAGCACTGGCTCAACTTGCCTGTGACCCCCACCATAACTACAGGTGCTCAGCAGCTCCAGAGAGTAGAGCTTCTGGGCACTACAGGGCACCTCCTTCACAAATCTATTATCCTATAAGAAACACTAAAAAAAAAAAAAAAAAATGAGGAGACAGGAATTTTGTCCAAACAAAAATTCAGAAAAATCTCCAAAAAGAGGGCTTAGTGAAACTGAAATAAAAAATATTCTTGATAAAGATTTCAAAATAAGTCATAAAAATACTCATGGAACTACAGAAAAATATTCAAGATCTTAAGGGAGGACTTCAACAAAGAAAGGCTTTGAAAAATATGGTATCTGAAATGAAACATACAATGGAGGGATTTAAAAGATTAGATGAGGTAGAGGAGACAGTAAATGAAGAAGAAATTAGAGAACAGGAATACAAAGAAGGTGAGGCACATAGAAAAAAAAGGATCTCTAGGAATAAAAGAATAATGAGAGAACTGTGCAACCAATCCAAATGGAACAATATTCACATTATAGGGGTACCAGAAAAAGAGAAAAATGGATAGAAAATCTCTTTGAGGAAATAATTGCTGAAAACTTCCCCAATCTTGGGAAGGAAATAGTCTCTCACATAATGGAAATACAAAGATATCCCAACACAAGGAACCCTAGAAAGACAACACCAAGACATATAATTAAAATGGCAAAGGTCAAGGACTAGGATATAGTATTAAAAGCAGCTGGAGAGAGAAAAAAGATCATTTATAAAGGAAAGCCCATCAGACTATCAGCAGACTTCTCAGCAGAAACCTTACAGGCCAGAAGGGAGAGGCATGATATATTTAATGCAATGAAACAGAAGGGCCTCCAACCAAGAATACTCTACTCAGATTTATTATCATTTAAATTTGAAGCAGGGATCAAACAATTTCCAGATAAGCAAAAGTTGAGGGAATTTACCACATACAAACTGTCTCTACAGTGTATCTTAAAGGGACTGCTATTGATGAAAGTATTTCTAAGGCTTAATAGCCATCACCAGAGAAAATAAAACCACCATAAAGGAAGTAGACTACTAAGCAAATACAAAATTAAATCACATACTCACAAAGTTAGTCAAAGGATACACAAAGAGTACAGAATATGACACCTAATGTATAGAGAGTGGAGGAGGAAGAAGAGGGGAGAAAAAAAGAAATCATATTGTGCTTGAAACAGGATAATAAGTGAGTTAAGACAGACTGTTAGTAAGGAAGCTGCCATTGAATCTTTGTTAACCACAAATCTAAAGCCTGCAATAGCAATAAGTACATATCTATCAATAATCACCCTAAATGTAAATGGGCTGAATGCACCAATCAAAATAATAGAGTTAATGGATAAAAAAACAAGACCCATATATATGCTGCCTACAAGAGACTCCCTTCAAACCCAAAGATATACACAGATTCAAAGTGACGGGATGGAAAAAGATATTTCATGCAAATAATAGGGAGAAAAAAGCAGGACTAGCAGTACTTGTATCAGACAAAATAGATTTCAAAGCAAAGAAAGTAACAAAGAGACAAAGAACATTACATAATGATAAAGGGTTCAGTCCAACAAGAGGATGTAACCATTATAAATATCTGTGCACCCAGCATAGGAGCACCTAAATATGTGAAACAAATACTAACGGAATTTAAGGGGGAATAGAATGCAATGAACTCATTTTAGGAGACTTCAACGCACCACTCACTCCAAAAGACAGATTAACAAGACCAAAAATGAGACAGATGCACTGAACAACACATTAGAACAGATGGACCTAACAGACATCTACAGAACACTCCACCCAAAAGCAACAGGATACATGTTCTTCTCAAGAGCACATGGAACATTTTCAAGAATAGATCATATACTAGACCACAAAAAAGAGCCTCAGTGAATTCAGAAGGATCGAAATTGTGCCAACCAGCTTCTCAGACTATAAAGATATGAAAGTAGAAATAAATTATGCACCCACAAACACATGGAGGCTTAACAACATGCTCCTAAATAGTCAGTGGATCAATGACCAAATTAAAACAGAGATCAAGCAATATATGGAGATAAATGAAAACAACTACTCAAAACCTGTGGGATACAGTGAAGGCAGTTCTAAGAACAAAGTATATAGCAATACAGGCTTACCTCAAGAACGAAGAACAATCCCAAATGAACAGTCTAATTTCACAGTTAATGATACTAGAATAAGAACAAATGACACCCAAAGTCAGCAGAAGGGGGAACATAATAAAGATCAGAGTAGAAAAATATAAAACTGAGAAGGTTAAAACAAAAAATCAATGAAACCAGGAGCTGGTTCTTTGAGAAAATAGATAAAATAGATAAACCCCCTAGTCAGACTTACCAAGTAGAAAAGAGAGTCTATACACACAAACAATCAGAAATTAGAAAGGAAAAATCACTACAGACACCATGGAAATACAAAGAATTATTAGAAATACTATGAAAAATTATATGCCAAAAATTGGATAATCTAGAAGAAATGGACAACTTTCTAGAAAAATACACCATTCCAATACTGACCCAGAAAAAAACAGAAAATCTGAACATGCAAATTATGAGCAATGAAGTTGAACTGGTAATCAAAAAAGTACCTAAGAACAAAATTCCTGGTCTAGATGGCTTCATGGCAGAATTTTATCAAACACTTAAAGAAGAGCTAATACCGATCTTCCTAAAGTATTCCAAAAAGTAGAAGAGGAGAGAATATTTCCAAACGCATTCTATGAGGCCAGCATCACTCTAATACCAAAACCAAACAATGACACAACAAAAAAAGAAAATTACAGACTAATATCCCTTATGAACATATATGCAAAAACTCTCAAAAATATTAATGAACCAAATTTAAAAAGAAATAAAAAATATATCCATCATGATCAAGTAGGATTTATTCCAGGGATGCAAGGATGGTACAATATTAAAAAATCAATCAACATCATATACCACATCAACAAAAAGGAAAAAAGTCACAAGATTATCTCAATAGATGCTGAAAAAGCATTTGACAAAATTCATGATAACAGAATGGATATAGAGGGCAAGTACCTCAACATTATAAAGGCCATATATGACAGACTCACAGCCAACATACTTAACAGTGAAAAGCTGAAAGCTTTTCCTCTAAGAACAGCAACAAGACAAGGATGCCCACTCTCCCCACTTTTATGCAACATAGGATGTCTTAGCCACAGCAGTCATACAAAACAAAGAAATAAAAGGCATCCAGATTTGTAAGGAAGAAGTCACTGATTGCAGATGACATTATATTGTATTTTTAAAAACCTTAAAGAATCCACCCCATAACTACTAGAACTAATATCTGAACTCAGCAAAGTTTCAGGACACAAAATTAACACACAGAAATCTGTCACATTCCTATATACTGACGATGAACTAGCAGAAAGAGAAATCAGGAAATCAGTTCCATTTACAACTGCATCAATAAGAATAAAATACCTAGGAATAAAGCTAACCAAGGAGGTGAAAGACCTATACTCTGAAAAATACAAGGCACTCATGAGAGAAAGAAGACACCAGTAAATAGAAACATATCCTATGCTAAAGCAAAGGAAGAATTAATAGTGTCAAAATGGCCATCCTGTCTAAAGCAGTCTACAGATTCAATCCCTATTAAATACCAATGGCATTCTTTAGTGAACTAGAAGAAATAGTTCTAAAATTCATATGGAACCACAAAAGACCCTGAATACCCAAAGCAATCCTGAGAAGGAAGAATAAAGCTGGGGGAATTACACTCCCAAACTTCAAGCTCTACTTCAAAGCCACAGTAATCAAAACAATTTGGTATTGCACAAGAACAGACCTATAGATCAATGGAATACAGTATAGAGCCCAGATATTAACCCAAGCATATATGCCAATTATATGATAAAGGAGCCAGGAGCCATAGATGTACAATGGGGAAATGACAGCCTCATCAACAACTTGTGTTGGCAAAACTGGACAGCTACATGTAAGAGAATGAAACTAGAATATTGTCTAACTCCATACACAGAAGTAAACTTGAAATGGATCAAAGACCTGAATGTAAGTCATGAAACCATAAACTCTTATTAGAAAACATAGGCAAAAATCTCTTGAGTATAAACATGTCCAACTTTTTCCTGAACAGATTTCAGGTAAGGGAAACAAAAGCAAAAATGAACAAATGGGACTACATCAACCTAAAAAGCTTCTATACAGCAAAGGACACCATCAGCAGAACAAAAAGACATCCTACAGTGTGGGAGAATATATTCATAAATGACATATGTGATAAGGAGTTAACATCCAAAATATATAAAGAGCTCAAACACCTCAACACCCAAAACACAAATAACCCGATTAAAAAATGGGCAGAGGATCTGAACAGACACTTTTCCAAAGGAGAAATTTGAATGGGCAATAGGCATATGAAATGTTGCTCCTCATTGCTAATTTTCAGGGAAATACAAATTAAAACCACAGTGAGCTATCACCTCATACCAGTTAGGATGGCCACTATCCAAAAGACAAAAAACAACAAATGCTGGCTAGGATGCAGAGAAAGGGGAACCCTCCTACACTGCTGGTGGGAATGTAAATTAGTTCAACCACTGTGGAAAGCAGTATGGAGGTTTCTCAAAAAACTAAAAATAGAAATATAATTTAACCCATGAATTCCACTCCTAGGAATTTACCCTAAGAATGCAGGATCCCAGTTTCAAAAAGACATATGCACCCCTATGTTTATTGCAGCACTATTTACAATAGCCAAGAAATGGAAGCAACCTAAGTGTCCATCAGTAGATGAATGGATAAAGAAGATGTGGTATATATACACAATGGGATATTATTCAGCCATAGGAATAAAACAAATCCTACCATTTTCAACAACATGGATGGAGCTAGAGGGTATTATGCTCAGTGAAATAAGCCAGGCGGAAAAAGACAAGTATCAAATGATTTCACTCATTTGTGGAGTATAACAACGAAGCAAAACTGAAGGAACATAACAGCAGCAGACTTACAGACTCCAAGAGGGACTAGTGGTTATCAAAGGGAAGGGGTTTGGAGAGTTGATGGGGAGGGAGGTAGAAGGGGATTAAGGGGCACTATAATTGGCAACCAAAATGTAGGTCGTTCACAGTGATGGCAGTATAGCATGAATAAGACAAGTCATTACTCTATAGCACCTTACCGTGCTGTTAGACAGTGAGTGTATTGTGGCAGGGAATGATGACTTGATAATACGGGGGAATGTTGAAACCACAATGTTCATGTGAAACCTTCATAAGATTGTATATCAATGATACTTTAATTAAAAAAAAAGAATGACTTATCAGAAAATATGTAAGACAGGACACAATTTTGTGACATCATTTAAGTATGAAAAAACCGTGGTAATTTAGTATTCTGTATCCAATGAAAATCTTTCAAAGATAAGGGATAGAAAAGACTTTTTTTCAGATGCAAACATCTGAGAGAATGTATTGGTTAGAAGATAAGCACTAAAGAAAATATCAAACTATATTCATGTGGAAGGAAAATAATGTCAGATGGAAATGTGGATATACACAAAACACTATAGGGTGTTGGAAATTAAAAATGTATGCATAAATATAAAATATTACATTTCATTTAAATGTTTTTTTAAAGGCCATTGACTGTTTAAACACAATAGTAATGTACTGTGGCATTTATAACAGTTTGTTGCTTTCATTGCTGTTACTATCCCATTTTATGGATATTACACAATTTATCCATTCATCTGTTGATAGTAATTTGTTTAAGTTTTTGTCACTTTGAGTAAAGCTGCTATGAATCTTTTTATTGTAGGAAAGACACATAAGCTTGCCATCTCAACCATTTTAAGTGTACAATTAAATTAGCATTATGTATATTCACATTGTTGTGAAACAGATTTCTAGAACTTTTTCTTTTGCAAATCTGAAACTAATACTTGTGTTCTGAGCACCCAATTTCTATTAGGGAGTTTTCTCCCCTTACACCCAGAAGCAATTCTTGGACACCATCAGGGTGTCTAGGAATTCAACTCTGTTCTGATACTGTTGACCCAGAGATAGCATCAGATTGCACAGGTTAAGGTTTCTGTCTTGCAAGACAGCACCCATCACCCCAATACCCCCAAACCCAACTTCAGGTGCCAGTCACAAGCCCAGGTTGTTATGCTTCTGACTGTCCATAAATCAGAGGTTCCCAAGATCCCCTTCTTGGATTCAATTAATTTGCTAGAGTGGCTCATAGAACTCAGAGAAACATTTTACTTGCTAGATTACCTGTTTATTATAAAAGTATGTAACTCAGAAAGAGCCAGCTAGAAGATATGCATAGGGAGAGGTGGAGAAAGGACATGAACTTCCATGTTCTCTTCAGGCATGTACTCTCCACAAATCGCTACATGGTTGCCAGTCTAGAAGCTCTCTGAACCCCATCCTTTTGGGTTTTTATGGAGGCTTCATTATATAGGCATGATTGATTAAGTCATCTGTCATTGACAGTTGATTCAATCTCCAGCCCTTCTATCCTCCCCAGAGGTTGGAGGGGTGAGAATGAGAGTGCCAACCTTCTAATCATATGATTGGTTCTCCTGGCAACCAGCCCCCATCCTAGGTGCTTCCAAAAGTTACTTCATTCACATAAAGAAAGATGCCTCTATCACTTTTAACACTTAGGAAATTCCAAGGGTTTGGGGAGTTATGAGCCAGGAACTGTGGACAAAGACCAAATGTGTATGAGAAATATATATTTCATGACCAAATGTTTATTATAAATCACAATATCACAGAAGCCCATTAAGTGACAATTCTCTTTTCCTCTTTTCCAACACCACCTGGATATGTAAAGAGATAGATACCATGACTACTTTTTGTTTGTATGAATTTGACTATTTTAGAGAACTAATATGAGTGGAATACATATTATTTGTCTTTTAGTGATGGCTCGTATCACTTAGCTTAATGTCCTAAAGGTTCGTCTATGTTTTAGCATGTGATGGGACTTCCTTCCTTTTTAAGGTTGAATAATATTCCCTTGTATGCGTAGACCACATTTTGTTAATACAATCAGCTGTGGATGGACATTTTTGTTGCTTCCACTTTTTGGCCTTGTGAATAGTGCTGCTAGGACCATGGGTGTGCAAATATGTCTTTGAAGCTCTGCTTTCAATTCTTTTATATATGTACCCAGAAGTAGGATTCCTAGATCATATGGTAGTTGTTTTTAATTTTTTGAATGACTTCCAAACTGTTTTCCATAGCTGTTGTACTATTTTACAATCCCACCAACAGTGTTCAGTGGTTCCAGTTTCTCCACACCTTTGCCAACACTTGTTAGAGATTATTTTTTTATGGTAACCATCCTAATGATTGTAAAGCGTTATCTTTGTAATTTTCACTTGTATTTCTCTTATGATTAGCATTATTGAGCCTTTGTTCATTTCCTTTTTGGCCATGTGTATACTGTCTTTGGAGAAATGTCTATTCAATCCTTTGCCCTTTTTAAAAACAGATGATTTGATTTTTTCTTTGTTGTGTTGTAGGTGTTCTTTGTATATTCTGGATAGTAATGCCTTATTAGATAAGTGACTTGCATATCTTCTCTCCTCTTTCGTAGGTTGCCTTTTCACTGTGTTGATTGTGTCCTCTGATGCACAAAAGTTTTAAAGTTTGGTATAGACATTTATCTAATTTTACTTTTGTTGCTTGTGCTTTTAGTATCGTATTCAAGAAATCATCGTGAAGTTCAGTGTCATGAAGATTTCCCCTATGTTTCCTTCTAGGAGTTTTACAGTCCTAGGTCTTACGTTTAGGCCTTTAATCTGTTTTGAGTTAATTTTGTATATGGTGTGACATAAGGGTCCAACTTCATTCTTTTGCATTGGAGATCTAGTTTTCCCAACAACATTCGCTGAAGAGACACTTCTTTCCCTAGTGAGTGGTTTTGGCACCCTTGTCAAAGGTAATTTGACCTGTCACTTGACTATACATTACAGATATCAATAACTGAGTAAATAAATAGAGATAAAGGAGATTCTTCCTTATAATATAATTGATATAGAAGGAATAATGGAGAAGTAATTATCAATGGATGTTAAACCTAGTGGGTGAAATTTTTGTGAGGACTCAGATGCTTACATAATCTCATAAGTAAGTCCTCACAAATTACTTATTAATTACAAATGGAAGCATATTAACTTCCAGTAGAAAACCTTGGAAGACAGCATCTTAACCAAGTGACCCAAAAGTAACAACAAAGTATTAGGACAAACTGACATGTATCTCCTGAGAAGGACAACACCACTTCTGTGAAGTATTTCAGAGTACTTTCAGGGTAAGAGTTCATAGGTACACACATACAATGGCACGAAGCTGGGTCTATGCATACCCTGAACAAAGTACTTTTCCCCTCTGTACATTTAAGCCATGGAATTGAGAAATTAGATTCATGTTCTTAAATGGAGATCTTAGCACTTAAGAGATGTTTTATATTATTTTGAGAGGTATTATAGCAAAATTTCTAGGGCAGGGCCTCAGAAACCAGACTGCTTAGATTTAAATCCTGGCCTGTCACTTACTAACTCGGTGACTTTTCACAAGTTAAGTATTTATGTCTCAGTTTCTTCATCCCTAAAGTGGGAATAATAATAGTCACAAGGATGTTGTATTTAATGAGTAAATCTATATAAAGTTCTGAGAATAGAGGCTTACACATAGTAAGCACCATAAAGGTGTTCACTATTATGATTATTTATTCTTTACAGAAACCATCTTTTCCTAATGTTATGCTATATATATGTATATGTATATGTACTTTTGCTCTAAAATCAAAAAAAGTAAATAGCCTAGGACTCAGTCCTAGTCAAGGGCCCTGTTATGCTCATAAATGTTTAACAACCAGCCTGGGGGGAGGTAAAGTCATCATTTATAATTGCAAATGCCTCAAGCTACCACATGATGTCACTGAATTTGGGGATGGGAAGAGATGTACACAATCCGTTCTGGGGCTGGCTGTAGCGGGCATCCACCCATGGGAAGGATTTCATTTTCATTAGAATTTAAGTATGTGTTTTTGAAATGGCACACTCAATTTTCAGGTGCATATTTGAAGGTATTAAATTTTCTTGATGCAAATATTGTGAGCCTACTTTATAACATCCTTTATTAGCTTGTGTGTGTGCATGTGCCTGCATGTGAGCATATGTACTGTATGCCAAGAAACCAAGGATTCTGTTGTATTACCTTTCTAAATAAATCAAAAGTATAGTAGAGGAAAATACAAAGGGAAACTTCATGATCCATTTGATAATTTTACTTTCTATGACAAAATGTTTTAAAATGATCATTTAAGATTTAAAAAATCCTAGGTGTGCAAATCGAATATGGAGTGCCATTGTACTGAGGGCTACCTGCCTCCACATTGCAAAGATCGTAGCAGAGAAGTTTCTAGATTGCCTGAGAAACAAGGCAAGTATCTATCTCTTTACATATCCAGTGAGTATAATTCTCAAATTGCTTATGTTCACAAAAAGACTATGATTTTTTGCCACTTAAAAAGGCACCAATATTTGTAATTAAAAGGTAAATGGGCTTCTGTCAGAAATGGAAATTAAATATATTTTAATCTTACTCATTTTCTAATATTAACTCTCAAATATCATGACTAAAGCTGAGAGTATCTTTAAAATTTTCTATTTACTGATATCACTGACTTTCTCTTTTATACTTTCAACTTTTCCTCTCCTTGTGATTGAACAGTGATCTCATCCGTACAAACAATATTCACTCTGTGTAGCAGTTATTATCTGTCATTATATAAGAATAGAGGAAAGTGAAGATGAGTTTTTACTGTAAAGGAATTACAGTTTGCATGAAAAAAATCTGTAATTGCTGAAAAAGAGAGAACAGGCAGAATGCTAGCACAATGTTCTGTTTGTTCACTGTGACTAAAGTTTCCATCATTCATGCACTGATTTGGCAAACCCTCATGGAACTCCTAAATGTAATGACCAGCCAGGTGCTGGTGATATGGCACAGGGGATATGCAGTAAGCAAAGCAAAATCCCCTCCGAGCTTAAAGAATATGTAAAGGTCACCATATCCATGCTAACAAGTGGCAGAATTTGGGTTAGGAACCAAGTCTACTGGTTTTTATACTGGTGACATTTTAGTGCCACTGCAATGGTTCCATATATGCAAACAGATTCCTCATGTCAAAAAGCCAACAATCTAATGAAAACAAGGTATAAACAAAGATAGTGAAATTCTGTGATAATGTACCTTGTAACAATGTAGGTTTATTGGATAACCTTGTAGTTACATGATCCCATGTTATGTTTTTTTGAAGTTTTTGGGTCCTACTTGTAGTGTTACAGTGAAATTTTGCTGTAGCTGATGTATGATATAGAATACATTGGAATTTTCTAGAGCTTGGTTTGAATTCTAAGAAGAGGTTGTAGAGATAATCCTAAGTATTATGATTCTATTATTTTTCCAAATTCCTTGAATAAGGACAAAAATTAAGAACATTCTATTAGTTTGCTGTAACTTGAACGTAAAAGTAGCTTAGTTTTTTCCTCTGATTTTTTTAATGTGTTTTTATTTTTAGGCTTAAACATGGAAAAAGCTTTTGGGAAGACTGAGAATTGGTGGCTTCTAAGTTTCTACATTGCTTTACCTGTTCTCCTAGTAGCAGCCTTAGTAACCATAATAGCTGTTTCATGGAACATTTTGAAAAAGTAGCTCACCAAAGAAGAGGAATCCCTAAGTTCCCAGTAAATTTAATTTGTGTTCTGAAGTCAAACTTTAGTACCATGTGAATCTAGTCATATGTAAGGCAGTGCCATGAGCAGGAGCAATAGTTGACGTTTTACAGACAGGTTGAGTACTGTATCAGTATTTTGTTTAACTGTGGGAAAGAGTTTTGAATACCCCATTTTAAAGATGCAAGAATTTGCAAGTGTAGTTTAAACAAGACATTGCCTTTGTAATTGAGAGATGAACTTAAATGTATCCATACCTATTGCTTTCAAGTAACCCTAGTGGTTCTCCAGTGTAATTGTCTCACCTAAAGGAGAAGCACCAGAAGTATTTACTAAGAATGCAGACTTTAATGCCTTGTCGCAGATGACATGTTTCAGTTTGCATTGCTGCCTTGTATAAGAAATAATTTGTAAAATATTCTCTGTGTATGAGGGCCACTCTGCCCATGGCAGCTCAGAGGATTAACCCAGAGACTGCTCCCTGTACCTTGTTGACCAGCAGCGGAAACTGGCATGGAGTCCGGGAAGCATGTAGGGGGCTCTGTTCTCATGGCAAACATGTGTAGCTCACCTGCAACCACTGCTAGTGCAGTAGGCCATCTGAGGGCTGCCCCACCCATGGCAGCTCGGGATCAACCCAGACGCTGCTCCCTGTGTGAGGTTGACTGGCAAAGGCAGCGGAGATGGGCAAGGTGACCAGCAAGCAGGAAGGGACTTTGTTCTCCCAGATCACACATGCGCCACTTGTGGATGATCACTTCCATTGTCATGAAAAGGCAGAAGAACCTTGTTCACTCCAAAATCCCTCAAACACCAGAGAGAGGGCTTGGTGAGACCAAAACCAATCTTCCTGAAAAAGAATTCAAAATAAAAGTCATAAGCATGCTGATAGAACTACAGAGAAATATGCAAGAGCTAAGGGATGAATTCTGGAGGGATATAACAGAAATGAAACAATCAATGGAAGGATTTAAGAGCAGACTGGATGAGGTGCAAGAAACTGATAATGGAGTAGAAATCAGAGAACAGGAATACAGAGAAGCTGAGGCAGAGAGAGATAAAAGGATCTCTAGGAATGAAAGAATATTAAGAGAATTGTGTGACCAATCCAAATGGAACAATATTTGCAATATAGGGATACCAGAAGAAGAAGAGAGAGAAAAAGGGATGGAAAGTGTCTTTGAGGAGGTAATTGCTGAAAACTTCCACAATCTGGGGAAGGAAATAGTCTCTCAAACCATGGAAATCAACAGATCTCCGAACACAAGGGACCCAAGGATGACAACACCAAGACATATAATAATTAAAATGGCAAAGATGAAAGACAAGGACAGACTATTAAAAGCAGCCAGAGAGAGAAAAAAGATCACTTACAAAGGAAAGGCATTAGGCTACCATCAGACTTCTCAGCAGAAACCTTATATGCCAGAAGAGAATGGCATGATATATTCAATGCAATGAAACAGAAAGGCCTCAAACCAAGAATACTGTATTCAGCAAGATGATCATTTAAATTTGAGGGAGGGATTAAACAATTCCCAGATAAGAAAAAGTTGAGGGAATTTACCTCCACAAACCATTTCTACAGGGTATTTTAAGGGGACTACTCAAGATGGAAGTGCTCCTAAGGCTAAATAGATGTCACCAGAGAAAATAAAACCACAGCAAAGAAAGTAGACCAACCAAATACTAACTAAATGGAAAATAAAACCAGCTATCCACAAAATCAGTCAAAGGAAACACAAAAGAGTACAGAATAAAACACATAACATATAAAGAGTGGAGAAGAAGAAAAAGAAGGAAGAGAAATAAAGAATCATCAGATTGTGTTTATAATAAATAGTGTAATAAGTGAGTTAAGTAAGATGCCTAGATAGTAAAGTAGCTACCCTTGAACCTTTGGTAACCACGAATCCAAAGCCTGCAATGGTACATATCTATCGATTATCACCATAAATGTAAATGGACTGAATGCACCAAACAAAAGACACAGAGTAATAGAATGGATAAAAAAGCAAGACTCAACTATATGCTGCCCATAAGAGTCTCACCTCAAACCCAAGACATACACAGACTAAAAGTGAAGGGATGGAAAAAGATATTTCATTCAAACAATGCAGAGAAAGAAGCAGGTGTTGCAGTACTTGTATCAGACAAAATAGACTTCAAAACAAAGAAAGTACCAAGAGATAAAGAAGGACATTATATAATGATAAAGGGGTCAGTCAAACAAGAGGATATAACCATTATAAATATCTATGCACCCAGCACAGGAGCACCGACATATGTGAAACAAATACTAACAGAATTAAAGAAGGAAATAGACAGCAATGCATTCATTTTAGGAGACTTCAACACACCACTCACTCTAAGGCACAGATCAACCAGACAGAAAATAAGTAAGGACACAGAGGCACTGAACAACACACTAAAACAGACGGACCTAACAGACACCTAGAGAACTTTACACCCCAAAGCAGCAGGATACACATTCTTCTCAAGTACACATGGAACATTTTCCAGAATACACCACATAATAGGCCACAAAAAGAGATACATTAAATTAAAAAGATTGAAATTCTACCAACCAACTTCTCAGATCACAAAGGTATAAAACTAGAAATAAGTTGTACAGAGAAAACAAAAAGGATCACAAACACATGAAGGCTCCAAAAATAATCAATGAATCAATGACCAAATTAAAACAAAGATCAAGCAATATATGAAGACAAAGGAAAACAACAGCACAATGCCTCAACTTCTTTGGGATGCAGTGAAGGCAGTTCTATGAGGAAAGTATACAGCAATCCTGGCCAATACCAAATGAATAGTCTAATGTCACAATTCCTGAAACTGGAAAAAGAAAAACAAATGAATCCCAAAGTCAGCAGAAAAAGAAACATAATAAAGATCAGAGAAGAAATAAATAAAATTGAGAAGAACAAAAAAATAGAAAAAAATCAGTGAAACCAAGAGCTGGTAGTTTGAGATAATAAACAAATTAGATAAACCCCTAGCCAGATTTATTAAGAGAAAAAAAGAATCTACACACATAAACAGAATCAGAAATGAGAAAGGAAAAATCACGACGAACGCAACAGAAATACAAAGAATTATTAGAGAATATTATGAAAATATGCTAACAAGCTGGATAAACTAGAAGAAATGGACAACTTTCTAGAAAAATACAACCTTTCAGGACTGACCAAGGAAGAAACAGAAAATATAAACAGACCAACTACCAGCAATGATACTGAATCGATAATCAAAAAACCCAGAACAAAACCCCGGACCAGAAAGATTCACCGCTGAATTTTACCAGACATATAGAGAAGGCATATTACCCATTCTCCTTAAAGTTTTCCAAAAAATAGAAGAGGGGGGAATACTCCCACACTCATTCTAAGAAGCCAGCATCACTCTAATACCAAGACCAGGCAAACACACCCCCAAAAAAGAAAACTACATATCAATATCCCTGATGAACATAGATTCAAAAATACTCAACAAAATATTAGCGAACTGAATTCAAAAATACATCACGAAGATCATACACAATGATCAAGTGGGATTCATCTCAGGGATGCAAGGATGGCACAACATTAAAAAATCCATCAACATCCATTCATGATAAAAACAACAAATATGGGTATGGAGGGCAAGTACGTCAACATAATAAAGGCCATATATGACAAACTCAGAGCCAACATTATATTTAACAGCGATAAGCTGAAAGCATTTCCCCTAAGATCAGGAACAAGACAAGGATGCCCATTCTCCCTGCTTTTTTTTCAACATAGTACTGGAGGTCCGAGCCATGGCAATCAGACAACACAAAGAAATAAAAGGCATCCACATTGGCAAGGAAGAAGTAAAACTATCAGTGTTTGCAGATGACATGATATTGTACATAAAAAATCCTAAAGGGAGACTTCCGGGAAGATGGCGGCATGAGCAGGGCGGCAGAAATCTCCTCCCAACACTATATTTATCTACGAAATAGATAATAGAACAGAGAAAATACATCTATTCCTAAAAGAGAGACCAAATACACAGGAAAGCGCACAGTGTGCAGCTATACCCGAGAGGACTCGGCACACCAAAAGGCGGTCTTAAAGAGCCCAGCTGACATATGTGGCAACTACCAGTGACCAATTCTATAGCCATGAAAACACAGAGGAATATGGTTCAGACCAAAATCAACCAGACAACCCCAGAGAGGGAGCCTGAAGGGATGGAAATGCACAGTCTTCCTGAAAAAGAATTCAGAATAAAAGTCATAACCATGCCGATGGACCTACAGAGAAATGTGCAAGAGCTGAGGAAGGAAGTGAGGGAAGTGAGGAAAGACAATGCAGAAATCAGACAAGCAATCGACGGGCTTAACAGCAGACTGGATGTGATGCAAGAGACTGTTAATGGAATAGAAATCAGAGAACAGGAATACAGAGAAGCTGAGGCAGAGAGATAAAAGGATCTCTAGGAATGAAAGAATATTAAGAGAACGGTGTGACCAATACAAACGGAACAATATTCACATTATAGGAGTACCAGAGGAAGAAGAGAGAGAAAAAGGGATAGAAAGTGTCTTTGAAGAAATAATTGCTGAAAACTTTCCCTCCCTGGGGAAGGAAATAGTCTCGCAGTCCACGGAAGCCCACAGATCTCCCAACACAAGGGACCCAAGGAAGACAACACCAAGAGACATAATAACTAAGATGACAAACATCAAATATAAAGACAGAGTATTAAAGGCAGCTAGAGAGAGAAAAAAGATCACCTACAAAGGAAAACCCATCAGACTATCATCAGACTTCTCAACAGAAACCTCACAGGCCAGAAGAGAATGGCATGATATATTCACAGTTATGAAACAGAAGGGCGTCGAACCAAGAATATTGTATCCAGCACTATTATCATTTAAATATGATGGAGGGATTAAACAATTTCCAGACAAACGAAAGTTGAGAGAGTTTGCCTCTCATAAACCACCACTACAGGATATCTTAAAAGGACTGCTCTAGATGGAAGCACACCTAAGGCTAAAAAGATGTCACCAGAGAAAATAAAATCATACCAAAGAAAGCAGACCATCCAAATACTAACTAAAGGCAAAGAATAAAACACCTATTATAGAAAGAATGGACGAGGAGGAATAAGAAGGGAGAGAAATAAAGAAACATCAGACAGTGTTTACAATAACTTAACAAGAAAGTTAAGTTAGATTGTTAGATAGTAAAGAAGCAACCCTTGAACCCTTGGTAACCAGAATCTAAAGCCAGCAATGGCAATAAGTACATACCTATCAATAATCACCCTAAATGTAAATGGAGTGAATGCACCAATCAAAAGACACAGAGTAACAGAATGGATAAAAAAGCAAGACCCATCTATATGCTGCCTACAAGAAACTCACCTCAAATCCAAAGATATACACAGACTAAAAGTGAAGGGATGGAAAAAGATATTTCATGCAAACAACAAAGAGAAAAAAGCAGGTGTTGCAGTACTTGTATCAGACAAAATAGACTTCAAAACGAAGAAAGTAGCAAGAGATAAAGAAGGACATTACATAATGATAAAGGGGTCAGTCCAACAAGAAGATATAACCATTATAAATATATATGCACCCAACACAGGAGCGCCAGCATATGTAAAACAAATACTAACAGAATTAAAGGAGGAAATAGACAGCAATGTATTCATCTTAGGAGACTTCAACACACCACTCACTCCAGAGGACAGATCAACCAGACAGAAAATAAGTAAAGACACAGAGGCACTGAACAACACACTAGAACAGATGGACCTAACAGACATCTACAGAACTCTACACCCAAAAGCAACAGGATACACATTCTTCTCAAGTGCACATGGAACATTTTCCAGAATAGACCAGATACTAGGCCACAAAAAGAACCTCAGTAATTTCAAAAATATTGAAATCCTACCAACCAACTTCTCAGATCACCAAGGTATAAAACAAGAAATATATTTTAGAAAGAAATCTAAAAGGTTCACAAATACATGGAGACTTAACAACACTCTCCTAATTAATCAATGGGTTAACGACCAAATCAAAACAGAAATCAAAGAATATATAGAGACTAATGACAACAACAACACAAAGCCACAACTTCTGTGGGACGCAGCAAAGGCAGTTCTAAGAGGAAAGTATATTGCAATCCAGGCCTATTTAAAGAAGGAAGAATGTTCCCAAATGAAGAGTCTAAAGACACAATTACAGAAATTGGAAAAAGAAGAACAAATGAGGCCCAAAGTCACCAGAAGGAGGGACATAATAAAGATTAGAGAAGAAATAAATAAAATTGAGAAGAATAAAACAATAGAAAAAATCAATGAAACCAAGAGCTGGATTCTTTGAAAAAATAAACAAAATAGATAAACCCCTAGCCAGACTCATTAAGAGAAAAAGAGAATCTACACACATAAACACAATCAGAAATGAGAAAGGAAAAATCACAACGGACCCAACAGAAATACAAAGAATCATAAGAGAATATTATGAGAATCTATATGCTAACAAGTTGGAAAACATAGAAGAAATGGACAACTTCTTAGAAAAATACAACCTTCCAATACTCACCAAGCAAGAAACAGAAAAACTAAACAGACCAATCACCAGCGACGAAATCGAATTAGTAATCAAAAAAACTACCCAAGAACAAAACCCCCAGACCCGATGGATTCACCTCTGAATTCTACCAGACCTATAGAGAAGAAATAACACTGATTCTCCTTAAGGTTTTCCAAAAAATAGAAGAGGAGGGAATACTTCCAAACTCATTGTATGAAGCCAGCATCACTGTAATACCAAAACCTCGCAAAGACCTCACCAAAAAAGAAAATTACAGAACACAGATGCAAAAATACTCAACAAAATATTAGCACACCGAATTCAAAAATATATCAAGAGGATCATACACCATGATCAAGTGGGATTCATCCCAGGGATGCAAGGATGGTACAACATTCGAAAATCCATCAACATCATCCACCACATCAACAAAAAGAAGAACAAAAACTACATGATCATCTCCATAGATGCTGAAAAAGCATTTGACAAAATTCAGCATCCATTCCTGATTAAAACTCTCAACAAAATGGGTATAGATGACAAGTACCTCAACATCATAAAGGCTATATATGACAAACCCACAGCTAACATCATACTTAACGGCGAGACGCTGAAAGCGTTTCATCTAAGATTGGGAACAAGACAGGGTTGCCCACTCTCTCCACTGTTATTCAACATAGTACTGGAGGTCCTAGCCACAGCAATCAGACAAAACAAAGACATACAAGGCATCCAGATTGGTAAAGAAGAAGTCAAATTGTCCCTATTTGCAGATGACATGATACTGTACATAAAAAACCCTAAACTCCATTCCAAAACTACTAGAACTAATATCTGAATTCAGCAAAGTTGCAGGATACAAAATTAACACACAGAAATCTGTTGCTTTCCTATACACTAATGATGAACTAACAGAAAGAGAAATCAGAAAAACAATTCCATTCACAATTGCATCAAAAAGAATAAAATACCTAGGAATAAACCTAATGAAGGAAGTGAAAGACCTGTACTCTGAAAACTACAAGACACTCCTAAGAGAAATTAAAGAGGACATTAACAAACGGAAATGCATCCCATGCTCTTGGCTAGGAAGAATAAATATTGTCAAAATGGCTATAGTAACTAAAGCAATCTACAGATTCAATGCAATCCCTATCAAACTACCAACAGCTTTCTTCAATGAACTCGAACAAATAATTCTAAAATTCATATGGAACCACAAAAGACCCTGAATAGCCAAAGCAATCCTGAGAAGGAGGAATAAAACAGGGGCAATTATGTTCCCTGACTTCAAGCTCTACTACAAAGCCACAGTAATCAAGAAAATTTGTATTGGCACAAAAACAGACGCACAGACCAGTGGAACAGAATAGAAAATCCAAACATTAACCCAAACATATACAGTCAATTAATATTTGATAAAGGAGCCTTGGATATACAATGGGGAGATGACAGCCTCTTCAGCAGCTGGTGTTGGAAGAACTGGACAGCTACATGTAAGAGAATGCAACTGGACTACTGTCTAGCCCCATACACAAAGGTAAACTCAAGGTGGATCAAAGACCTGAATGTAAGTCATGAAACCATAAAACTCTTAGAAAAAAACATAGGCAAAAATCTCTTGGACATAAACATGAGCAACTTCTTCATGAACATATCTCCCTGGGCAAGGGAAACAAAAGCAATAATGAACAAGTGGGACTATATCAAGCTGAAAAGCTTCTGTACAGCAAAGGAGACCATCAGTAGAACAAAAAGACATCCAACAGTATGGGAGAATATATTCATAAAAAACGTATCTGATGAAGGGTTGACATCCAAAATATATAAAGAACTCATGCACCTTAACAAACAGAAAGCAAATAATCCAATTAAGAAATGGGCAGAGGACATGAATAGACACTTCTTCAAAGAAGAAATTCAGATGGCCAACATGCACATGAAAGGATGCTCCACATCGCTAATCATCAGAGAAATGCAGATTAAAACCACAATGAGATATCACCTCACACCAGTGAGGATGACTAACATCCAAAACACAAAACAACAACAAATGTTGGCGAGGATGTGGAGAAAAGGGAACCCTCCTACACTGCTGGTGGGACTGCAAATTAGCTCAACCATTGTGGAAAGCAGTGTGGAGATTCCTCAAAAAACTCAAAATAGAAATACCATTTGACGCAGGAATTCCACTCCTAGGAATTTACCCTAAGAATGCAGCAGCCCAATTTGAAAAAGACAGATGCACTCCTATGTTTATTGCAGCACTATTTACAATAGCCAAGAAATGGAAGCAACCTAAGTGTCCATCAGTAGATGAATGGATAAAGAAGAGGTGGTACATATACCCAATGGAATATTATTCAGCCATAAGAAGAAAACAAATCCTACCATTTGCAAAAACATGGATGGAGCTAGAGGGTATTATGCTCAGTGAAATAAGCCAAGCCGAAAAAGACAAGTATCAAATGATTTGACTCCTATGTGGTGTATAAGAACAAAGAAAAAATACTGAAGGAACCAAACAGCAGCAGACTCACAGAACCCAAGAATGGACTAATAGTTACCAAAGGGAAAGGGACTGGGGAAAATGGGTGGGAAGGGAGGGATAAGAGGGGAAAAGGGGCATTACGATTAGCAGATGTAATGTTTGGGGGGCACGGGGAGGGCTGTACAACTCAGTGAAGAGAAGTAGTGATTCTATAGCATCTCACTACACTGATGGACAGTGACTGTAATGGGGTTGGTGGGGGGGGACCTGATGAAGGGGTAGTTTAATAACCATAATATTGCACGTAATTGTAGATTAATGATAATAAAATAAATTATATTTTAAAAAATCCTAAAGAATCCACTCCAAAACTACTAGAACTAATATCTGAATTCAGCGAAGTTGCAGGATACAAAATACACAGAAATCTGTTGCATTCGTATACACTAACGATGAATTAGCAGAAGGAGAAATCAGGAAAACAATTCCATTCACAATTGTATAAAAAAGAATAAAATACCTAGGAATAAACTTAACCAAGGAAGTGAAAGACCTATACTCTGAAAACTACAAGACACTCAGGAGAGAAATTAAAGAAGATACCAATAAATGGAAACACATCCCGTGCTCTTGGATAGGAAGAATTAATATTGTCAAAATGGCCATCCTGCCTAAAGCAATCTACAAATTTAATGCAATCACTATCAAAATATCTACAGGATTCTTCAATGACATGGAACACATAGTTCTAAAATTAATATGGAACCCCAAAAGACCCTGAATAGCCAAAGAAATCCTGAGAAGGAAGAATAAACCTAGGGTAATCTTGCTTCTGAACTTCAAGCTCTAGTACAAAGCCACAGTAATCAAAGCAATTTGGTTTTGGCACAAGAACAGACCCACAGACCAGTGGAAAACAATAGAGAGTCCAGATATTAACCCAAACACATATGGCCAATTAATATACAATAAAGGAGCCATGGATATACAATGGGGAAATGACAGCCCCTTCAACAGCTGGTGTTGGCAAAACTGGACAGCTACATATAAGAGAAGGAAATTGGATTATTGTCTAACCCCATATATAAAAGGAAACTCAAAATCTATCAAAGACCTGAATGTAAGTCATGAAACCATAAAACTCTTAGGAGAAAACATAGGCAAAAATATCTTGGACATAAACATTAGCAACTTCTTCACGAACACATCTCCCTGGGAAAGGGAAACAAATGCAAAAATGAACAAGTGGGACTATATCAAACTGAAAAGCTTCTGTACAGCAAAGGACACAATCATTAGAACAAAAAGACATCCTACAGTATGGGAGAATATATTCATAAATGATATATCCAATAAGGGGTTGATACCCAAAGTATATAAAGAGCTCATGCACCCCAACAAACAGAAAGCATATAAACCAATTAAAAAATGGGCAGAGGAGCTGAACAGACACTTCTCCAAAGAAGAAATTCAGATGGCCAACAGGCACTTGAAAAGCTGCTCCACATCACTAATCATCAGAGAAATGCAAATTAAAACCACAATGAGATACCACCTCACATCAGTTAGGATGACCACCATCCAAAAGACAAACAACAACAAATGTTGGCAAGGATGTGGAGAAAGGGGAACCCTCCTACACTGCTTGCGGGAATGTAAAATAGTTCAACCATTGTGGAAAGCAGTATGGAGGTTCTTCAAAATACTCAAAATAGAAATACCATTTCACCCAGGAATTCCACTCATAGGAATTTACTGTAAGAATGCAGGAGCCCAACACAGTTCCAAGGACCACCTCCTTGATACACAGCCTACTGTGCCTCTCTCCCGGCCTGCCCCACCTTGCTCGCAAACCGGAAAACACTATGCTGCCCTTAGGACAGCCAGAGGGAAGATATGTCTAAGGCAACTACAAACACAAAGTATAGAGGCTTATACCTATGTGCTAAGCCCACTGGTTCAGGCAGTGGAGAGAGGCATAGTAGCTGCGTAGCAGGAAATATCTCTTTCCTCCCAGCAGGCACCAATACCACTCCCCTGCAACCCAGGACATTGCTTCAGTTGCTGAGCAGCTCCAGGGAGCAGAGCTTCTGGGCACTAGAGGGCGCCATACACAAATACAGAATGCCAAAGGAATCTGGTTCAGAGTAAAATTATTGATACCACTCCTGAGAAAGATTTCAATGACATGGACCTGATGACTTTTCCTGAAAGGGAGTTCAAAATAAAAATTATTAACATGCTCATGGAGGTACAGAAAGATATTTGAGAACTCAGGAATGAATTCCGGTCCGGGATCCAATCATTGAAGAGCATAGTGGAGGGTATTAAAAGCAGATTGGATATGGTGGAGGAGACGATAAATCAAATAGAAACTAGAGAAGAGGAATACGAAGAAGCAGAGGCACAGAGAGAAAAAAGGATCTCTAAAAATGAAATAATATTGAGAGAACTGTGTGACCAATCCAAATGGAACAATATTGCATTATAGGGGTACCAGAAGAAGAAGAAGAGAGAAAAAGGGATAGAAAGTGTCTTTAGGAGGTAATTGCTGAAAACTTCCCCAGATTGGGGAAAGAGATCGTCTCACAGGCCATGGAGATGCACAGATCTCCCAACACAAGGGACCCAAGGAAGACAACACCAAGACATATAATAATTAAAATGGCAAAGATCAAGGATAAGGACGTAGTATTAAAAGCAGCCAGAGAGAGAGATAAGATCACTTGCAAAGGTAAGCCCATCAGACTATCACCAGACTTCTCAACAGAAACCTTACAGGCCAGAAGGGAGTAGCATGATATATTTAATGCAATGAAGCAGAAGGGCCTTGAACCAAGAATACTTTATCTGAAAGAGGGATTGAGCAATTTCCAGATAAGCAAAAGCTGAGAGAATTTACCTCCCACAGACCATCTCTACAGTGTATTTTGTAGGGACTGCTATAGATGGAAGTGCTCCTAAGGTTTAATAGCTGTCACCATAGGTAATAAAACCACAGTGAAGAAAATGGAACAGCTAATTACAAAGCAAATGCAAAAATTAAAATAACTATCTCCAAAGTCAAGGGATAGACAAAAAGTACAGAATATGATACCTAATCTATAAAGAATGGAGAAGGAAGAAAAAGGAGGAAGAAAAATAAAGAACCTTTAGATTGTGTTTGTAATAGCATATCAAGTGAGTTGTTAGACTCTTAGATAGTAAGGAAGTTAACCTTGAACCTTTGGTAACCACAAATCTATAGCCTACAATGCCCATAAGTACATACCTATGAATAATCACCCTAAATGTAAATGGACTGAATGCACCAATCAAAAGACATAGAGTCACTGAATGAATAAAAAAACAAGAGCCATCTATATTTTGACTAGAAGAGACTCACTTTAACCCCAAAGACATACACAGACTTAAAAGTACAGGAATGGAAAAAGATATTTCATACAATTAGTACTGAGAAAAAAAGCAGGAGTTGCAGTACTTGTATCAGACAAAATAGACTTCAAAACAAAAAAAGTCACAAGAGACAAAGGAGGAAATTACATAATGATAAAAGGGTCAATCCAACAAGAAGATATAACCATTATAAATATCTATGCACCCAACACAGGAACTCCTATATATATGTGAAACAAATACTAACAGAATTAAAAGGGGATATAGAATGCAAATGCATTCATTCTAGAAGACTTCAACCCTCCACTCACTCCAAAGGACAGATCAACCAGACAGAAAATAAGTAAGGAGACAGAAGCACTGAACAACACATTAGAACATATGGGCCTAACAAACATCTACAGAACTCTACACTCAAAAGCAGCAGAATACACATTCTTCTCAAGTGCACATGGAACATTTTCAAGAAGAGATCATATACTAGGCCAAAAAAAGAGCCTCGGTAAATTAAAAAAAGACTGAAATTGTACCAACCAGTTTCTCAGACCACAAAGATATAAAACTAGAAATAAATTATGCAAAGAAAATGAAAAATCCCATAAACACATGGAGGCTTCATAACATGCTCCTAAATAACAATGGATCAATGACCAAATAAAAACAGAGATCAGGCAATATATGGAGACAAGTGACAACAATAATACAACACCGGAAAATCTATGGGGCGCAGTGAAGGCCGTGTTAAGAGGAAAGTATATTGCAATACAGGCCTATCTCAGGAAAGAAGAACAATCCCATATGAACAGTCTAAACTCACAATTAACGAAAGTATAAAAAGAAGAACAAATGAGGCCCAAAGTCAGTAGAAGGAAGCATATAATAAAGATTAGAGCAGAAATAAATAAAATCGAGAAGAAGAAAACAATAGAAAGAATCAATGAAAGCAGGAGCTGGTTCTTGGAGAAAATAAACAAAATAGATAAACCCCTGCCAGAATTATCAAGAAAAAAAGAGTCTACTGACAAAACAGAATCAGAATGAGAAAGGAAAAATCATTATGGACACCACAGAAATCCAAAGAATTATGAGAGAATACTATTAAAAGTTATATGCTAACAAACTGTATAACCTAGAAGAAATGGACTCCTTTCTAGAAAAATTCAGCCTTCCAAGGATGACCCAGAAAGAAACAGAATATCTGAACAGACCAATTACCAGCAACAAAATTGAACTGGTTATCAAAAACCTACCTATGAAGAAAACCCCTGGACCAGATGGCTATACCGCTGAATTTTATCAATGATTTAGTGAAGACCGAATACCTATCCTCCATAAAATTTTCCAAAGAGTAGAAGAAGAGGGAACACTTCCAAACTCATTCTATGAGGCTGGCAACACCCTAATACCAAAATCAGGCAAAGACACCACAAAAAAAGAAAATTACCTGATGAACATAGATGCAAAAATACTCAACAAAATATTAGCAAACTGAATTCAAAATACACCAAAAGGATTATCCGTCATGATCAAGTAGAATTTATTCCAGGAATGCAAGGATGGTACAACATTCAAAAATCCATCAACATCATCCACCACATCAACAAAAAGAAGGACAAAAACCACATGATCATCACCATAGATGCTGAAAAAGCATTTGACAAAATTCAACATCCATTCATGACAAAAACTCTCAGCAAAATGGGTATAGAAGGCAAGTACCTCAACATAATAAAGGCCATATATGATAACCCACAGCCAACATTATACTTAGCAGCAAGAGGCTTAAAGCTTTTCCTTTAAGATTGGGAACAAGACAAGAATGTACACTCTCCCCACTTCTATTCAACATAGTACTGGAGGTCCTAGCCACGGCAATCAGACAACACAAAGAAATAAAAGGCATCCAGATTAGCAAGGAAGAAGTTAAACTGTCCCTGTTTGCAGATGACAAGATATTGTACATAAAAAACCCTAAAGAATCCACTCCAAAACTACTAGATCTAATATCTGAATTCAGCAAAGTTGGGATACAAAATTAATGCGCAGAAATCTATGGCATTCCTATACACTAGCAATGACCTAGCAGAGAGAAAAATCAGGAAAACAATTCCATTCACAGTTGCATCAAAAAGAATAAAATACCGAGTAATAAACCTAACCAAGGAAGTGAAAGACCTATACTCTGAAAACTACAAGACACTCAGGAGAGAAATTAAAGAAGATACCAATAAATGGAAACACATCCCGTGCTCATGGATAGGAAGAATTAATATTGTCAAAATGGCCATCCTGCCTAAAGCAATCTACAGATTCAACACAATTCTTATCAAAATCCCAACAGCATTTTTCAACGAACTCGAGAAAATAGTTCTAAAATTCATATGGAACAAAAAACATCCCGAATAGCCAAAGAAATCCTGAGAAGGAAGAATAAAGCTGGGGGATTATGCTCCCCACCTTCAAGCTCTATTACAAAGCCACAGTAATCAAGACAATTTGATACTGGCACAAGAACAGACCCATAGAGCAATGGAACAGACTAGAGAGGCCTGATATAAACCCAACCATATATGGTCAATTAATATATGATAAAGGAGTCATGGACATACAATGGGGAAATGACAGCCTCTTCAACAGATGGTGTTGGCAAAACTGGACAGCTACATGCAAGAGAATGAAACTGGATTATTGTTTAACCCCATCCACAAAAGTAAACTTGAAATGAATCAAGGACCTGAATGTAAGTCATGAAACCATAAAACTCTTAGAAGACAACATATTCAAAAATCTTCTAAGCATGAGCAACTTCTTCCTGAATGCATCTCCTCGAGCAAGGGAAACAGAAGCAAAAATGAACTCATGGGACTACATCAAATTAAAAAGTTTCTGTACAGCAAACGACACTGTCAACAGAACAAAAAGGCTTCCTAGTGTGTGGGAGAATATATTTGTAAATGAGATATCCAAGAAGGGGTTAACATCCAACATATATAAAGAACTTACACACCTCAACACCCAAAAAGCAAGTAACCCGATTAAAAATGGGCAGAGTATATGAAGAGACAGTTTTCCAAAAAAAGAAATTCAGATGGCCAACAGACACATGAAAAGATGCTCCACATCACTAATCATCAGGGAAATGCAAAATAAAACCACAACGAGATATCACCTCACACCAGTAAGGATGGCCAGCATCGAAAAGACTAAGAACAGCAAATGCTGGCGAGGATGTGGAAAAAGGGGAACCCTCCTATGCTGCTGGTGGGAATGTAAGCTAGTTCAACCATTGTGGAAAGCAATATGGAGGTTCTTCAAAGAACTTGAAATAGAAATATAATTTGACCCGGGAATCCCACTCTTTGGAATTTACCCAAAGAATACAACTTCTCAGATTCAAAAAGACATATGCACCCCTATGTTTATCGCAGCACTTTTTACAATAGTCAACATATGGAAGCACCTAAGTGTCCATCAGTAGATGAATGAATAAAGAAGATGTGATAGATATACACAATAGAATATTATTCAGCCATAAGAAGAAACAAATCCTACCACTTGCAACATGGATGGAGCTGGAGGGTATTATGTTCAGTGAAATAAACCAGGAAGTGAAAGACAAGTATCAAATGATTTCACTCATCTGTGGAGTATAAGAACAGAGAAAAAACTGAAGGAACACAACAGCAGCAGACTCACAGAATCCAAGAATGGGCTAACAGTTACCAAAGGGAAAGGGACTGGGGAAGATGGGTGGGAAGGGAGGGATAAGGGGGGAAAAGGGTCATTATGATTAGCACATATAATGTAGGGCAGTGGTACACGAGGAAGGCAGTATAACACAGAGAAGACAAGTAGTGATTCTATAGCATCTTACTATGCTGATGGACAGTGACTGTAATGGGGTATGTGGTCGGGACTTGATAATGGGGAGAGTCTAGTAACCATAATGTTGTTCATGTATTTGTACAGTAATGATAAAAAAATATTCTCTGGGTAAAGTCTTCAGAAGATCAATTTTTAATTCAGCTTGTAACATATTTTTATTAAAAAAAAATTCAGATGCAAAGTCATAGAATAGGGGAAGTAGAACCTGTTTGCCCACCGGTGGTAACAAACAAATGTTAATATTTTTAAACAAATACAAATATTAAAACAAATACAAAACAATAACTAATGTTAATGATTAATTACCTTATGAAATAAACAATGACAGCTGCAGTTCCCTTCTAGTATTATCTGCCCCCATTGCAGAGAACAACCTGTACACTGAAAGTTGATGTTATTCCAGATTTTTACTATGTAGGGCTCTATCCATGTACCATATCTAGAATTATATATAATTTTAATATCCGTGTTTTCCCTATATATACATTTCCTCTTATAATTCTAAATTTTGTTTTTATGGTTTTTCTTTTTTCCCTTTTTCTTTTTCATGGGAAATCTTAGAAGGTTTTCTATTTTACTAGTAACTTTGAAGATAAAACTTTTGGTTTTGTTGAAATATTTATACTTCCTTTGTGTTTATTAATTAAACTTATGTTTTGCTCTTTATTTCCTTTCTGGACTCTTTATCTTTGCTATGTCTTAATTCAAGCTTTCTTGAGTCTAGTGCTTAGTTTATTAATTTTCAGTCTTTCTTATTTTCTAGTATATGCTTTTAAAGCTAAAACTATCATTTTATGTACACTACCTAGTTTTTAAGATTTATTGATATTCAGTTAAAAAAATTAGAAACTTCCAGTTTGATTTGTTGTTTATATAATGAATAAATTATAGTCCTTAGTTTCCAATTATGAGATTTATTTTGTTGCTGTAAAAATCATTTCCCAATATTATTATCTTATTGGCAGAGACTTGTCTCTATGATTTAGACTCTTTGAGTATTGAAACCAGAAAGGGAGCTAATTTTTGTAAAAACATTTGATATATGTGCTTCAATTATTGTGCCATGGTAGGTTTGTTTCTTTGTTTTTAGAACAAAGTTTTTAATTGGGTTGTTTCGAATCATCTTTGCAGTTACTCGATTTTTTCTTTTCTGCTTGATAATTTATTTTCTGTGAGAGGCAAACTGAATGTTTTATATTGCTATATCAAGTTGCTCTTTGAAAGTCAGACTTACCCAATACATCTTTTTTCATCCCTTATTCTTTTATGCTTAATGTATGATGGTATACATTTAGAATGAAATTTATCTAAATGTGATTTTTTTCCTATTTACTTTTATTTTGGGCATTTTTTCTTTTTCCCCAAATCCATTTTCTTGTTTTTTATTTTATGTATAGTTGGTATGCAATCTTAAACTGGTTTCAAGTATACAACAAAGTGGTTCAACGGTTCATTAAATTCTCACCCCCTCTAGTGTGGTTACTATCTGTCAATACAGAAAGATGTTACAGGATCTTTGGCTCTATTCTCCATTCTGCACTACTATCCTTGTGACTAACTTATATTATGATTGAGAATTTCTGGGCCCCTTTATCCTCCTCACCCTCCCTACCCACCCACCACAATGCCTCCCCCATCATAACCACCAGACACTTCTAGGGTCCATGAATCTACTTCTATTTTGTTCATTTTGTTTTGTTTTGTTTTAGTTTCCACAAATAAGTGAAATCATATAGTATTTGTCTTTCTCCTCTTGGAATATTTTACTTAGCATAATACCCTGTAGGTCCATCCATGTTGTTATAAATAGCAGGATTTCTTTCTTTTCTATGGGTGAATAATATACCATACTTTTTACGTACCACATCTTTATTCATTCATCTATTGATGGACACTTTGGTTGCTTCCATGCTTGGCTATTTTAAATTATGTAGTGATAAACATAGGGGTGTATATGTCTTTTTGATTATGGATTAGGGATTTTGCTTTCTTAGGGTAAATATTCCTAGAAGTAGAATTACTGGGTCTATGGGATTTCTATTTTTTGTTTTTTTTATGAAGCTCCATACTTCTTTCCATATTGGCTGCACCAATTTATATTCCCATCAGCAGTGTAGGATGGTTCCCATTTCTCTGCATCCTCACTAACACTTGTTGTCTCTTGTCTTTTGGATAGTGGCCATTCTGACTGGTATGAGGTGGTATCTCATTGTTGTTTTTATTTGCATTTCCCTAAGGATTCATGATGTGGAACATCTTTTCATGTGCCTGTTGGCCATCTGTATTTTTTTCTTTGGAGAAATGTCTGTTCAGGTCCTCCACCCATTTTTTTAAAATAATTTATTTTGGATCATTAATCTACAATTACATGTGCAATATTATGATTATTAAACTATCCCTTCATCAGGTCCCCCCCACCAACGCCATTACAGTCACTGTCCATCAGCATAGTGAGATGCTATAGAGTCACTACTTGTCTTCTCTGAGTTGTACAGCCCTCCCTGTGCCCCCCCAACATTACATCTGCTAATCATAATGCCCCCTTTTCCCTCTTATCCCTCCCTTCCCACCCATCTTCCCCAGTCCCTTTCCCTTAGGTAACCATTAGTCCGTTCTTGGGTTCTGTGAGTCTGCGGCTGTTTTGTTCCTTCAGTTTTTTTCTTTGTTCTCATACTCCACATATGAGTGAAATCATTTGATACTTGTCTTTTTCGGCTTGGCTTATTTCACTGAGCATGATACCCTCTAGCTCCATCCATGTTGTTGCAAATGGTAGGATTTGTTTTCTTCTTATGACTGAATAATATTCCATTGTATATATGTACCACATCTTCTTTATCCATTCATCTATTGATGGACACTTAGGTTGCTTCCATTTCTTGGCTATTGTAAATAGTGCTGTGATAAACATAGGGGTGCATCTATCTTTTTCAAACTGGGCTGCTGTAGTCTTAGGGTAAATTCCTAGGAGTGGAATTCCTGGGTCAAATGGTATTTCTATTTTGGGTTTTTTGAGGAACCTCCACACTGCTTTCCACAATGGTTGAACTAATTTGCATTCCCACCAGCAGTGTAGGAGGGTTCCCTTTTTTCCACATCCTCGCCAACATTTGTTGTTGTTTGTGTTTTGGATGTTGGCTATACTCACTGGTGTGAGGTGATATCTCATTGTGGTTTTAATCTGCATTTCTCTGATGCTTAGTGATGTGGAGCTCTTTTCATGTGCCTGTTGGCCATCTGAATTTCTTCTTTAGAGAAGTGTCTATTCATGTCCTCTGCCCATTTCTTAATTGGATTATTTGCTCTTTGTTTGTTGAGGTGCTTGAGTTCTTTATATATTTTGGATGTCAACCCCTTATCGGATACGTCATTTATGAATATATTCTCCCATACTGTAGGAAGTCTTTTTGTTCTACTGATGGTGTCCTTTGCTGTACAGAAGCTTTTCAGCTTGATATAGTCCCACTTGTTCATTTTTGCTTTTGTTTCCCTTGCCCGGGGAGATATGTTCATGAAGAAGTCGCTCATGTTTATGTCCAAGAGATTTTTGCCTATGTTTTTTTCTAAGAGTTTTATGGTTTCATGACTTACATTCAGGTCTTTGATCCACCTTGAGTTTACCTTTGTGTATGGGGTTAGACAGTAGTCCAGTTTCATTCTCTTACATGTAGCTGTCCAGTTTTTCCAACACCAGCTGCTGAAGAGGCTGTCATCTCCCCATTGTATATCCAAGGCTCCTTTATCAAATATTAATTGACTGTATATGTTTGGGTTAATGTTTGGATTTTCTATTCTGTTCCACTGGTCTGTGGGTCTGTTTTTGTGCCAATACCAAATTGTCTTGATTACTGTGGCTTTGTAGTAGAGCTTGAAGTCAGGGAGCGTAATTCCCTCTGTTTTATTCCTCCTTCTCAGGATTGCTTTGGCTATTCGGGGTCTTTTGTGGTGCCATACAAATTTTAGAATTATTTGTTTGAGTTCATTGAAGAAAGCTGTTGGTAGTTCGATAGGGATTGCATTGAATCTGTAGATTGCTTTGGGTAGTATAGCCATTTTGACAATATTTATTCTTTCCAGCCAAGAGCATGGGATGCATTTCCACTTGTTAGTGTCCTCTTTTTTCTCTTATGAATGTCTTGTAGTTTTCAGAATACAGGTCTTTCACTTCCTTCGTTAGGTTTATTCCTAGGTATTTTATTCTTTTTGATGCAATTGTGAATGGAATTGTTTTTCTGATTTCTCTTTCTGTTAGTTCATCATTAGTGTATAGGAAAGCAACAGATTTCTGTGTGTTAATTTTGTAACCTACAACTTTGCTGAATTCAGATATTAGTTCTAGTAGTTTTGGAGTGGAGTCTTTAGCGTTTTTTATGTACAATATCATGTCATCTGCAAATAGTGACAATTTGACTTCTTCTTTACCCATCTGGATGCCTTGTATGTCTTTGTTTTGTCTGATTGCTGTGGCTAGGACCTTCAATACTATGTTGAATAACAGTGGAGAGAGTGGGCATCCGTGTCTTGTTCCCGATCTTAGATGAAAAGCTTGCAGCTTCTCACTGTTCATATGATGTTAGCTGTGGGTTTGTCATATATGGCCTTTATGATGTTGAGGTACTTGCCCTCTATACCCATTTTGTTGAGAGTTTTAATCAGGAATGGATGCTGAATTTTGTCAAATGCTTTTTCAGCATCTATGGAGATGATCATGTGGTTTTTGTTCTTCTTTTTGTTGATGTGGTGGATGATGTTGATGGATTTTTGAATGTTGTACCATCCTTGCATCCCTGGGATGAATCCCACTTGATCATGGTGTATGATCCTCTTGATGTATTTTTGAGTTCTGTTTGCTAATATTTTTTTGAGTATTTTTGCCTCCACGTTCATCAGCGATATTGGTCTGTAATTTTCTTTTTTGGTGAGGTCTTTGCGAGGTTTTGGTATTAGAGTGATGCTGGCTTCATAGAATGAGTTTGGAAGTGTGCCCTCCTCTTCTATCTTTTGGAAGACTTGAAGGAGAATGGGTGTTATTTCTTCTCTATATGTCTGGTAGAATTCAGAGGTGAATCCATCTGGTCCGGTGGTTTTGTTCTTGGGTAGTTTTTTGATTACCGCTTCAATTTCATTGCTGGTGATTGGTCTCTTTAGTTTTTCTGTTTCTTGTTTGGTCAGTTTTGGAAGATTGTATTTTTCTAAAAAGTTGTCCATTTCTTCTAGGTTTTCCAGCTTGTTAGCATATGAGAATACTAGATTCTCATAGTATTCTTTTATAATTCTTTGTATTTCTGTGGGTGCCGTCGTGATTTTTCCTTTCTCATTTCTGATTGTGTTCATGTGTGTAGATTCTCTTTTTCTCTTAATGAGTCTGGGTAGGGGTTTATGTATTTTGTTTATTTTTTTCAAAGAACCAGCTCTTGGTTTCATTGATTTTTTTCTATTGTTTTGTTCTTCTCAATTTTATTTATTTCTTCTCTAATCTTTATTATGTCCCTCCTTCTGGTGACTTTGGGTCTCATTTGTTCTTCTTTTTCCAATTTCAGTAATTTTGTCTTTAGACTATTCATTTGGGAATGTTCTTCTTTCTTTAAATAGGCCTGAATTGCAATATACTTTCCTCTTAGAACTGCCTTTGCTGTGTCCCATAGAAGCTGTGGCTTTGTGTTGTTGTTGTCATTTTTCTCCATATACTCTTTGATTTCTGCTCCACCCTTTTTTTAATCAGGTTATTTGTTTTGTGGGTGTTGAGGTGTATGATCTCTTTGTATATTTTGGATGTTATCCTCTTATGAGATAAATCATTTATGAATATATTCTCCCATACTGTAGGTTGCCTTTTTGTTCTGCTGATCGTGCTCTTTGCTGTACAGAAGCTTTTTAGTTTGATGTAGTCCCATCTGTTGATTTTTTATTTCCCTTGCCTGAGGATATGTATCCAGAAAAAAATTGCTCATGCTTAAGTTCAGGAGATTTTTGCCTATGTGTTCTTCTAAGAGTTTCATAGTTTAATGTCTGACATTTAGGTCTTTAATCCATTTCGAGTTTACTTTTGTGTATGGAATTAGACAATAATACAGTTTCATTCTCTTACATATAGCTGCCTAGTTTTACAACACCAATTATTGAAGAGGCCCTCTTTTTCCCAATTCATGGCTCCTTTATTATATATTGATTGACCATATATGTGTGGGTTTATATCTGGGCTCTCTATTCTTTTCCATTATCTATGGGTCTGTTTTTGTGCCAGCCAAATTTTTTGCTTACTGTGGCTTTGTAGTAAAGCTTGAAGTCAGGGAGCATAACCCCCCAGCTTTGTTCTTCTTTCTCAACATTGTTTTGGCTATTCAGGGTCTTTTTTGATTCATATGAATTTTGGAATTATTAGTTCTAGTTCATTGAAAATTGCCATTGGTATTTTGATAGGGATTGCATTGAATCTGTAGATTGCTTTAGGCAAGATGGACATTTTTTATTTATTTATTTTTTATTAAGGTATTATTGATATACACTCTTATGAAGGTTTCACATGAAAAAACAAAGTGGTTACTACATTTACCCATATTAACAAGCCCCAACTCATACCCCAATTCAGTCACTGTCCATCAATGTAGTAAGATGCCGCAGGTTCATTATTTGCCTTCTCTGTGCTACACTGATTTCCCCGTGATCCCCCACACCATGTGTACTGAACATAACACCCAACAATCCCCTTCTCCCACCCTCCCCACCCGCCCTCCCACACCCCTCCTCTTTGGTAACCACTAGTTTCTTCTTGGAGTCTCTGAGTCTGCTGCTATTTTGTTCCTTCACTTTTGCTGTGTTGTTATACTCCACAAATGAGGGAGATCATTTGGCACTTCTCTTTCTCCACCTGGCTTATTTCACTGAGCATAATATCCTCTAGCCAGGATGGCCATTTTGACAAGATTAATTCTTCCTAGCCATGAACCTGGGAGAGATTTCCATTTATTGGTGTTTTCTTTAATATATCTCATGAGTGTCTTGTAGTTTTCAAAGTACACATCTTTCACCTCCTTGGTTATGTTTTTACCTAGGAATTTTATTCTTTTTGATGCAATTGTAAGTGGAATTGTTATCCTGATTTCTCTTTCTGCTTGTTCATTGTTAGTATATAGGAGCACAGCAGATTTCCATGTATTAATTTTGCATCCTGCAGTTTTGCTGAACCCAGTTATTCTAATAATTTTTTGGTGGAGTTTAGGGTTTTCTATATATAGCATCACGTCATCTGCAAAGACAGTTTAACTTCTTCCTTAACAGTTTGGATGCCTTTTAGTTCTTTATCTTGTATGATTGCTGTGACTAGGACCTCCACTGTTATGCTGAGGAAAAGTGTTGAGGGTGAACATCCTTCTCTTGGTCCTGATATTAGAGGAAAAACTTTCAGCTTTTTGCCTTTGAGTATGATGTTAGCTGTGGGCTTGGCGTTTATGGGCTTATTATGTTGAGGTGTGTTACCTCTATACCCATTTTTGTTGAGAGTTGTTTTTTTTTATCATGAATGGATGTTTAATTTTGTCAAATGATTTTCCAGCATCTTTTGAAATGATCATAAGGTTTTTCTCCTTTTTTTGTTAATGTGGTGTATCATACTGATTGATTTATGGATATTGTATCATCCTTGCATCCCTAGAATAAATCCCACGTGGTCATGGTGGATGATCTTTTTGATGTATTTTTAAATTCAGTTTGCTAGCATGTTGTTGAGAATCTTTGCATCTATGTTCATCAGTGATATTGGCTTATAATTTTCTTTTTTTGTATTGCCTGGTTTTGGTATTAGAGTGATGCTGCCCTCATAGAATGAATTTGGTAGTATTCTCTCCTCTTCTACTTTTTGGAATACTTTAAGAAGGGTGCTCTTCTTTAAATGTTGGATAAAATTCAGCTGTGAAGCCATCTGGTATTGGAATTTTGTTTGTTGGTAGTTTTTTGTACCAAATTTTTTCATTACTGGCAATTGGTCTGTTCAGATTTTCTGCTAATTCCTGGGTCAATCTTAGAATTTTTCTAGGAATTTGTCCATTTCTCCCAAGTTGTTCAATTTATTAGCAAATAATATTTCATAAAATTCCCTAGTAAATTTTTGTTTTTCTGTGGTGTCAGTTATGACTATTCCTTCTTCATTTCTGATTTTGTTTATGTGTGTACATTCTCTCTCTCTTTTTTTTTTTTTGCTCAGTCTGGCTAATGGTTTGTCTATTTTGTTTATCTCCTTAAAGAACCAACTTTTGGCTTCATTAATTTTTTTCTATTTTACTCTTCTCTGTTTTATTTATTTCTGCTCTGACTTTTATTATGTCTGGCTTTCTGCTAACTTGGGGTTTCAGTTGTTCTTTTTCTAGTTTCTTTAATTGTGAGTTTAGACTGTTTATTTGGGATTGTTCTTGTTTCTTGAGGAAGGGCTCTATTGCTATGTACTTCCCTCTTAGAACCACTTTTGCAGCATTCTACAAATTTTGAACTGTTGTATTTTTTTCATTTGTTCCCATGTATTGCCTGATTTCTTCTTTGATTTGTTTATTGATCCATTGATTATTTAGAAGCCTGTTGTTTAGCCTCCATGTGTTTTTTTTTCTTCATGTAATTTATTTCTAATTTCATACCATTGTGGTCTGAGAGTTGCTTGATACGATTTCAATCTTTTTGTATTTATTGAGGCTCTTTTTGTGGCCCTTTGTATGATGTATTCTGGAAAGTGTTCCATGTACACTTGAGAAAAAATGTGTATCCTACTACTTTTGGGTGGAACTTTCTGTGTATATCTGTTAAGTCCATCTTATAATCTGTTCCGTGCTTCTGTTTCCTTATTTATTTCTATCTGGATGATCTGTCCACTAATGTAAGTGTGATATTAAAGTCACCTAATATGATTGAGTTGCCGTCTATTTCTTCCGTTAGTTCTGTTAGCATTTGTTTTACATATTTAGGTGCTCCTATGTTGGGTGTATGGTCATTTGTGATTGTTATATCCTCTTTTTAGACTGATCCCTTTATAATTATGTAATGTTCTTCTTTGTTTCTTGTTACTTTCTTTGTTTTGAAGTCTGTTTTGTCTGATATAAGTACTGCTACTCTTTCTTTTTTCTCATTATTTTCATGGGATATCCTTTTCCATCCCTTCATGTTCAGCTTATATATGTCTTTATGTCTGAAATGAGTCTCTTGTAGGCAGCATATAGATGGGTCTTGTTTCTTTATTCATTCTTCCATCCTATGTCTTTTGATTGCTGCACTCAGTCCACTTACATTTAAGGTAATTATTGATAGGTGTGTACTTATTGCTATTTTAATTGTTTTCTGTTTTGTAGGTCTTCTCTGTTCTTTTCTTCCTCTCTTATACTCTTCTCAGTATTGGAAGGGTTTTTTTTAGTGTTTTGATTGGATTTCTTTTTAATGTATTTTTTGTGTTTGTGGTTACCATAAGGTTCATGGGTAGTTTCCTATCTATGTATCAGTCTATATTAAGTTTATGTTCACTCTATTTCAAATGCAATCTAAAAGTACTTCTTTTTTATTCTTCTTCCTCCTCCACACTTTACATATTAGATATCATAATCTGTACTTTTTGTGTATCCTTTGACTGTGTATAGTTGGTTTTACTAATTTTGTTTTGTTTTGTTTTTAACTTCATATTTGCATGGTAAGTAGTTATAGTAGTAAAGATCTACTACCTTAGCTGTGGGTTTATTTTCACTGGTGAAAATATTTAGGCTTAAGAGCATTTCCAGCTACGGAAGTCCTTTTAATATACCTGTAATGCCAGTTTAGTCATTATGAATTCCTTTAACTTTCACTTATCTGGGAAACTTTTATTCCCTCTTTCAGTTTTGACTGATAACCTTGTTGGATAGAGGATTCTTGGTTGAATGTCCTTCTATTAAATATTTCTTGTGACTTCTTTCTGGCCTTAAGTTTCTGCTGAGAAGTCTGCTGATAGCCTGGTGGGTTTTTCTCCCTTATAATTAATATTTTACCTCTCTCTAGCTGCTTTCAGTACCCTCTCTTTATCCTTAATCTTTGTCATTTTAATAATTATGTCTTTCTGGGGTTCCTTTTGTTAGGGGCTCTCTGTGATTCCAAGTCCTGGGTGTCTATTTCCTTAACCAGATTGGGGAAATATGCAGCAATTATTTCTTCAAAGAGACTCTCCACTCTTTTGTCTTTCTCTTTTCCTTCTGGTGCCCCTATCTTGCAGTACTGTTTCATTTGGTGTTGTCACACAGTTCTCTTAGCATCTTCTCATTTCTGCAGATTCTTTTTACTCTCTGTTCCTCAGCTTCTTTGTTTTCCTGTTCTCTAATTTCCATCTCATTGATTGTCTTCTCTACTTGCAGCAATTTATTATTCTTTCTTTCCATTGTATTTTTCATTTCAGTTACTGTCTTCCTCAGCTGTGAGTAACTCTGCTTCAAGTCTTCTGTCTCTTTGTTGAAGTCCTCTGTGAGATTGTCAATACTTTTCCACAGATCAGTGAGCATCTTTATGACTGTTACTTTGAAATCTTTATCAAGAAGATTGGTGATCTCCATTTCATTTAGCCTTCTTTCTGGTGTCTTATTCTGTACTTTGTTTGGAACATATTCCTCTACTTCCACATTTTGTCTGGGTTTCTGTGTTTCTTCCTTTGTATTAGATAGATCCACGCTGCCCTCTGGTCTAGAGAATAATGGCTTTATAAAGGCATCCTGTGGTACCCAGAAGCTCACTACTCTTTACCCGCCAGTGCCTGGCTCTCCTTTGGGTGGAGCCCCTGTTGCTGTTGGTGGGCTGTGGGCAGGGTGACCTTTCTGTCTGTCTGCCATCAGTGACTGATCTCTGTCAGCAGAAACCCTGGGTGAGCCATGTAGTTGACACTTCTGCTTGGGCTATTGTGGGCAGGATACCCTCTGCCTGCCCTGCTGTGGTGGCAGCACTGCTGGGCTGACCCAAATCCATTTTATTGATTATCCTTTTTCTGTTCTCTTTTTTTTTATACTATTTGCACATTTTTACATTCTCTTTTTATTGTTTTAATTATTTTCTTTACATTTTAGCATTTTTAGTTAATGTTATATAATGTCTAAATTTAATCATTATGTGTAGTCTCCTAAATAAAACAAGGATCTTAGCCCTTTAACACTAATCTCTTTTCTTCAATCTGTTTGTTATTTGGTTTTTCAATTCCTCTCCAATAAGTTAGTGTGCTTTGTTATTATCATTATTATATTGGTCAATAGTTACTAGGATATCCTATTGTATTTCTCAAGTCTGTGCTTACCATTCCTTTCTTTTAAACTTTCTGGTTTGAAATAATTTGAAAAAAATAGCACAGAGTTCCCTTGTACCTTTCTCTCAGGTTTTCCCAATGATAACATCTTCCATTAACACAGTTCATTTTCACAGCCAGATAATTGGTATTCATACAATATCACTAATTAAACTACAGAACTTTTTCATATTCACCAGTGTTTACATGCACTCATTTTTGAGAATGTGTGTGTAGTATCACAAAATTTTACCACATGGTTTCTGTACCAGTAACACAATCACCACTATGTTTTTTGGAATTCTGCTTTTTTTTATTCTGGGTTAAATTTTCTTCTTAGAGAAGTACATGTTTAGTAATTATTACAGTGACCATCTATGTGTAATAATCTGTTTTCTTGGTTGCCTAAAAATGGATTTTTTCATTTTCACTCTTGAATGACAATTTATATGCGTATAGAACTTTTGGTGGACAAACATTTCTGTCAGCCCATTGAATTCTGGCATATTCACTGTTGTCAAGATGTCTGCTATCAGTTTAATTAATTCATTTTTTACTTTATGCTTAAACTATATTTTTTCTTTAAGTTGGCTTCTCAAATTTTCTTTTGTCCAAGGTATTATGTTACTAAATTATTACCTGTTTGGATACAATTTTTAAAAATTTATCCAGCTCTTCCTTCAACATAATCTTTAATTACCATGTCTTTTTCAATTCTGGACAATTCTCAAGTCATTATCTCATCAATGATTGACTCTTCCCCTTTCCATCTCTTTTATCCTCTGCAATTCCTGTATTCCAGTCTAGCCCCCAGGATGTTGATGATGTTGATGGTTGTCCTCTTTCTCCTTTTCCTCCTTTTTTTTTTCTTTTGACATTAGAATAAGGCTTTTAAAAACTGACGTGTAATTTACAGATAGTAAAGGTAATCTTTTCACCTGATGTATTCTATGAATTTAACAACACACACACATAACATCACCACAATAAAACAGAACCATTCCATCACCCCCTAAATTCCCTCTCACTTCACCTTCAGCTCCTGGAACTGACAGATCTTTCTTTTTTGCCTATAGTGTTAGCTGTTTCAGAACTTTGTAGAAATGGATTCATATAGTATATGGTCCTTTGATTTTGCTTTCTTTCCCTTAGCATAATACATTTGAAATTCATCCATGTTGTTATTTGTATCTATAGCTTGTTCTTTTTTTCATATTGTTTTTTGAGGTATAACTGACATAAGTCAATTGCATATATTTTAAGTGTATAATTTGATATGTTTTGATAATGTGAAAAGTAACATTCATGAAACTCATGTAACCATCACACAATCAAGATTATGGAGTTGTCTTTCATACCCAGGGGTTTCCTTGTGCCCCTTGTCAATCCCAACTCCTGCCTCTCCCATCTTTATCCCAGACTACTGCTTTCTTTCACTATAGTTTAGTTTGCATTTTCTAGAATTTATATAAATGGAATAATACAGTCTGTACTCTCTTTTTTCTGGTTCACCGTAATTATTTTGCAGTTCATGTCCTTGTGTATGTAATAGTTTGTTCTTTTTATTGCTGGTAAATATTCATTTGTATGAATACAGCATAATTTGTTTATCCTTTCATCTGTTCATGGATGTTAGGGTTGTTTCCAGTTTTTAGCTATTTAATAAATAAAACCACTCTGAATATTTATATACAAGCCCCAGTGGGAACATATGCTTTCCTTTTGGGGGGTTAATACCCAGAATTGGAATGTTGGGGTAATATGCCGGGTGTGTGTTTGACTTTAAAAGAAAGAGCAAACTGTTTTCCAAAGCAGTTGTACCATCTTATATTCCAACCACTAGTATGTGAGAGTTTTAGTTTCTCCACATTCTTGCTGACACTTGGAATGATCATATTTTTTTGTTAATTTTAGCAATTCTGATGGTGTCTAGTGGCACCTCATTGCATTTCTCTAATGACTAATGACGTTGCCAGTTGTTTCATGTGGTTGTCATCTGTACATCTTCTTTGGAGAAGTGTGTGTTCAAATCATTTGCTCATTTTAAAATAACTTAATTAACTTACAGTCAAGAGGGCTTTTTTTTCAACTAATTTAATTATTCCGTGATTTCACAAGGATTGGGTTCCAGTAGTTTGGACTCCTTTCCATTCGTTCTCACCAATTATGCTTCTCTGGGGGCAGCAGACTGGTTCTTTGGTTGAACCTAAATACCTTTCTTTTTGGTTTCTTTCTTTTCCTCATCACTTTCCTTCACATTTTCAGGAAGCAATGTTGGCTCCTAGAGTGCTTAATTTGCTCAGTATATAAATTAATTCTCTTGGCAAGAATCTTGCTCACTTACTGCAATTTCAGCAGCATGCTGGGTAATATTGTAGACCTGCCAGTTTTGTTTTATTTTGGTTTGGTTTTATGGCGCCCCACCCTTGATGTATACAATATTAACTTTCTTTTGATTTGCATATGTGTGGCTAAAGGAACAACTCCATGTTTTCTAAAAGGCCTAAAGACAGTATAGAAGGTGATGACACCTCTTTCCTTTTGTATTGGTCATTTTGATGAATTACTGGAAGATAGGGTTTCAGCTGAAAGGTCACATTTTTTTAAATTGGGTTGTCTTTTTATTATTGAGTTGTTCAAATCTTTTGATTATTTTTAAATGGTGTTTCCTTATTATTGCATCTTAACTGTTCTATATATATTCCGCATACAAGTCTTTTATCACATCATGTTGTATCTAGGAAATATTTGCCTAAACAAAATTCATAAAGACTTTTTCCTGTGTTTTATTCTAAAAGTTTTCTAAGTTTAGGTTTGCCTTTAGGCCTATATCCAATTTGAATTAAGTTTTGTATAGGTTAAGAGATATGGAGACAGCATTCCTTCTGCGTAAGAATACCAATAGTTCTACCACCAGGACCAGAATAGTCACCACTACTGAGGTAATACCCTTTGAGTAATTCTGCTCAACTCACCATGAATTCTGAAAATTTTCAACTCAGATGGTAGGAACACAAACTATTTCTATCCCCCTATGAGCACAAGGAGTTGCTCCTTTATTAATTTCAAATAACTTTCCTCCGGCTCAGATAGTTTCCTCACTTGCACTGAGTGATCAGTACTTTGCAGAAGACTCAAAGGAGAAGAGAACCTCCACAGATCTGAGGAGCTCACTATGTGTAGTTCTTTCCCTCTCCAATGCACTGCCCTATGAATTCTAGCTGCCTTGGTCTCCCTAGGATCCCAATTCTACTACCTCAACTCAGCGAGACTTCTGGGCTTTGCCTGGCCTTCCTCACTGTGCTACCGTGTGTAAATGCTCACCAGGCAGTGAGAAGGGTCAATCATAGTCTCACCTCTCAGATGTCACTGCCTTGTGATGCCTAATAGTCAATGTCTGAAAACCACTGTTTCATACATTTTGCCCAGATTTTCAGTTTCAGTCAGGAGGGTAAATCCAGTCCATTACTTCTCAGCCAGAGTTGGAAATCTGTCTTTACGGTTTGTCACTGCACTATCTTATTCATTCCTAATCTCACATTCTGTTTGGTTTCCTTAGAGCACAATTTCATTTCACTAGTTGTTCTTCCATCCTATCCTCTTCTAGACTTATGGATTCTGTTCTTGCAAAGATCTCTTTAGAGATTCTGAACATTCCTATATTAAAGTTTTTTTAATCATTTGATTTCTTGGTGGGTGAATTTGTTTTCCTGTAGCTATTGACATTAACTCTTAGGGGTTTTAATCATAGATTCTTTTATCTTCAGTGTCTATGATTTTCCCCATGAGAATTCTGCACACCAGAGTTAAAGATACTACATGTGGGTTGTTTCACTTTTTTCTTCCTTTTTGGAAAAGAATATTTAAAACAATTTCTATGCATGTTGTCTACAATATTAACTTTCAAGAATTTGTAGGAGTGTGTACCAAGGTCCTGAGAGCACACTTTTAGGAGTCTCAGGATTCCTGCTTCTCTCAGTGATGCATTTTTTTCCCACTCATACATCCCCATTTCCCTGCTGCTTTCCAAGGCTACTGGCCAGAATGGTTATTACCCTGTTTCATGGGTGGTATGGCTCTTCACGGCTTCCTGGTGGAGTTAAGGAGCCCCCCTAGAACTTAAAGGCCTTGAACCTCAACTCCTTCTTAGGAGGGGCTATTAAAAGATGTGTCACTAGTCTAAATATACCCTTGTATATTCAGTTTGAGCTCCTGTTTACCTTCTGAACTCTCAGTTTCTTTGTTTCCACGGGCACCAGAAGTCTTTTCTTGTTGTTGACCTCAGCTATGTATCAAATGTTAAGGTTATTATTTTTTTTCAGGATTCTTCTATATGAGGAATGGAAAGGGGACATTGTCCTGCCAGCCCACCCTGCCAGATTGTCTAGACGTCAGTATAATTAACAAAATGTAGCATTTCTTTACCGATGAATAAGTGTTAAAGTTGGGTATGAAGATGAGAGTCATGCATTCAGGGTCAAACCTGTATTCTGTGTTCAGATGTGATAAGCAAAAAGCAAATGTACGCCTTCTTGATGGTCTCCTCACTGTGGGATTTGAAATCTGTGCTCTTTATGGATGAGGTTTAGGGGTAAATAGCGATGTTATTATGTGCATCTTTGTTCATGATGGACGTTGTTTTCTTATTGGTAACTAGTCTTGTAAAAGAGATAATACTGCTTATAAAATGGCCTTTTATTCACACAGTTGGCAAGCTTTCTTAGCACTAACTTGAGCACTGTTTTCCTTTTTTAAAAAATATCCAGATCAGAAGACAGCACTCATACACATGCCAGCAGGTAAGTACATTAGGAAGTGTCTTAAGATCTGTATTGAAAATTAAAAATGAATTAATAATTCACAATTAATTTCTAAATATTGTTTGAATAGGTGTGGTTGATAAAGTAATGTGCTGAAAACCAGGCTACTCATATATAGTAATTTAGTTTCTAGTAAATGCATCTTTTACTCATTTAATAAATGTTTATTGGAAGTCTGCTCTGAGGAAGCAAGGAATAGCTGACTCTGGTAAGAGATAGAATGTGTATAATTAGTAAAGAAAAAGGATATATAATGCCTAGAAATGACCTAACTTGGGTTTTATTCATGTACTGCTTGCATAAATGGGCAGATGACTGACATTTGATAGATTATACATGAACTTTTATGGGTAGTAATAATTATGGTTGGGGAGAACTAATTACATTTACCTACCTGTGCTGTTATTTTTATCAATAATAAATAGCATTTTGTCCTCATTAATGTTTCCTAACCATAAATTCAGTCCTGTGTCACAACTGCTCTGCAACATTCTGTTAGATTTACCTGATATAATTTTCCATTCTCTTACTCTAAATATTTTTGAACTTGGTCTCTTAAAAACAGCCTGCCAATGGGATTTAAAAAATAGTTAATCTCAAGTGTTTCTCTGTAGTTGAACTTAGTATGTTTATATGCTTATGTTTGCTGAAATACTTAAACTACCACTCTACCATTTTATTCTGTTTTTTTTTCTATTTATCATTATTGTTCAGTAATTTCTTTTTCTACTTTCTTGTATTACATTGTATCAATTGTACTTTCATTGTTTTCTCTTTCCGTCTATTAATTTGATTGTTATATGTTTGGATTATGTTCTCTTAGTGATATTCTTTAATTATTAAGTTTGTATATTATTATTTATTTATTAAAATTAAATATGAAATTTATAATTTTAGATGTATTTCTAGTCTTCTTCCAACAACATATGGATTAGCTCACTTAGCCCTATACCCTTGTCTTCACTAGCTCATATTACTATCATTTAGTTGTCATTATTATAATTTTATTATTATCATTCAGTTACTCCTGAGTTTTAACTTGCTGCAATTGAGTGATTATTATAGTTAGTTACCATTACTATACCTAGTCAGACTGTGGTAGGATTTCACTACATATTTACCACTTTATTTGCTCAGTGTTCTTTTTTGAATTTTAACCCCTCTTTTTATGTTCAATTTCTCTTTTGGTGAAGTACTTCTCTTAGAATTTCCATCAGGGAGTCTGCGTGTAGTAAGCTATTTATCTTATCTACCTGAAATTGTCTGTATTTTCACTCTTGAATGTGAGTTTTTGTGGTATGGACTTCTATGTTGAGTGTTATTCTGCCGCAGCTATTTGAAGATATGTCACTGTGGTCTGGTGAGAGAGCTTCTGTTAGTGTGTTTATTCACTTTTTCCTTACTGGCTAATGTGAGTTTTATCTATAGTAGCCTTTGTATTTCTACTGCTGTATAACAGACTTCCACACACTTTGTGACTTCAGACAACATTCACTTGTTATGTCAAAGTTCTGTGAGTCAGAAATCCAGGTGGATTTGGGAGGGTTGTCACAGGCTGGCCTGAAGGCCTGCAGGCCAGGCTGGGCTTTCAGTGCACTCAGGTTGTAAGCAGAACCGAGTTTCTTGAAGCCGTAGTTGTGAGGTGCCTGTGTCTGTGCCGGCTGGCTGCTCCTAGAGGCCACCTGCATTGGTCCTCACATTCTTCCCTTCATCTTCAAGAAACAAGAGCATGTTAGGTCTTCTTTAGGCTGTGGCTCTCACTCACTCTTCTGACACCAGCAGGAGAAACTGCTTTTAAAGGGCTCGGCTGATGGGTCAGGCGCACCACAACAGGGCCTGTATTTTAAGGGTCACATGATTTGGAGTTTTAATTACATTTGCAAAATCTCTTCAGAGGAGTACTTAGAAGAGTGTTTGAATAACCAAGGAAATGGGAATTTTAGGGGTCCATCTTTAAATTCCATGTCACAAAGTCTCTAAGGATTTTTCTTTGTCCTTAGAATTGTTTCATTATAATGTATTCTGGTAGAGATTTTTAAAAAATATCATGAACTGGACTCAGTATTTTCTTTCAGTCTGAACATTCATGTCTTACTTCAATTTTAGAAAAGTCCTAGACTTTTTCTCTTCAAACATTGAATCTCCCCCATTCTAAATCTTCTGTGTCTGAATTCCTACATGTTTCTTAACTGGTCTCTTACATGTTTTATTATATTTTTGTTTACGCAATGTTCTGGTGGTTTCCCTAAACAGTTTAAAAATCAGCAATTGTTTTTTAGGTGTGTCATTTCTTGTTTAATGGATTCTGTTCCTTTATTGATCCCTGTGGAAAGCCTAAGTATTGTTTTTTGAAGTTTTTCTATTACCTGTAATTATTGATGTATGAATTTTTTAGTTTTTTTTCTGGCTGTGATATGACCTCTTAGTGGCTTTTTTATTTGATTGTAAGGCTCTCTTAAGTGGCAGTAATTGTCTTCTGAGACTTCAGCATATCCTGCTTTGTAGAATCCTCCTTGTGGAGATGATTTCATGCTTCACCCTTCTATGTCATACATTTTTATAGCACTTGTACTTTTAGATCTAGAATTCATAGGATGCATGAATTGGTATCCTGAGCCTTTCTGCAATAAAGGCTTATGGTTCCTGTGTCTCTATGTGATATGTCTCCCATCCATGTCCCTAAACCATTGAAGTGCTTAGGGTTCCTATGTCTCTAGGTGATCTTTTTCCAGCTATACTTCTGAAGCAGTTTACATGCTGTATCTGAAAGACTAATGGTAACAGCTTTTACCATGGGTGGTATGGCCTTGCCAGCCTTCCAAGTTTAGAGAAGTCAGTCAGTTCCAGCTTTCGAGGAGGTCTCAACTCCTTATAAGCTGATGTGTATGACTAACTCTCACACCTCTGGAATCATTCATCTTTAGTTCCTATTTATTTTTGTGCTTTCAATTTCCCCTTTTCTTTCAAACTATCATCAGAGCCATCCCCTCTATTCCTTTAAACTTTGTTTAGTATTTTGTGTTCTTTTTTTCACCATTTCTCTATGTATAAGACAGGAGGGGGAAATTACCCTGTCAGCCCAGTCTGTCTGCTCTAGAAGTCAGTGAGGGTTTTAAATCACGACCTGTAGAAATTTGTGTATCAGTGGCCAGATTCAGACCTTCAGAATTGAGCATATATTCTGTACTGGAAAGTGATAAGGAGAAAACAAATCTGTTTTCTTGTTCTTCCCCCTGTTGGGGGATTTAAAATCTGTATTCTTTATGGACATGATATATGTATAAATAAGAATGTTGCTCATTTGCATACCCTGATTTAGTATTCTTTTGAAGTAATTACTTAGTGGTGACTAGTGGTAGAAGGAGTTAATGCAGGTCACAAAGTGGTCTGACGTCCATTTGTTAAGGAGGCACATAGTTTTTAGTACTAACTTGGAAGCATTATTTTCACTCTCATTTAGATCCAGACCGGAAAGCAGCAACCAAACAGATACTATCAAGTAAGTAAGTTAGGAGCCATTTCTTAAAATAAGTTTGTGTTACAAAATAAGATGAGCAAATTGATAATTAACAATTAATTGTTAAATATTAATTGAACAGCAGCAATTGGTGATTGGTACCGACAACCTATTAGCATTTGTCACTCCAGTAACCTTCTTTCCTTGAATTTATTAATGTATGTTAGGAGTTTATTCCTGGGGAACAAAGGAATAAATGATTGGTGAAATGTTTATGGAACTAATTTATAAATGAGGAAGTGTACTTCTTTATTTGGAGACTCTACAACTAGAAATCCGATATGTGTGCTCGTGAACAACACAGTGGATGCTTACCCTGGGTCACTTAGGAAAAACTTGCTGAAGAAAACCATCATAAAGGAATCATAATCCTGCATCCTTTGTAGCCTCTGAATATTACAAAATAGTTTTAAGTAGATCCTCTTCCACTCCTTGTAAGGTGAATGTCTCTGTATAGTAATACAGTGTTTATTTTCTCTTATCCTAGAGCTTTGGGTTTTCTTCTGCAGTTACAAAATGTTTGGAAGTTCTCACTCCTTTCTCTCTGACTTACAAAGTTTTTATTTACTTGTATAGGGTCTGGTGTCATTCTTTCTATGTTCCTCTGAAGTCCACTGCTATTCCAAAACACACTCAAATCTATAGAGCAATCTTTCTAGGCTGCATAACAAGGCTGAATAATTTCTCTTATTCTAGAAGAGGTCTTCCTCTTCAGTAAGTATGCCTGCTCTTCTTTTTCTTTATCTCACTTTAATTATGATGATCTTCTCTTTATAATGACACTTTGGAGTCATAAGTTACTATCACCAAACTAAAACAAGTTGATTGTCATTGTTATGTCCTCCCTGTCATGGAGTTATCATATGGTGCTCAAACATAGCAAATCTCTGTTACTTTTCCTCATCTTAGACATGTCTTATTATATTGTTCTTGTAGAGGTCAAAGTCCATGTTTATTTTGCTTAGCATTGTATAGCCAGCATGTAGCAAAGTTCTTGGCTATGGTAAGTGCTAAATAAATATTCGTGGAATGAAAGAATGATTACTTTTATCTTCTCCATTCACACACACACACACACACACACACAGTGGCAGCCTAACAACCCCACAAACACAAAGGTACACAAATACACATGCACACATCCATGTTACTATAACATTATAACTGCCCCATTTCTTCTTCTTGCATTATATTATCTCTCATCCTGAAACCTTGTTAACATAATTCATCTCTCATAGGATCATTATTCACCTATATCTGAGTGAGGGATGATAGCATCACTCATAGAAAAATGTACCTTCAACTGGAGTGCTGTAAGTTGGAATATGAATCCACTGGTCTAACCTGCTGGCTTGGTGTGGACCAGTGAAACATTTTTAGGATAATTATTCACTTAAATTTTAATACTACTTGACACTATTGTTGTGCTTTACTGATGGAACATCCACTATACTTTTTAAGTCATTTACCTAGTGTAAAGTTGGTGGGAAAAGCTGTTGAAGAATGTCAAGGATTGCAGGGAGGCATATGAATCCCAGTATGGGTTCTACTAATACCACTTCAGTGTAATTTATTTTTAAATGTCTACATTCAATTAATATTTCCAATCTTTTCACAAACAACAGAAGGATCTTAAATCATTTAATGGCAATCTCAAATCATTCATTTCTCACATCTTGTCATTTAATTTTTCATTTCTTATTTTTGTGTGTGTGTGTGTGTGATTTTTTTTCTTTTTTTCTTTTGCTATTATTAATGTACAATTACATGAGCAACATTATGGTTACTAGACTACCCCATTATCAAGTCCCCACCACATACCCCCATTGCAGTCACTGTCCATCAGCACAGAAGGAGGTTATAGAATCACTGCTTGTCTTCTCTGTGTTACACTGCCTTCCCCATATTCCCCCACCCCACCGCCACCCCCACTACATTATGTCTGCTAATTGTAAGAGCCCTTCCCCCCCTTATCCCTCCCTTCCCACCCCTCTTCCCCAGTCCCTTTCGCTTTGGTAACTGTTAGTCCATTCTTGGGTTCTGTGAGTCAGTTGCTGTTTTCTTCCTTCAGTTTTTTCTTTGTTCTTATACTCCACAGATGAGTGAAATCATTTGATACTTGTCTTTTTCTGCCTGGCTTATTTCACTGAGTATAATACCCTCTAGCTCCATCCATGTTGTTGCAAATGGTAGAATTTGTTTTCTTCTTATGGCTGAATAATATTCCATTGTGTATATGTACCACATCTTCTTTATCCATTCATCTACTGATGGACACTTAGGTTGCTTCCATTTCTTGGCTATTGTAAATAGAGCTGCGATAAACATAGGGGTGCATCTGTCTTTTTCAAACTGGGCTGCTGCATTCTTAGGGTAAATTCCTAGGAGTGGAATTCCTGGGTCAAATGGTATTTCTATTTTGAGTTTTTTGAGGAACCTCCATACTGCTTTCCACAATGGTTGAACTAATTTGCATTCCCACCTGCAGTGTAGGAGGGTTCCCTTTTCTCCACATCCTCGCCAACATTTGTTGTTGTTTGTGTTTTGGATGTTGGCCATCCTCACTGGTGTGAGGTGATATCTCATTGTGGTTTTAATTTGCATTTCTCTGATGATTAGTGATGTGGAGCATCTTTTCATGTGCCTGTTGGGCATCTGAATTTCTTCTTTGGAGAAGTGTCTATTCATGTCCTCTGCCCATTTCTTAATTGGATTATTTGCTTTTTGTTTGTTAAGGTGCATGAGTTCTTTATATATTTTGGATGTCAACCCCTATTGGATACGTCATTTATGAATATATTCTCCCATACTGTAGGATGTCTTTTTGTTCTACTGATGGTATCCTTTGCTGTACAGAAGCTTTTTAGTTTAATATAGTCCCATTCGTTCATTTTTGCTTTTGTTTTCCCTTGCCCAGGGAGACATGTTCATGAAGAAGTCGCTCATGTTTATGTCCAAGAGATTTTTGCATATATTTTTTTCTAAGAGTTTTATGGTTTCATGACTTACATTCAGGTCTTTGATCCATTTTGAGTTTACTTTTGTGTATGGGGTTAGACAGTAATCCAGTTTCATTCTCTTACATGTAGCTGTCCAGTTCTGCCAACACCAGCTATTGAAGAGGCTTTCATTTCCCCATTGTATATCCATGGCTCCTTTATCGTATATTAATTGACCATATATGTCTGAGTTTATATCTGGGCTCTCTATTCTGTTCCACTGGTCTATGGGTCTGTTCTTGTGCCAGTACCAAATTGTCTTGATTACTGTAGCTTTGTAGTAGAGCTTGAAGTCAGGGAGCATAATCCCCCCTGCTTTATTCTTCCTTCTCAGGATTGCTTTGGCTATTCGGGGTTTTTTGTGGTTCCATATGAATTTTAGAACTATTTTCTCTAGTTCATTGAAGAATGCTGTTGGTATTTTGATAGGGATTGCATTGAATCTGTAGATTGCTTTAGGCATGATGGCCATTTTGACAATATTAATTATTCCTAGCCAAGAGAATGGGATAAATTTCCATTTATTAGTGTCCTCTTTAATTTCTCTCATGAGTGTCTTGTAGTTTTCAGAGTATAGGTCTTTTACTTCCTTGTTTAGGTTTATTCCTAGGTACTTTATTCTTTTTGATGTGATTGTGAATGGAATTGTTTTCCTGATTTCTCTTTGTTCTAGTTCATCATTGGTGTATAGGAATGCAACAGATTTCTGTGTATTAATTTTGTATCCTGCAACTTTGCTGCTGAATTCAGATTTTAGATCTAATAGTTTTGGAGTGGATTCTTTAGGGTTTTTCATGTACAATATCATGTCCTCTGCAAATAGTGACAGTTTGAGTTCTTCCTTGGCAATCTGGATGCCTTTTATTTCTTTGTGTTGTCTGATTGCCGTGGCTAGGACCTCCAGTACTATGTTCAATAAAAGTGGGGATAGTGGGCATCCTTGTCTTGTTCCCGATCTTAAAGGAAAAGCTTTCAGCTTCTCGCTGTTAAGTATAATGTTGGCTGTGGGTTTGTCATGTATAGCCTTTATGATGTTGAGGTACTTGCCCTCTATACCCTTTTTGTTGAGAGTTTTTATCATGAATGGATGTTGAATTTTGTCAAATGCTTTTTCAGCATCTATGGCGATGATCATGTGGTTTTTGTCCTTCTTTTTGTTGATGTAGTGGATGACGTTGATGGATTTTTGAATGTTGTGCCATCCTTGCATCCCTGGGATGAATCACACTTGATCATGATGGATGATCTTTTGATGTATTTTTGAATTCGGTTTGCTAATATTTTGTTGACTATTTTTGCATCTATGTTCATTAGGGATATTGGTCTGTAGTTTTCTTTTTTTGTGGTGTCTGCCTCGTTTTGGTATTAGAGTGATGTTTGTCTTGTAGAATGAGTTTGGGAGTATTCCCTCCTCTTCTACTTTTTGGAAAACTTTAATGAGATTGGTTATTAGGTCTTCACAGAATGTTTGATAAAATTCAGCAGTGATTCCATCTGGTCCAGATATTTTGTTCTTTGGTAGTTTTTTGATTACCAATTCCATTTTCTTGCTCGTAATTGGTCTTTTCATATTTTCTGTTTCTTCCTGGGTCAGCCTTGGAAGGTTGTATTTTTCCAGAAAGTTGTCCATTTCTTCTAGGTCATCCAGTTCGTTAGTATATTTTTCATAGTATTCTTTCATAATTCTTTGTATTTCTGTGGTATCTGTAGTGATTTTTCCTTTCTCATTTCTGATTCTGTTTATGTGTGTAGACTCCCTTTTTGTCTTGATAAGTCTGGCTAGGGGTTTACCTATTTTGTTTATTTTCTCAAAGAACCAGCTCCTGCTTTCATTGATTATTTCTATTGTTTTCTTCTCAATTTTATTTATTTCTGCTTTAATCTTTATTAGGTTCCTCCTTCTACTGACTTTGGGCCTCATTTGTTCTTCCTTTTTTAGTTTCATTAATTGTGAGTTTAGACTGTTCATTTGGGATTGTTCTTCTTTCCTGAGGCAGGCCTGTATTGCAATATATTTCCCTCTTAGCACAGCGTTCACTGCATCCCACAGATTTTGTGGTGTTGAATTATTGTTGTTATTTGCCTCCATATATTGCTTGATCTGTGTTTTTATTTGGTCAGTGTCCATTGATTATTTAGGAACATGTTATTAAGCCTCCATGTGTTTGCGGGCATTTTCATTTTTTTTGTGTGTAATTTATTTCTAGTTTCATACCTTTGTGATCTGAGAAGCTGGTTGGTACAATTTCAATCTTTTTTAATTTACTGAAGTTATTTTTGTGGCCTAATATATGATTTCTTCTTGAAAATGTTCCATGTGCACTTGAGAAGAATGTGTTTCCTGTTGCTTTTGGATGGAGTGTTCTGTAGATGTCCATTAGGTCCATCTGTTCTAATACGTTGTTCAGTGCCTCTGTCTCCTTACTTATTTTCTGTCTGGTTGATCAGTCCTTTGGAGTGAGTGGTGTGTTGAAGTCTCCTAAAATGAATGCATTGCATTCTATTTCCCTCTTTAATTCTGTTAATATTCGTTTCACATATGTAGGTGATCCATGTTGGGTTCATAAATATTTATAATGGTTATATCCTCTTGTTGGACTGACCCTTTTATCATTATGTAATGTCCTTCTTTGTCTCTTGTGACTTTCTTTGTTTTGAAGTGTATTTTGTCTGATACAAGTACTGCACCTCCTGCTTTTTTCTCCCTATTATTTGCATGAAATATCTTTTTCCATCCCCGTACTTTCAGTCTGTGTATGTGTTTGGGTTTGAAGTGAGTCTCTTGTAGGCAGTATATATATAGATTGGTCTTGTTTTTTTATCCATTCTGTAACTCTATGTCTTTTGATTGGTGTATTCAGACCATTTACATTTAGGGTGATTATCGATAGGTACATACTTATTGCCATTGCAGGCTTTAGATTCGTGGTTACCAAAGGTTCAAGCGCAATTCCCTTACTATCTCACAGTCTAATTTAACTTACTTCGTATACTATTACAAATAGAACGTAAAGGTCTTTTTTTTCCCCCTCCTTTTTCTTCCTCCTCCATTCTTTGTATGTCATGAATCACATTCTGTAGTTTTCTACAATTTGTGGTTTGGGGAGTTGCTCTCCATCTCTCCTCTCACACCGCCTTCTTGCAAGTCAGGAAAATAATCCTTAATTTCTTTTTATTTACCTACATGGCTCCCCTCAACTCATCACTGTTGTTATTATTTTTACTACTATTATTTTTATACTAAATGAATACTTACTAGAATTTAACAACATATTTGCCATTTAACTTGGGTCACTGTTCATTCTTGAATCCACTTTTCATTCTGGTTTTAAATTTCTTTTTCTGAAGTACAATCCTAGTTTAGTTAGTGTCAGTGGTTATAAACATTTTGTGTTAAATGCTTGAACATGTCTTTTTTCACACTTATCTTTGAAAGATAATTTAGTTGAGAGTAACTTTCCACAGTGTTACAGTATCCTGTTGTCACAGTGTGACATTTACTGTCATTGAGACTTCAGTTGCCAGTCTGATTATTTACTCTCTTCCAATTAATGTGTGTTTTCTCTAAATGGCTTCCAAGGTTTCACGTTGTCCTCAATGTTTTGTTCTCTTATTATGATATATTCTGATTTAATTTGTTTTTATTTATCTGTCTCTGGCTTTGATAGAGTCTTTAGATATCAGCATTCAAGTCATTAATTTAAGAAAAGATTCAGTCATTATCTCTTCAATTATTGACTCTTTCCCATTCTTTTTCTTTTCTCCATCTAAAATGACTCTATTGGGGAGCATCTTCCCATTTCAGCCTCTGTATTCCTAAGTGGGCTGTCCATGTACTGTGCTGTTTCACCTCTCTGTCTGACAACGCTTTCCTCGTAACAGTTTCCAAATCACCCACCTCCTAACAGCTATCATTTTCTTCCCTTTTTCCCACCTTGATCTCGTGGAGATCCTAAACAATTCTATTAAAGGTTTTGTACTTTGGATGTAAACTCGTCCTCAGGGGCAATGGTTGTTTTCCTAGGAATTCTGCACACTGAGCTGTGGAGGCATAAGGAAAAGGAAAAAGGGGGTGTTTTAGGTTTGTCTATCTTAGAGTGTGTATGTTTCAATATCATCTATGTTTGCTGGTTCAAATTTGTGGGTAGTGGAGTTGAGGAATTGAGTCCCTGCTCCCATACGTGGTACAGGCCTGAGGTTCTGCCTTTCTCAGTGGTTCTTTTCTGTCCTCTTGGCTGGGAGAGTTTGCATGTTGCATTCCCAAAGGCCATGGCTTTAATTATCTCCACTCAAGATTACTGGCTTGGGCTTTGTTCCAGCTTTGTAACATCCACATATGTGTGTGTCCAGCTCTCAAGCTGGGTGATCGAAGCCAAATCCCTTAGTGTATGAGTAATTCGGATTTCCCTGCAGTCATCCTGCCTGTGCTCCTGTCTGCCTCTGACCTTCTAGTTCTTCACTTTCTTAGTGACAGAAGGAAAAGCCTTTTCTGGCTGTCAGTCTCATTTGGGAATTAAATTTTTGTGCTGTTTTTTTTTTTAGCATTTCTCTGGAATAGAAAGGGAAGATGTTCCCATCAATTTAGTCTGCTAGATTGTCCAGAAGTAAATGTGAGTTTTAATTTGTGAAATGTGGCAATTCACCTACTTATCAATGAGTAAAAAAAGCCGATTAACTTGGAGTCTGAAGGCCAAACTTATATACTGTGCTTAAAAGCAATAAAGACAAAATACATCTCTGCTGTCTTGATACTTTTCCCAGATAGAGGGTTTAAATTTCTCCCTATATGTTGCATTTGGTGTTGGGTAAATAAGATTACTGCTTTTTGGCATGTCCCAGGTGTTCACAGAGTTAGTTTTGGCATAAAATGTCCTCTTCTTCATTCTTAAAGTATGTAAGTTCCTTAGTATTAACTTGTAGACATTTTTATTTTTATTTAGAACCAGATCAGAAAGTAGTGCCCAAGCAGATACCAACAGGTAAGCAACTTAGGATGTGTTTCTTATAAATAAGTATATATTGAAAATACGAGTGAACAAACAATTGTTTAATATTTTTTTGAGAGCTACAATTGACAATGTACTGCACTAAAAATAACTTATTACTATTTCCCATTGTGGGAATGAATATTAACTAATCTTTCTTCTTCAGTTGCTGAGTTTGTATTGACCACCTACACCTTTGATACATAGGAAAAAATCAGTTAAATCTAATAAGAGGACAAGATATTTATAATTATTTTATGGAACTAACTCATAAGCAGAGCAATTTTGCATCCTTTATGATGGGCTACCCAAAGAGAAATAGTACTTTTTTGTTCAGATTTCATTTACATTCATAAACTCAGTATCAACAAGAGTGATTGATTACTGCACTTAGGATTTTATCTGAGACAGTCTCATAAATACACTGAAATTCTGCATGTCCTAGAGCCCCCTAATAGCCCACAATTGTGTTAATAAGTTTTGAATTCTTTTAAAATAGTTTCCCGTGCTCCCAGTTGTGGCCTTGTGATCCTTCCAAAGTCCGTATTTGCTGGTCTGCTCACCTTCCTTTCTCCACTGTAGAGTTTTAGTTTTCTTGTTCTTGGGCATTTTTTATTCAAGTGTCTTCCTTTAGTTTCATTCAATCCGCTGGTGTTTCAGAATATTCTTTATGTCCACAGGTTAAGATTTCAGGCTACACCACAACCTTACACAGTTTCTATCCTCCCTGATGAAGCCAGCCCCTCCATTAGGGAAGCTCTGGCATTTTTACATCCTTCATTCTCTCTGTTGTTTTTGGATGTCTCCTGATATAATCACCCTTTTATAGACCTTAGTTACCCTCCAAACTGAGTATGAAGAAAAGAGCTGTTTTTCTCTATTGTCTCCTTTCTCTGTCACTATTACCAAAAGATTTGTGATATAGTGCTCAAACACTGTAATTCTTCAAACCTTTTTGCTTACCTAGAGGCATTACTTTCCCTCTATACTCTGAAATCACTTGAGGGTAGTGGCCATGTGTATTTTGCTAATGAACGGTTAGCACCTAGCAGAGTAAATGCTCAATAAATACGTATTTAGTGAATGAGTGGTTACTCTGCAACTTAAACACATAATTAATGTCATAACTACTTCAACTGTCCCCTTACATTATCTCTCATTATAGACTGTCATTCACATAATCATCAGTAAGTGGTGCTAACTAGATTAAGGCATAATCAAGGGCATTACCCAAAGGACAGTGTATCTTGGGTTTGAAGGGAGTAATTTGGACATTGACGCATTAGTCTGGCTTATATTTAGCATGTGCCGGAAAAGCATTCTTGGATTCTTCTTTCATTTAAATTTAATAAGCTAGGCAGACATAGTTGCTGTGCTTTACTGTTAGAATATCCATTATATTTTCTTTTAGCTCCTGTTTCTTAAAAATTTTTATTTTCAGTATTTTTTTTAAAAAAGGAAAGCTCATAGGAGATGTTTGTAGGACCAACTCCTTGGGTAAACACTACCAAAACAAGTATTTTTTTTAAAGCTGGAAAACTAATGGGTTATACATGTCAGTAGACTCACAAGTCTAGATACACAAATACCTTTATTGGTTTGGGGAGAAACTATTAAACAGAGGTGTTTTTTGGTCATATTAGGAAAAATTACTGCCAGTTTTGAAGATTTAGCAGTTAGGGAAAGGGTGGGAAAGGTAGATTTATGCCTCTCATCACTGAATTCTCTCACTAACCTTACTTTTTTGTCAATTAACCTTGCTTAATTTGTCTTCAGTTTATTCTTTCTCTCATTTTTGGGGGGATCAGAAATAAGAAATATGTGGATAAAAAATTTGAAAAGAGCTCTAGGAATTTGATTTTGAATTTTGATAATAATTAGACTAAAAATTATTGCAGATAGAAAATTGGCAGATATTTCTTTTTTTTTTTAACAATTTTGAAAGGAAGGAGGAAGAAACTGCCCTAAAAAATATAACTTGTCAGATTGCATTGTATCAAACTGAAAGTCTTATTTTCTTGTTTATTTAGATCTGAATCACAGGAAAGCACCCGAACACATGACAGTAGGCAAATACATTAGAAGGCATTTATTCATAAATATGTGTGAAATTAAAATGAAATTCATAATCCACAATTAACTCCCAAATATTTATTGGGTAAATGAATTAGTAAAATGCTGCACTAAAGCAATGTATTAACCTTGTTATCAATTCATATTTAAATCACTTAGTCTTTTTTCTTCCATTTAGTAAATTTCTCTTAAGTTTGTTGGGAACTTGCTCCTGTAGATAGAATGAAATTAAAAAGTTTAATCTAATAAGATATAAAATATATAAATTAGTCTATAAAATGGATTCATAATCAGGGGCACTTTATTCCCTTAGGCATTTTAGGCACAATACTTAAGCCTATGAGTTTCCAGGTGCCAAAAACAAAACACTTTTTACAACATGAAACAGCAAAACTGATTGGCTGCAAGATATAGAAGAAGTAAAATTAACATGTACTTTAATTTCTAAAAAAATGCAAAGGTTTAACTTTGTTATATTCATGAATATTTTATCATGTGGGGAAAACATTAGATTTTCTCTTTTGCAAGTATTTCTGATGATGGTTCCTCAGAAATGACAGAAAATTGAAGAATAAATAAATTACAGCCAAATAATTTCACAAACAAAATTGTAAAAATTCTTTTTTGAATTCTTTTTGTTCTGACATGAATTTTTTGCTTGGCAGCACCCCAATTGTTTGTATGTTTTACAGTGGAAGAGAATTTATTTGCTATCAGTGCTCTTAAGCATGTGTGTCTTTGTTTTCTTCCACAGTAACTAGTAACTCCTTCAGAAGGCAATGGATATTACCGAGGGTCCTGCTGAGGAGCGACAATTCTGCCCTTGGTCACAGCTGAAGAAACAATAAACCAAGTGTGGAGCAATTTGCATGCATGTCTGTTTTTCTGTCTTCCTCCACCCATGAGCTGCTGTTCTGCCACTTTAGGCTCTTAAATAACAGTCCTCTCAACTCAGGCATCTCCATCCCCACCCAGCTCCCTGAGCTCTTCTCTGCAGCTCTCCCACCACCCACTCAGGTTTACTGCATGGGCCCACATGCTGGGAATCTCCATCAACTGTTCTTAGGATGGGATTTGGTTGGTGACCCAAGTTTGTCCTCCTGGTCCTTCTCACTGGACTTAGCTGGGTGCATACAGGTCTCAGCTAATACAGACATTTACCTACTTCTCCCCACAACCCTGACCCAGTTTTCTGAGGGAGGCTGTATTTGCTCTGGGGACTTGCTGTATTTGGGGATGCCACTTGATTACCTAGGACTCTGCTCTACCTACTATCTTTCTATTCCCCTTAGCTAGGTGACCTGCAGGGTGAATACCAGAAGACAGAAGGACCCAGAGAACTTGAGTTTGGGTCTCAGGAGGAAAGATTAATCTCTTATCAGATTTTGTTATGAGGATTGATAAACTGAGTGAGGAAAAGGTCACCTTATAGTTTCTGAGAGTATGTATAAAATTGTTCAGTTATTCAATTAAATATTTCAATTAAAGATTCACTAATTAAGCTGCAGTTCTCTTTGTGGGAAAATTTTGAACTATTGATTCAATTTAACAGGGGACTATTTAGATTTTCCATTTATTCTTGCGATAGTCTTTTCAAGTATTGTAATCTTAGAGGAATTTATCCATTTCATTTAATGGTCAATCTTTTGGCATGAAGTTGTGCTTAATACCTATTTTTATGTCTGTGGGATCTGTAGTTATGTCCCCTCTTTGAATCCAGATCCGGGTGATACTACTCTGTCTCTGATCAGTCTGGATAAGAGTTTTTCCATTTAACCTACTCATCTCTTCAGACCACATCTTGGCTTTGTTGTTTTCTGTTTCATTGTTTTCTGCCTTTTTTTGTTTTGTTCTTTTCCTAGCTTCTTGAGGGAAAAGTTTTAGATCATTGATTGTAAACATTTTCTAACTTGTTTAAAAATATAAAATTGCTCTATATACTTCTTCGGCTTATTTCATGAATTTGATGTATTTTCATTATTCTTTTTTAAAATTTTGATCTCTATACTATGGGCTACTTAGAAGTGAGTTGTTTAATTTTCAAATATTTGTATACTTTTAGTTTAATTTTATTGGTTTCTAGTTAATTTAGCCATGGTCAGAGAATATACTTACATGATTTCATTCCTTTGAATTTATTGTTTTGCTTAGATCCAGCCTGTGGTCTATTTTGCTCAATGTTCCATGTGAACTAAAAAAAGGTGCATTTTGTATTTGTTGTATATATAAATGTCAAGTTTGTTAACAATGTTTTAAAAATCTTCATAATGTTTTTTTCCCCCTATTCTATCATTTCCTAAGAGAGGTGTGTTAACGTTGCCAGTTACTATTGTTGACATGTTTGTTTAAGGCATATTATTTGTATTTCATGTATTATAAAGTTATATCTTAGTGCACTTAGGACTGTTATGTTTTCCTGATGAACTGACCCTTTATCATTATACAATTCTCCTTTTTGTCTCTAGTAATACTCTAAGTCTTAGTCTTACTTTTTATAATATTAATATAACCATACCAGCTTTTTTACAGTTTCCCTTTGCATGGGGGTATTTTTAAAAATAATTTTACTTCCAATATATCTTTCCTTATAATTTATGATGTATCTGATGTTAACAGCATACAGTTGTGTCTTGTATTTTTTTAAAATCCAGTTGGACAATGTTTTTATCTTTTTTAAAATTAAAGTATAGTTACATACAATATTATATTAGTTTCAGGTGTACAACACAGTGATTAGACAATTAGTAAGTCCTTACAGATCAATAATTACTCTTAATAAACGGATTGAATTCTGTAATCAAAAAGACACAGAGTGCCTGAATGGATAAAAAAAAAAAAAGAAACACTTAAATGCTGCCTTTGAGATTCACTTCAGGCTTATGGACACACATAAGTTCAAAATTAAGGGATAGAAAAAGATATTCCATACAGGTGGAAACCAAACTACATCAGGGATAGCTTTTCTCATATTAGGCAAAATAGACTTTAAGCCAAAAATGGTAATAAGAGACAAAGAAGGTCATTTTATAATGATAAAGGGATCAACTCATCAAGAAGATATAAAATGTAAATATGTATGCACCAAACACTGGAGCACCTAAATATGTTAAACAAATACTAACAGATATGAAGCAAGAAATAGACAATAATACAGTAATAGTAGGGGACTTCAGTATCCTACTTTCAGCAATGGCTGGATCATCCAGACAGAAAATCAATAAGGAAATATTGGATTTGAACCATACTTTAGACCAATTTGACCTAATATATATAGAACATTTCATCTAACAGCAGCAGAATACACATTCTTCTCAAGTGTGCATAGAACATTCTCCAGGATAGACCATATGTTTGACCACAAAACAAGTCTTATTATAATTTAAGAAGATTGAAATCATACAAAGTAGGAAACACAATGGTATGGAATTAGAAATCAGCAAGAGAAAAGCTGGAAAATTTACGTATATGTGGAAATGAACGCACTCCTGAACAACTAATGGGTCAAATAAAAAATTAAAAGAGAAATAAAAAAAATCTTGAAACACATGAAAATGGAAATACAATATACCTATGATCTGCTGCAAAAGCACTGCTAAAAGAGAAGTTTATAGCAATAAATACATATGTTAGGGAAAAGAAAGATATCAAACAACCTAACTTTACACCTCAAGGAACTAGATAAAAAGAACAAACTAAGCCCTAAGTTAGAAGAAGAAAGAAAACAATAAAGATCAGAGTAAGAATAAATGAAGTAGCAGAAAAACAATAGAAATGATTAACAAAACTGAGAGCTGATTTTTGAAAAGATAAACAAAATTGATGAAACTTTAGCTAGATTAAGAAAAAAGGACTCAAAATTATAAATGACAGAGGTAACATTATAATACTACAAAAATACATAAGACACTATGAAAAACTAAATGTGAATAACTGGTTGCCTAGCAGAAATAAATTTCTAGAAATATGCAACTTACCAAAATGAATCATGAAGAAATAGAAAATATGAACAGATAATTATGAATAAGGTAACTGAATCAGTATTCAAAAACCTCCCAACAAGAAATTTCAGGACCAATTGGTTTTACTCATGAATTCTACCAAGCATTTAAAAAATACCCATGCCAATCCTTCTCGGACTTTTCCAAAAAAAAAAAGAGGGAACTCTCAAATTCTATGAGGCCATATTGCCCTGCTATCAAAGCCAGATAAAGGACACTACAAGGAAAGAAAACTACAGGCCAATATTCCTGATAAGCACAGATGCAGAAATGTTAAAAAAAAAAAAGCTAATCAAATTCAACAGTACATTAAATGGATCATACACCATGATAAGTAGGGTTTATTTCTGGGATTCAAGGATGGTTCAACACAAATTAATAAATGTGATACACAACATTAATAGAATGAAAGAAAAATTATATGATTATCTTAATAGAGGCAGAAAAAGCATTTGACAAAATATGCCTTCATGTTAAAAACCCGCAACAAATTGAATATTTAAAAGGGACATATAATAAAGCCATATATGACAGACAGCTAATACACCCAACAGTGAAATGTTGAAAGACTCTCCTGTGATCAGGAACATGACAATGATGCCGGGGTTCTTGTTCACGAAGCCAAAGAATGAGCTTACAAACACCCAAGGTAGGAGAGCAAGGTACAGGCTTTTATTTAGAAATAAAGTGAGAGGACAGAGCTCCGGCTCATGCCAGGAAGGGTCAAGAGAGGCTGGTGTGGTGCGTTGTCTAGGGGGTTTTATAGGCAGATTAGGATTTTTCGAGAACATGAAAAAAGCTTAGGGGTATGGACCTGCTAAGTGTTGTCTGACTATCTAGAATTAACACAAGGAATTTCCTGCCCGACTTTTTTTTTGGAACACCTGCATCTTGGTCTAGGAGCATATGAAACAAGGCCACCTGCTTAGCCTGACCCGAAAGTGGGCTGAGACATTGTTTGCTAAAGAGTAAGTTAAGTGCAATTTTATCTTTAAGGTGGAATCCTTTTCACCTTTTCTTATGTTCTTTACAGCTGGGTCTGCATGCTAAATTAGTTGCCTTTTAGCATGCTAAAGTCAATCTTACACATGATTACAAATCATTAGCATAATAAAAATGTGCTACTCTTCTTTATCTGGGGAACATTAACTGATCTTACTGAAGAATGACCCTAGAGCTTAATGTTTAACACAGAGTTTTGGTAGGGGGGTTCCTTGCATGTAGTTACATTGCTCTGCAAATATCCTGCCTTGCTTTTTCCAGAGGCCCTCACCCTATTCTGTCTAAGCCCATGGTCCCTTTCTCAACAAGGGTGCCAAATCTCACTACTTTTATTCAACACAGTAGTGGAAATGAGTAAGATAAAGAAATAAAAACCATCCATATCAGAAAGGAAGAAGTACTGCCTTTATTTGCAGATGATAAGAATTTATACAAGAAAATCCTAAAGACCCAGTCACAAAAACTCATAGAACTAATAAAAAAATCAACAAAGTTGCAGGATATAAAATCAATATACAAGGATAAGTTGCATTTTTACAAACTAACAATGACATATCTAAAAAAGAAGAAAACAGTCCCATTCACAATAACATACTTAGGAATAAATTTAACCAAGGAAATGAAAGATCCATACTATGAAAGCTATAAGATTTTGATGAAAGAAATTGAAGACGACACAGATGACTGAAAAGATATTCCATGTCCATGGACTGGAAGAACTATTGTTAAAATGTTTATTCTACCCAAAGCCATCTGTAGATTCAATGCAATAAATGTTGAAATTTTTTTCCAATGGCATTTTTTGCTGAAAGAGGGAGACCCTAAAATGTTACAGAACCACAAAAGACAAAATAACCAAAGCTACCTGGGAAAGAACAAAGCTGGAGGCATCGCACTTGCTGATTTCAAACTATACTACCAGATATAGTGATCAAAATGGTATGGTACTGGCATAAATGTACACACATAGATCAGTGGAATAGATCAAGAGCACAGCAATAAACTCTTACATGTATGATCCACTAGTATTTGACAAGGGAGCCAAGAATACTCAATGGGGATAAAATAGTGTCCTAAATAAATGGTTTTGGGAGATATGGATAAAGCCACATGCAGAAAGGTGAAATTGGACCCCTGTCTTACACCATTTATAAAAATTAACTCAAAATGGATTAAAGACTTAACAAAAGACCTGAAACTGCAAACTTTGTAGGAGAAAACATAGGGAAAAAATTCTCCTTGACACTGGTCTTGGCAATGATGTTTTGGTTTTGACACCAAAAGCACAAACAACAAAGTAAAAAATAAGAGTGATGTATTAAACTAAAAACTTCTGTACAGGAAGATAAACAAAATGAAAAGTCAATTTAAGGAAATATAGGAAATATTTGTAAATCATATCTGCTAAAGGATTAATATCCAAAATATATAAAGAGCTCATACAACTCAACAAAAAAATGACATTTAAAAATATTTTTAAATAGTTTAAAAATGAACAGACGAACTGAATGGACCTTTTTCCAAAGAAGACATACAACTTCCGGGAAGATGGCGGCATGAGCAGGGTAGCAGGTTTCTCCTCCCCAAACTATATAAATCTACGAAAATACAGCAAATACAACTATTCCTAAAAGAAAGACCAGAACACACAGGAAAGCGCACAGCATGCAGCCACACCTGAGAGGACTCAGCACCCCGCGAGGCGGGTAAGATACGGAGCCGCGACCCGGTGGGACCCGAGCACTCACCCAGCCTAGTGCGCCAGTGGGAGGTGAGGATTCAGAGCCAGGAGGAAGTGGAAGAGCAGGTCTGTGAAATAACCAGCCCTGGTGGTCTGTGCCAGGAGCGCTGACACACATCGCGCAGTGCATCGGACATTGGAGAGGCAGAAGGTGCACGTTTTGAGCTGGGAACGCGCCAGGACCGTGCAGCCAGCACCCCGGGACAAGAGAAAAACGTGCGCGGTTTGTAGCGGTCTCAGAGAGGCGGGGGGCCCAGCGAGGGAACACCATCGCCCCGGCGGGCTCAGCCCTGCAGGCTGGAAGGCCTGGGGAACTTTGGACCCCTTTGCTGGTGACTGAGAGAAAGGAGCAACCACGCTGGAAGTTTATACAGAGAACACTAGCCTCCCATTCGTTCCCGCCCCGGTCAGAGCTACAAAGAGTGACACAGCCGTGGCTGTGGATTAGTGGAGCAACAGTGACACCTACAGCACGCTTAGAGAATCCACTCCAGGTGGGCTTTTTTTTTCTTTTTCTTTTTCCCTTTCCTTTTTCTTTCTTTTCTTTCTTTCTTCTTTCTTTTCTTTCTCTTCCTTCTTTTTTCGCTTGTTTGTATTTTTTCTTTTCTTTTTCTTTTAAGTCTTAAAGAGCCCAGCTGACATATGTGGCACCTACCAGCGACCACGCCTATCAACATGACAAGACAGAGGAATTTGGTGATTTTTGTCTGTATCATAACCCAGACAACCCCTGAGAAGGAACCTGAAGGGATGGAAATGCAGAATCTTCCTGAAAAAGAATTCAGAATAAAAGTCATAAACATGCTGATGGATCTACACAGAAATATGCAAGAGCTAAGGGAGGAAGTGAGGGAAGTCAGGAAAGACAATACAGAAATGAGACAAGCCACTGACGGGCTCAGCAGCAGACTGGACGAGATGCAAGAGACTGTTAATGCAATAGAAATCAGAGAACAGGAATACAGAGCAGCTGAAGCAGAGAGAGATAAAAGGATTGCTAGGAATGAAAGAATATTAAGAGAACTGTGTGACCAATCCAAACGGAACAATATTCGCATTATAGGAGTACCAGAGGAAGAAGAGAGAGAAAAAGGGATAGAAAGTGTCTTTGAAGAAATAATTGCTGAAAACTTCCCCATGCTGGGGAAGGAAATAATCTCGCAGTCCACGGAAGCTCACAGATCTCCCAACACAAGGGACCCCAGGAAGACAACACCAAGACACATAATAATTAAAATGGCAGAGATCAAAGATAAGGACAGAGTATTAAAGGAAGCTAGAGAGAGAAAAAAGATCACCTACAAAGGAAAACCCATCAGACTATCATCAGACTTCTCAACAGAAACCTTACAGGCCAGAAGAGAATGGCATGATACACTTAACATAATGAAATAGAAGGGCCTCAAACCAAGAATATTGTATCCAACATGATTATCATTTAAAATTGAGGAATGGATTAAACAATTCCCAGACAAGTGAAAGTTGAGAGAGTTTGCCTTCCATAAACCACCTCTACAGGATATCTTAAAGGGACTGCTCTAGGGGGAAGCACTCCTAAGGCTAAAAAGATGTCATCAGAGAATATAAAATCATACCAAAGAAAGCAGACCATCCAAATACTAACTAAAGGCAAAGAATAAAACACCTAGTATATAAAGAATGGAGGATGAAGAATAAGAAGGGAGAGAAATAAAGAATCATCAGACTGTGTGTACAATAACTTAACAAGAAAGTTAAGTTAGACTGTTAGATAGTAAAGAAGCTACCCTTGAACGTTTGGTAACCACGAATCTAAAGCCAGCAATCGCAATATTGCACACATAGGAGCACCGGCATATGTGAAACAAATACTAACAGAATTAAAGGAGGAATTAGACAGCAATGCATTCATTTTAGGAGACTTCAACACACCACTCACTCCAAAGGACAGATCAATCAGACAGAAAATAGGTAAAGACACAGAGGCACTGAACAACACACTAGAACAGATGGACCTAACAGACATCTACAGAACTCTACACCCAAAAGCAACAGGATACACATTCTTCTCAAGTGCACATGGAACATTTTGCAGAATAGACCACATACTAGGCCACAAAAAGAACCTCAGTAAAGTCAAAAATAATTGAAATTCTACCAACCAACTTCTCAGATCATAAAGGTATTAAACTAGAATTAAACTTTAGAAAGAAAACAAAAAGGCTCACAAATACATGGAGACTTAACAACATTCTCCTAATTAATCAATGGGTTAATGACCAAATCAAAACAGAAATCAAAGAGTATATGGAGACAAAGGACAACAACACAAAGCCACAACTTCTGTGGAACGCAGCAAAGGCAGCTCTAAGAGGAAAGTATATTGCAATCCAGGCCTATCTAAAGAAAGAAGAACATTCCCAAATGAATAGTCTAAAGACACAATTACTGAAATTGGAAAAAGAACAACAAATGAGACCCAAGGTCACCAGAAGGAGGGACATAATAAAGATCAGAGAAGAAATAAATAAAATTGAGAAAAATAAAACAATAGAAAAAATCAATGAAACCAAGAGTTGGTTCTTTGAAAAAATAAACAAAATAGATAAACCCCTAGCCAGACTCATTAAGAGAAAAAGAGAATCTACACACATAAACAGAATCAGAAATGAGAAAGGAAAAATCACGACGGATCCCACAGAAATACAAAGAATTATAAGAGAATACTATGAGAATCTATATGCTAGCAAGCTGGAAAACCTAGAAGAAATGGACAACTTCTTAGAAAAATACAACCTTCCAAGACTGACCAAGCAAGAAACAGAAAAACTAAACAGACCAATCACCAGCAATGAAATTGAAGCGGTAATCAAAAAACTACACAAGAACAAAACCCCTGGACCAGGTGGATTCACCTCTGAATTCTACCAGATATATAGAGAAGAAATAACACCCTTTCTCCTTAAAGTTTTCCAAAAAATAGAAGAGGAGGGAATACTTCCAAACTCATTCTATGAAGCCAGCATCACTCTAATACCAAAACCGGGCAAAGACCTCACCAAACAAGAAAACTACAGACCAATATCCCTGATGAACGTGGATGCAAAAATACTCAACAAAATATTAGCAAATCGAATTCAAAAATACATCAAGAGGATCATACACCATGATCAAGTGAGATTCATCCCAGGGATGCAAGGATGGTACAACATTCGAAAATCCATCAACATCATCCACCACATCAGCAAAAAGAAGAACAAAAACCACATGATCATCTCCATAGATGCTGAAAAAGCATTTGTCAAAATTCAGCATCCATTCCTGATTAAAACTCTCAACAAAATGGGTATAGACGGCAAGTACCTCAACATCATAAAGGCCATATATGACAAACCCACAGATAACATCATACTTAACAGCGAGAAGCTAAAAGCTTTTCATCTAAGATCAGGAACAAGACAGGGATGCCCACTCTCTCCACTGTTATTCAACATAGTACTGGAGGTCCTAGCCACAGCAATCAGACAAAACAAAGACATACAAGGCATCCAGATTGGTAAAGAAGAAGTCAAATTGTCACTATTTGCAGATGACATGATACTGTACATAAAAAACCCTAGACTCCACTCCAAAACAACTAGAACTAATATCTGAATTCAACAAAGCTGCAGGATACAAAATTAACACACAGAAATCTGTTGCTTTCCTATACGCTAACGATGAACTACAGAAAGAGAAATCAGAAAAAAAAAATTCCATTCACAATTGCATCCAAAAGAATAAAATACCTAGGAATAAACCTAACGAAGGAAGTGAAAGACCTGTACTCTGAAAACTACAAGACACTCTTAAGAGAAATTAAAGAGGACACTAACAAATGGAAATGCATCCCATGCTCTTGGCTAGGAAGAATAAATATTGTCAAAATGGCTATACTACCTAAAGCAATCTACAGATTCAACACAATCCCTATCAAAATACCAACAGCTTTCTTCAATGAACTGGAACAAATAATTCTAAAATTCATATGGAACCACAAAAGACCCCGAATAGCTAAATCAATCCTGAGAAGGAGGAATAAAACAGGGGGAATTACACTCCCTGACTTCAAGCTCTACTACAAAGCCACAGTAATCAAGACAATTTGGTATTGGCACAAAAACAGACCCACAGACCAGTGGAACAGAATAGAAAATCCAAACATTAACCCAAACATATACAGTCAATTAATATTTGATAAAGGGGCCTTGGATATACAATGGGGAGATGACAGCCTCTTCAGCAGCTGGTGTTGGAAAACTGGACAGCTACATGTAAGAGAATGAAACTGGACTACTGTCTAGCCCCATACACAAAGGTAAACTCAAGGTGGATCAAAGACCTGAATGTAAGTCATGAAACCATAAAACTCTTAGAAAAAAACATAGGCAACAATCTCTTGGACATAAACATGAGCGACTTCTTCATGAACATATCTCCCTGGGCAAGGGAAAGAAAAGCAAAAATGAACAAGTGGGACTATATCAAGCTGAAAAGCTTCTATGCAGCAAAGGCCCCATCAGTAGAACAAAAAGACACATCCTACTGTATGGGAGAATATTTTCATAAATGATGTATCTGAAAAGGGGTTGACATCCAAAATATATAAAGAACTGATGCACCATAACAAACAAAAAGCAAATAATCCAATTAAGAAATGGGCAGAGGACATGAATAGACACTTCTCTAAAGACGAAATTCAGATGGCCAACAGGCACATGAAAAGATGCTCCACATCGCTAATCATCAGAGAAATGCAGATTAAACCACAATGAGATATCACCTCACACCAGTGAGGATGGCCAACATCCAAAACACAAACAACAACAAATGTTGGCGAGGATGTGGAGAAAAAGGAACCCTCCTACACTGCTGGTGGGACTGCAAATTAGTTCAACCATTGTGGAAAGCTGTATGGAGGTTCCTCAAAAAACTCAAAATAGAAATACCATTTGACCCAGGAATTCCACTCCTAGGAATTTACCCTAAGAATGCAGCAGCCCAGTTTGAAAAAGACAGATGCACCCCTATGTTTATTGCAGCACTATTTACAATAGCCAAGAAATGGAAGCAACCTAAGTGTCCATCAGTAGATGAATGGATAAAGAAGATGTGGTACATATACACAATGGAATATTATTCAGCCATAAGAAGAAAACAAATCCTACCATTTGCAACAACATGGATGGAGCTAGAGGGTATTATGCTCAGTGAAATAAGCCAAGCCGAAAAAGACAAGTATCAAATGATTTCACTCATATGTGGAGTATAAGAACAAAGAAAAAAACTGAAGGAACAAAACAGCAGCAGACTCACAGAACCCAAGAACGGACTAATAGTTACCAAGGGGAAAGGGACTGGGGAAGATGGGTGGCAAGTGGCAAGGGAGGGATAAGAGGGAAAAAGGGGCATTACCATTAGCAGATGTTATGTTGTGGGGGGATAGGGAGGGCTGTACAAGTCAGAGAAGACAAGTAGTGATTCTATAGCATCTCACTACGCTGATGGACAGTGAGTGTAATGGGGTTGGTGGGGGGGACCTGATGAAGGGGGTTGTTTAATCACCATAATATTGCACATGTAATTGTAGAATAATGATACAAAATAAATTATATAAAAAAATAATAGGGGAAAGGCGAAACAAACAAACAAAGAAAAAGTCATAAACATGCTCACAGAGCTACAGAAAAATATTGAAGATCTCAGGGAGGACTTCAAGAAAGAGACAGAAACTTTGAAAAATACAGCATCTGAAACGAAACATATAATGGAGGGATTTAAAGGTGGATTAAATGAGGTAGAGGAGATGGTAAATGAAACAGATTAGAGAACAGGAAAACAAAGAATCTGAGGAACAGAGAGAAAAAGGATCTCTAGGAATGAAATAATAATAAGAGAACTGTGTGACCAATCTAAAAGGAACAATTTATAGGGTTACCAGAAGAAGAAGAGAGACACGAAGGGATAGGAAGTCTCCTTGAGAAAAAAATTGTTGAAAACTTCCCCAGTCTGGGGAAGGAAATAGTCACCCAAGTCATGGAAGTGCAGAGATCTCCCAACACAAGGAACCCTGGGAAGACAACCCCAAGACATATAATAATTAAAATGGCAAAGATCGAGGACAAGGAGAGAGTAATGAAGCAGCCAGAGAGAGAAATATCAATTATAAAGGCAAGCCCAACAGGCTATCAGCAGACTTCTCAGCAGAAACCTTACAGGCCACAAGGGAGTGACATGATATATTTAATACAATGAAACAGAAGGACCTCCAACCAAGAGAATTCTACCCAGCAAGATTATCATTTAAATTTGAAGCAGGGATTAAACAATTCCCAGATAAGCAAAAGTTGAGGGAACTCACTACCACCAAACAATTTTTACAGGGTATCTTAAAGGAACTGCTCTAGATGGAAATGCTGCTAAGGCTAAATAGTTGTCACCAGAGAAAATAAACCCACAGTAAAGGCAGTAGACCAATTAATTACTAAGCAAATACAAAATTAAATCAACTAGTTACAAAGTCAGTCGAGGGATACACAGAGTACAGAATATGACACCTAGTATATAAAGAGTGAAGGAGGAAGAAGAAGGAAAGAAAAAAAAAACCTTTAGATTGTGTTTGAAATGGAGTAATAAGTGAGTTCAGATAGACTGTTAGATAGTAAGGAAGCTATCCTTGAACCTTTGGTAACCATGAATCTAAAGCCTTTTATTGCAATAAGTACATATCTGTCAATAATCATCCTAAATGTAAATCGCTGAACGCACCAATCAACAAAATATTAGTAAACTGAATTAGAAAATACATCAAAAAGATTATCCATCAAGACCAAGTGGGATTTATTCTAGGGATGCAAGGATGGTACAATATTCAAAAATCCATCAACATCATCCGGTACATCAACAAAATGGATAAAAATCACATGATCATCTCAATAGATGCTGAAAAAGCATTTGACAAAATTCAACATCCATTCATGAGAAAAACTCTCAACAAAATGGGTACAGAGGGTAAGTACCTCAACATAATAAAGGCCATATACGGCAAACTCACAGCCAACATCATACTTAACAGCAAAAAGATGAAAACTTTTCCACTAAGATCAGGAACAAGACAAGGATGCCCACTCTCACCACTTTTATTCAACATAGTACTGGAGGTACTAGCCATGGCAATCAGACAACACAAAGAAATAAAAAGGCATCCAGACTGATAAGGAAGAAGTTACACTGTTACTGCAGGCGACATGATATTACATACAGAAAACCCTAAAGACTCCACCAAAAAACTATTAGAACTAATAACTGAATTCAGCAAAGTTTCAGGATACAAAATTAATACACAGAAATCTGTGGCATTCCTTTATACTAACAATGAATTAGCAGAAAGAGAAATCAGGAAAACAACTACATTTGCAACTGCATCAGAAAGAATAAAATGACTAGGAACAAACCTAACCAAGGAGGTAAAAGACCTATACTCTGAAAACTACAAGACACTCATGACAGAAACTAGAGACATCAATAAATGGAAACATATCCCATGCTCATGGATAGGAAGAATTAATATTGTCAAAATGGCCATCCTGCCCAAAGCAATCTACAGATTCAATGCTACAATCCCTATCAAAATACCAAGAGCATTCTTCAACGAACTAGATCCAAGAGTTCTAAAATTATATGGAACCACAAAAGATCCTGAATAGCCAAAGCAATCCTGTGAAGGAAGAACAAAGCTGAGGGAATTATGCTCCCTGACTTCAAGCTTTACTACAAAGCCACAGTAATCAAAATCATTTGGTACTGGCACAAGAACAGACCCATAGATTAATGGAATAGAACAGGCAGCCCAGATATAAACCCACATATATATGGCCAGTTAATATACAATAAAGTAGCCATGGATATACAATGGGGAAAAGACAGCCTTTCCAACAATTGATGTTGGCAAAATTGAACAGCTATGTGTGAGAGAATGAAACTGGTTTATTGTCTAACTCCATACACAGAAGTAAACTTGAAATGGATCAAAGACCTGATGTAAGTCATTAAACCATAAAACTCATAGAAGAAAACGCAGGCAAAATTCTCTTGAACATAAACATGAGCAATTTTTTTTTGGACATATCTCCCAGGCAAGGGAAACAAAAGCAAAATGAATAGGTGGGACTACATCAAACTAAAACCTTCTGTACAGCAAAGGACACCATAAGCAGAGCAAAAAGGCATCCTACAGTATGGGAGAAACTCTCCTACACTGTTGGTGGGAATGTAAACTAGTTCAACCATTGTGGAAACCAATATGGAGGTTCCTCAAAAAACTAAAAATAGAAATACCATTTGACCAAGGAATTCCACTCCTAGGAGTTTACCCTACGAATGCAGCAGCCCAGTTTGAAAAAGACAGATGCACCCCTATGTTTATCGCAGTGCTATTTACAATAGCCAAGAAATGGAAGCAACCTAAGTGTCCATCAGTAGATGAATGGATAAAGAAGAGGTGGTACATATACACAATGGAATATTATTCAGCCATAAGAAAAAAACAAATCCTACCATTTGCAACAATATGGAGCTAGACGGTATTATGCTCAGTGAAATAAGCCAGGAGGAGAAAGAAAAGTACCAAATAACTTCTCTCATCTGTGGAGTATAACGATGACACAAAACTGAAGGAACAAAACAGCAGCAGACTCACAGACTCCAAGAAGGGACTAGTGGTTACCAAAGGGAAGGGGCTTGGGGTGGGTGGGTGGGAGGGAGAAGGGGATTAAGGTGCATTATAATTAGCACTCACAATATAGGTAGGTCAAGGGGAAGGCAGTATATCATGGAGAAGTAGTGACTCTATAGCATCTTACTACACTGATGGACAGTGACTGCAATGGGGTGTGGGGGGTGGTGAATAATATGGGTGAATGTTGAAACCACAATGTTGTTCATGTGAAACCTTTGTAAGACTGTATATCAATGACACTTTAATAAAAACAAACAAATAAATAAAACACCATTCTCCTAACCACTAATTAGAAACAGGCTTTTTAACTTAAAGTTAAAAGGCAAACCTAAGACTAAAGAATGACTTTTGCAATTTATGCCTAACTGGCCCATCACCAATATACAAGTCACTCATCATTATTCATTGGGGAATGCCAAATAAACTAAAAATAATACAGAAAAAAGAATAAAATTAACAGAATTGCAAGCAACAACAGAAGATTGAGGATGCCAAGTGTTAGTGAGGACATGGAACAACTGAAACTCTCACACACTGCTAGTGGGAATGGGAATAATACAACCACTTTAGGAAACTGTTCACCAGATTTCTATAAATTTAAATGTGCCCTTTAATAAATCAGCATTTGACTACTAGAAATACGCACATGGACGTATACATACACAAAACACTTGCTTCCTTACATCAGAGTTACAATGTTTACAAACTGGAGACAACGTCCACTAATAGGTTAATAATTACATTTGTAGCACACCATACAGCAATAAGATTTACGAGCTAATTCATTTATGAATCTACATGGATGAATCTCCAAAAGAGTATGTTGAGTGAAAGAATCCTGGCACACAAAAAAAGTGCTACTGAATCACCCGTTGCCTGTGAAGTTCAAGACAACAAAATAGTGAATTTGGAACTCTCTGAGGGGTCTCATCTACGTGAGCATACACAGACATTTAGATATACAAAAAATATTTCAGATTTGTGTTTTGACAGTCTACCCATTTTTTAAAGAATCCATATAGCTTGTAATTGGAGGGGGGACATAAGATTTAAGCAGTATTTTACTTTCTTAATATGGCAAAAGTATCAATGCCATTTATTTCATCTTATGTCAGCTTTGTTATATTTTTATGAATTTAACTGCTTTGTTTACAATTTACATGCACACACTTTTTCATATTTTTATTTACTACTTTGTATATTGCTCACTTCTAATATTACATATTTTTCCTGCTCCTTTTTTCTTTCTCACCAAAATATGTTTTATAACTTTTGATATCATGAATCCAGCTTAGTTTAGCTTAATCTTCTATCATTAATTCTACTTAATTTTAGTAACAGCTTTTAAAATGTTATGGTTTTAGTTATTTTTCTAACTTTTTCAGATTTTTTGTTGTCGTTTAAGTAGGTGTATTTACAAATTTTACTCCTATAACATCTTCAGAGCATGACTCAAATTCGGGTAATTATTTCATTCTTGTCCATTATTTATTAATATCCATTAGGACTTATCTCTTCAACCCACGAATTACGTAGAAATGTATTTTGAAATTTCCAATGCATTTGTTAATCCTTTTGTTAAGTTTTAACTTAAGTGAACTGTTACCAGATAATGAGTTCTGTATTATCAGCATTTGATTTTTAATTTTTCTTGCTTTGATCAATTTTGTTGGTTGTTCTGTATATTAGTGAGAAGAAGTGCTTTATTTACTGTGGAGATAGAGATGAGTTAGAGCTGGATTAGAAAATGCTGTATTTATTCTGAGGATGCCTGTAGTCTGGATATTTCTGACTCTCAGCTAAGATTTATAAGGTCCTGTTTAGGGTTCAAAACTCCTCTGCTAAGGGGAGAGCCTCCTTAGTGTTTCCCTACCTCGTGTGACAAGGCTGGCTTGACTACTTAAAAGGCCACTGAAAGCTTTTTAAGGAGTTCTCCCAAAGTCAAAGCTCCTCCCAACTGTTTTACTCTTTCAGGCCTGAGGCTCAGCATGTTTCAGGAGCAGAGTTTGGGTTCGGGGGAGCCCACTGAGAATGTGTCTTGGATTCCTGATACTTGCCTGAATTCTCTTTCTCTTGCCACACCACTAAATAAGAGCCTCATGTGTGCCACGTGTCTAGTGAGTCCTAACAAACAGCAGAAAGGGGGAAACAAAATATTCGTTTTGTTGTGTTCCCTTCCATATATCCACCGAATATTTTCCTTTTGCAAATTTATCTCCATGAATAATTTTAGGGTTTGTCAACCAATAATTGAGAAAAACATGAAGATCTCACCATGAAAATGGATTTAGAAGTTTCTTCCTTTAGTGCTATCCATTTTATTTTATATGTGTTGAGGGCATTTTATTACATTCATACAAGCTGAGAATTGTGAACCCAATATTTTATTAAGTAATGATGATTAGCCTTCATAATGCTATGTGTACCTATGTGTGTGTGTGTGCACATATGTACTAAATTTTACTTTTTCATCTTTTCTGTTAGCATATCTCCTAAACAAAATTATTTATTTTTTTATTAAGGTATCATTCATTGATATACAATCTTATGAGGGTTTCACATGAGCAATGTTGTGGTTACTATATTCCCCCATATTATCAAGTCCCCCCACACCCCATTACAGTCACTGTCCATTAGCATAGTAAGATGCTATAGAGTCACTACTTGTCTTCTCTGTGCTGTACTGCATTCCTTGTGCCCCCCCCACCACATTATGTGTGCTAATCATAATACCCCTTAATCCCCTTCTCCCTCCCTTCCTGCCCGCCCTCCTCACCCCCATGCTCTTTGGTAACCGCTAGTCCCTTCTTTCTCCTAAACAATTTAAACTCTTTGAATATCTATGTTTTTGTTGTAATAGTTTTAATAAACACATAATTACTGGATTTTTTTCATGCCATAAAGTGAGACAGTCAAACAGACCCTTCCATTTATAAAACCTGCTCAGGATCTAATAGCTTTCCAGTGGCAATTCACTGTTCCTCTCAGACCTTGCTACTGAGGCTCTAGTCCTTCGATTCCTATAACATCCCTGTGTGTCTTTATATCACATGTCTTGTGTTTGAAAATAGTAGCCTAACCAAAACTGCTAATTCATATAAAATGGGAAGTCAGAATCAGTAAGAAATCAGCAAGAAAAAAAAATTCAAATAGTCAACATATATAAAGACTTCATTAAAAAAAAAACAGCTGAAACTGTAGTATTCATTATGATGCTAACATTAGTGGGAATGAGAAGACTGGACCAAGCCTGGAGAGGCCCCAAGGAGATACGCGTCAATGTTCTCTGTTAATGTGAGTTGAATGTAAGGCAACTTTTCTGGTGGACATTTTGCAATATTTATCAAAAATTTTTTAAATGGCTGGCCCATTGATCCTATGGAGATGACTATCCAGGAGGTTTATGACACTATCTACATGTCTAACATTTGATAACTATGATGTGCTATCCATATAATGAGACATTATGCAGTTATGAAAAATGATAGAGCTACAGCTCTGAATAGTGATAATAAAGAATGCATGTCACAAACGTAAATCCTAACTTTATAAAAAAAACAAAAAGCCAATTCTAATTCATTTATGATCATTAAAAATAAATATGTGTGTGCATGTTTCTAAATATTCATTCAATTCAAATTTACTACCTTTAGAAAACGAGGTGGACATTTACTTCTTAACAACTCTCCATGCTGTCTACATTTAATTCTACATGCACATGACTTTACTATTTTAATCAGATTAAAAATGACATTACTTTCATTTTCAAAGATTCATATATGCATATATTTGTAAATATAGATATGAAGAAATTCCTTATATAAGGTCACTTACTATATAATGTCATTTTAAAATTATGTTACAAGGTAAAGTATGACCTCACTTACATGGAACATTGAAAGGTACATACTTTTAAGAAAAAGGTCCAGTAGACAGCAGATGTTATTTTGCATGATAGAAATTCGGGACCTTTTTTGAGTCTGTGTTTTAAAATAGTTTCATAATTTCATATATTGAGAAATGGAAAAAAATCAAAATATTTTCTCCAATTCAGACAAAATGACTCTTTAACACAGCAATTAGATTACAAAATTTCACTAAGATGTATTCATGAATTGATTTGGGTCACAATCCAATGAAAATAAGACAATCATTTAAAAAAGTGATGTCTTAATTACATGCGTTTCTGAAACATCGCCATCCCTGGTGTTTGTCTCGATCTTCTGTGGTTCTGTAATTTGCAGAAGTGATGTTCCAGGGTCTGCAGTAAGGAAAACGTGTGTGAGCGTCCCCAAGGCCGGACAGCACCCTCCTTCTTCACGGATTTGTCCTGTCCTGTCACATCTCTCTGAACTAACAAGCACACACACACACTCACACACACAGCCCCACTTCGTCGACTCCAGAGGGAGGCTCCCCCAGAAGGGGCGTAGGTGAAGGGCTGGTCTCAGGAGCCCCCGACAAGGTCCCCCTTCTGCACCTCCGCAGAGGGTGCGCGCCCTCTCACGCACGTGCAGGGCCAGGCCAGGGCGGGACAACGCGCCCAGGCCCCAGCGGAGCCCTCCGGCCGACAGGCCCCGCAAACCCCGGCGAGCGGCTCTGAGCGGACGGGGGGGCAACCCCGCCCGCCTGGGGACCCTCCCAGGAGCGGGCTCCTGCGCTCACGATGGCCCGCGGAGGTCAGCCGGCCCAGGCCTGAGAGGATCAGCAGCACAGGGAGCGTCGTGCGGCCAGGAAGCCTCGCCACTGTGCTGGCGGCTGGACGGCAGAAGCCGGCGCGGGCCCCGGGCTCCGTGGGGCGGGGCGAAGGGTCGGGAAGGGGCGGAGCTGAGCCCCAGGGGTTGGGGGGGGCAGGGTTGCGTTCTAGAGGCGGGATATTGGAGAGAGTCCTGGGCTCTGCTGACTGAAAGGAGGAGCGAGGGGCGGGGCCTTGAGACCCGGATGCGCAGGTGCAAGCCCCCAACCCCCATCACTCTTCCCCCTCCGCCCCCTCAACTCCTGCCCCGCCCATCCCACTGCCGGCTGCAATGGGAACTGCTTACCTGCTGCTTACCTGCTCACGTAGTCTTCGGTTTCCAAACATGTGATGTTTTAACCGCATTCGGGGGTAACATAAGGGTTATAGGGAGCACTCTCTGCTCTGAAAATAGGCCGTTTCCTGGTGAACTTGGCAATATTAATAGTCCACGTCATAGTTTTCTGGCACAATAACTGAATTACTTTGGTGAAGGAAAACGGAAAATAGGAATTCACATTATGTTTTAGTAGCAGACCACTTCCTATGCCAATCAATCTGCCGGAGTTCTGATTTTAAGGTTCAGGTCAAAACAAATGCACACACATGCACACTCATGAAGAGATACTGTAAATAAAATAAAAAATGTAAGTCATCTCTTCTATTGTATGTAAGTTTGTTTCTTAGAAAACTCTTTAGTTAAGGAAACTAAATAAAAAGCTCAATATGAAATGTGTGTATGTTTGTGTTTAAGCCCTCAGTTGGATTGATAATTTAAGTATCATGCTGAGTAAAAAACAACTATGAAATGATCCTCAAAAAACAACTTCATTACTTTATTACTTAATTTACTCCATTGTGTATAATTTGGCTTCTTAAGAAAATCTGTGGGTAAGAAGACTAAATAATGGTTAAGTATAAACTTTTTCCTATCAGTATGGAGTTCACATATTGGAAGCCAATGGAATTAGCTTGGAAAGAGCTTTGATTTTATGGTGTAAATGCAAATTGTCACTTGTATAATTTCAGTTTTTCAAGGACTTGTTTTGCCAGACAGTTCTTAAGTTGTCCTGCAATGGAATACTTGCGCTTGCATTTCTTACATGCAATATTTATACACAAACCAAATAATTGCGCTTTTTTTCCGTTTGTAAAAGGAAACCAAATAGAAAAATGGGTAGGGCTAGCCTTTCCCTTTAAAAAAGGTATTCTTTTTTTTCATGCTTTTTCTAACTCATAGTGTCTTTTTTTAAGAAAATATTTATACAAGTAACAAAGGATAACAGAAGACAATGTAATTCAAAATATCCAATTCTTTTTATTTCACTAACATATTTATAGCCTAACCATTTAGCTTTGTTGTGATGACTATTGCATACCATATTCACTTAATTTATTTAAATATTTCCATACACCTTAAAGTTAGTAGTTTTATCTTTTTTGCCAAAATATATGAAAATTGATGGTATTTACTATATCAGGATTAATAATGTTGCTCTTAAAGTAAAATGCCATCCTTATTGTCTATAACCTGATGAAATTTTTGAAGTCTAATATATGTCACAGAGGCATGATAAATATTAAGTGGTTGTTTATAGTTCCACTAAAAATATCTGCTGCTCAGTCAAGTAACCAAATGGGGAAATACATATTTATGATTTAAATTCATTACTGTATTTGTATTGTTGATATTGACAGCTCAATTTGAATGACTTACAGGTACTCAAATCATTTGTATTTTCCTCAATAACTATTTTTCACATTTTTGCTACAAGCCCGGCACTAGGCAGATTTCAAAATATGTGTGACAGCATCCCTGTTTACAAATAAACAGAAACTAACAGAAAACTGGGCATGTACAAGAGATGCCATAGCTAGAAATGAAAAACTCTTTGTTGGTGGGATGTTCAGAGTTCTCTGGGAATACAGCTAGGAGAATTTCATTTTTTCTACAGATAAGAAGTGAAGCTGAAGAGTAGCTGTGACATTGCCGATCTGAGCCATGTTTGGTAAGTGGAAGCCATACAATGTTAGAACATGTTAGGACTTTATTCTTAAATGACTTAAAATCTCCTGAGAATGTTAGTGCACATGAGTGATGGATTTTTGCATGAGAATGGTAACTTGTAATCTTCTAGGGGTGGTAGAATGGAGATAAGGGCTGGAAGCAGTAAGTTTGTGAAGGGGACTTTTCCATCGTGTAGGCCAGAATTGTCCACCTCCTCAGGACTGGAGAGGGGGAAGAAAAATAAAAGCAGTAAGGCCATCTGAGAGATGTTCATGAAGAAAAATAGTTTTGTTGAATAACTGGATATGGAGGGTGATGAAATGGTTAAGATGACCAAGCCCCTGGGGCCAGGGAGGCACCAATTTTAGGAGAGGCAGATGGAACAGAGAGTGGGAATAGAGTTCAGTTAAAGATCTGGTGAGTCGGAGGTACTTGAGGAACAGCAGGTATAGACAGTGGATGGACAGTGGGAAATATAAGATTGATGCCTCACAGTGTGAGTTGAAATATAGAGATCTGTGAACACATAAAAAAAGAACCTGAGATAATAGTGAAAAAGATCATCTGAGAGAAATGTGTTGAAGGAAAAGGAGGTCCAAAACAAAATTATGGGCCATGCAGATGTTTGGGTGATTCAGAGAAAAGACTCCAGATAGAAAATGGAACTAACAAAGATTAAGGACTGTAAGAGTTAGAAGATGGCGATATTGTGGTGGCTACACGTAAAATAAAATAGAATGTCAGAGTGGAATATTAGCAGCAGCTTCCGAGGCTACTCAGAGATCAAGGAACATGAGAACAGGAGAGGTGATTACTGCATTTCTGGTAATACGTCAGTCATGAATGTCCCCATGTGTTCTCCAGGAAGCAGAGGCTGAGGTAGACTTAGCAGAATATTTTGTAGGGAGCAATAGCCTTGAAAGAAAGGAGGCAGCAGAATTGGGTAAAAGGAACCTTGGACCATAATAAAGCTCTTACAATTTCTGCCAATCTAGAAGGGTTGCTCCAGAGCAAAGACTGAGAAGCACCAGAGCAGAGATTGCCCAACAAAGGAGACAAAGGTTAGGTCTTCATTTGGGTGGCTTGCTCAGTAACTAAATTTGCATCCCCCAAAGGTCATACAGTGACCGCAAAAGTTAAGGCAGATCTTAAAGCAGCTAAGCGTTTGAGGTTGCTAGCTAGCCACACTCCTTCCTTGGATAGCAAGTCCTTACTTGAAGAGGGATTTGAGCTGTGCATTTTTCTGTTAGCCAAATAGATCTTACTAGAAGCTGGCAGAATAGCAGGGACAGAAGCCATCATGCAGAAAAGAAGGAAGGAAAGTGAGGTGAGGTGACGTAGATATTAGAAGAAGTAGCATCTATTTTTAGCAGGGCCAAATACTTCAGAAATATTTAGAAATATTGTAGCATATATTTTAAAAAGGTCCAGTCAGGAAAGAAAAAACTTAGCAAGGGTGAAGGTGGATGAGAAGGAGTGTTTAGAAAATAAAATATGAAAGTACAAAGAAAATTAAATCACACTTTGAAAGAGACATGATTTAAATAGTATATTAATAATCTATTACTATTTTTTGAAAAATAAAGGACAGAGGAACATTATGCCAAAAGATTTAAGATTTAAAGGGTAATAAATGTAACTGCCCAAATGTTCAAGAGGCAGTGTCTACTGTGGGACACAGAATATGGTAAATATAGAAACATTTTCCTAATTAGAATGAAATCTGCGTGATACAGGGACAGCTATATATTTTTTTAATGTCTACTTTTCTTACCATGCCTAGAACAATGTCTAGCATGTAGCAAGTAGTCCACAACAACATGCTGACTGAGTAACTCTTTGTTGATTTACTATGCAGTTTTAAACTGTATTACATGCAAGGGGGAAAGAAAACATAGTTTGAGATAAATACTAAGAGTGGAATGAACCACAGTGTCATGACATATGCTGTAGCAATTTCCCAACAATTTTCAGTGGTTGATAAATGAAAGCATTGCTATGGATACAAAGGGTATATAAATATTTGAGGCAAGAAGAAAAAGGATGCTAATGTGAAGGCAGTTTGTGATTTATAGGAAAAAAGGTGTATGTTCTCTTTGGTTTCCACCTATCTTCTTGATAGCAAATGTAGAGGGAAATTCGAATGCTCTGAAGACAAGCTATGTGAAGGCAGGAGCTGTGCACCTGGATGTATAGTGAGCCTCAATCTTTTCCAAGATATGGAAATGATGGAATCAAGAGATTCTTGGAGAAATAAATTATAAGCTATTATGTCAAATCATAAATATGTGATATCTCATTTAATACAGAAACTGGCTTCCCTATAACATAGGTGAATTCATTAAGATAGCTAAAGAAATTCTAGAGGCACATATCCTGCAATGTGGAGAATGATATATTCTGGAAAAATTATTCTGGTAAGAAATAGATGAAAATATTTGGTAAAATTACAATTATTTAAATATACACATATAGACTCAATATAAAAAGTATAATCTCAAATGCATGCACTCATATGAAAAACAAATCAACAGCAAAAACTGGAGACATATAAATCTAAATGGTGAGCAGATGTTAAATTTTTAGATGACTAGATATTTTGCCTATTATTTTCTTTTCTTACAGGTTTATTTAGGTATAATCAATAGGGAACACCTTTCTTTGTATCTGTAAGATAACTTTGCCAGATAAAGTATTCTTGGTTGGCAATTTTTATCTTTCAACACCTTGAATATGTCATGTCATTTCACTCTCTCCTGGTCTGTAGACTTGTTGAGAAATCTCTTGATAGCCTAATGGGGGCTCTTTGTACATTACTTTGTTTTCTTCCCTTGCTGTCTTTAAAATTCTTTTTTTATCATTGATTGTTGATAGCCTTGTAATGATGTATCTTAGAGAAGGTCTTTTTGCATTGAGATAATAAGGTGTTCTATTAGCTTCATGAACTTGTATGTCCAATTCCTATCTCAGACCTAGGAAGGTCTCAGCTATTACATCTTTAAATAAACTCCCTGACTCCTTCTCACTTTCTCCTCCAATTATTCTGATACACCAAGTGTTCTTACCTATGTTCTCTATCCTCTTCTAACTGAATTATGTCTCTGTTCTTATCCTCCAAGTCATTTATTCTGTCTTCCACCTGGTCTTCTTTGTTACCTAAGCTTTCTATTGCATGCTTCATCTCATTCACTGAGTTCTTCAGCTCCATAATTTCTGTTTGGTTCTTTTTTATTATTTAAGTCTCTTAGGTAAAGAACTCCTTCTGTTCATTCATTTTATTCCTGACTTCCTTGAATTGCCTTTCTGAATTTTCACATTGCTCACTGAATTGTTTCATAACAGGTATTTTGAATACTTTATCAGTTAAGTCTCAGCACCCCATGCCTCTGAGTTCGGTTGTTAGAGAATTAGAGAATTGCCATTTTGTTTTTCTGATGTCAGGTTTCCCTGATTTTTCATAATGTTTGATGATACGTGCTTCTGCTTTTGCATTTGAAGTAGGAGACAACTTCCTGCCTTAAGAATTTATTTTTACTTTGGTTCTTATGATTCAACAGGCTGGCAATGGGAAATCTTACTTTTGTATTCCAGGAGGTGGTGCCATAGGTCAAGTTGTGGTTTCTCCTGCTAGGACTGGCTCTCTGGGATGCAATCAGGAGCATGCACAAGGAGCTGGAACCAGAATGGGAGAATGCTGGGTTTAGCACTGGGGGCTGTGAGTATGTCCACAGGTCTGGCGGTAGGCTCTTCAATTGGGGCATTCCCAGAGGTCTCTGTGGACCTCCTGGTGCAATTGCAAAACAGACAGCAGGAAACCTCTTTCCTCAGTGTTCACTGATCTTATCTGCCTCCTTTCTTTTCCTCTCCTTCCCCTCAGTTGCAGGCATCCCTCCTAAGAAATCTGGGTGCTGTTGGAAAAAAACAAGTCCCTCTATCAGTAACGTGAACTAGGGGGCCGGGTGTTCCCTCAGCACTCTGCCTTCCACCTCACCTGCCAGGAGAGGTTGCCTTTCCCACTGCCATAAGCCCTGTGCCTTGCAATGTCCCCTGGGGAAGGAGACCAACTTGGCAAGTCCCTCCATCTGCTCTATCCTACTCAGATGGCATCTGGATTCTCCTGTCAGGCAGGATGGGCCTCCACATAATCTCTGTTGACTGCGGGGATCTGCCCAGGTTTGTACCCTCCAGGTTCTCTTTGTCTTGATTGCAGTGAGTGAGTGGGGGTGAGGCAGGCTTACCCACCCCGTTGGAGCCACAGCCCCACTGAGGTTCTGTCTGCCCACTTCTGGTCGCACAGGTGGGTAGACACCTCCTGAGTGTCCTGTGGCAATGTGCAGAGGCGTTCACTTTAGGCTATGCATGTCTAGCTGTTAAGTTGAAGGGGAGACAAAAAGGAATGGCTCATTCTACCATGATGCTGAAATCCCTATCAGTTAGCTTTTATAAATATAACTGTGAAAATAGAACCCACAGAAAGAAATAGAACATTACCATCGTGGTTGGAATCCTACCATTATACTCACTTCTATTCAATATGCAGAAGTAACCATTATTTTGACTTCCATCACTATGTATTAGTTTGTCTTTTGTTGTTCCTTACATAACAAGATGAAACTATATCTATCTTTTTGTATCTGGCACTTCTGTTCAACATATTTTTTATCCATTTATTTATTTATGGACATTTAGTCAATTTCTTGTGGAGAGTTACAATAAATAGTGACACACTGAGAACATTCCAGTTCATGTCTTTTGGTGAATATTTATATGCATTTCTGTTGGGAATATACAGAGGAATGAAATTGATGGGTCACAGAGTATGTATCAGTTAACTATAGTACTGCAAAACTCAGAAACACTCATTAATGTTTTGTTCCTGTTTCCTGTGACTGTGGGCTGGCTGCAAGGGGCCTAAGTCAGGCTGCAGACCTGAGGATCACCTAGGGGGGCTTGGTGCCTAATGCCTTGTGCATTAGGGGTTCATCATTGGCGACTTAGCAGCTGCCCAAGGTTAGATTCTTTTCCTGGAGATGGTTAACGTTTCAGAGGCCCGACTGTGAAAGCACATTTTAAAACTCTGACATGGTCACTACAGGTACATCTCAACAGTCAAAGCAAGTTTCATGGCAGAACCCAAAGTCAAGGAGCAAGGAAGTAAGTACATAACCACCACAAGGCCATAGAAAAGGGTAGTGGAGATTTTGAGATGATACCTTTATCTAAAACTGAGTACATTTGATAGAAGAAAGTAATGTCTGCAAGATGGTGAAACAGCAGTTTCCTCCCATCATCCCCACCGAACATCACTTCTGATGATCACCCACAGCGGAGAGTACCTTTGTGGGATTCCAGTGCAGTGGGGAAGTTCTAGCACTGCTGGAGCAATAAATGCTGAGAATGGATGCATAGAAGAGAGTAAGAAAAACTGTTTCACTTTGTGCAAATGACCCCTCCTGCCAAGACAGCACAGATCAGTGTCAAGAGAGACCCCCTGGGCCTATGATTTCTCCTATGAAGAGGAGTGAGAGTGTATGAGTGTGACCCTGGCTTCCCTAGCCACACAGGATACTAAGAGACCCCCTACTTTCTTGGCCCTCTCAGTACTGAGGTGACCTGCATGGCTGAGGGGCTGGGAGAAGCTGAGAGGACAGCGGTCAGGGCACAGAACTCATCAATGGAATGTGGGTCCTACTAAGCACTGTGTGGACTCCATTAGGAAGCCCACTCATGAGCTGTTGGGGTTGCCTTATCTGTGGACTCCTGCAACAAGCCCATGGGTATCCCCAAAGTCCATGCACCTCACTTACCCTGCCCCCATGGCTGGTGAGTACCAGTCTTGGCAGATGACCAGATAGCACGTCTAGAAAGCTGGTCTGACTACACGGCATTGGGAAAAGTCACACAAATGAGTATTTCAGGGCACCAGCTTAGGGAAAACACGCAGAAGCCTCTCAGCACTCTGCCTCACTGTGTCAGACTGAGAGGAAGCTTGAGAATCCCCCTCCAGAGGGAACAAATGTGGAGTGAGCACATCCATAGGAAAGGTCTGAGACCTTCAGAACCCCGAGCCAGATGCCCCAGGTTAATAGCTCCATACTACAAGACTGCCCTCCACCCTCCACCCTCCACTCCAGACACAAGTCACAGGCCCCAGGCAATTACCTGTGTGTGCTACTGGCCTACCGGCAACAGACTGGAAGTTCCAAGGACCTCCTGCCTAGGTTCTATTAACTTGCTGGGGCAACTCACAGAACTCAGGAAATCACATGTACCATAAATACCATAAAGGATACAAGTTAAAAGCCAGATGAAGAGAGACATAGGGCAAGGTCTCAAATAAAGGAGCTTCTGTCCTTGTGGGGCTTGGGGCCTGGCTCAGTGGCACGTGGAAGCTTTCCGGCTCTTCAAGCATGGAAGCTCTCTCCACAGAGAAGCAGGATCCAAGAGTGTGACGGGCTCTTCTCCAGGGTTTCTGTAAGGGCTTCATTGCATAGTCATGACTGACTAAATCATTGGCCATTGGCTAATTCAACCTCAAGCCCCTGCCCTTGGTGGCGGGTCCAAAAGTTTCTCATTCACATGGCAAGACACCCATTTCACTGTTAAGGCTCTGGATTGTGGACGAAGACCATCCACAGGAAATGTGGATGAAGACCAAATATACTTGGGAGATATGTATTTGGTCATCTGAATGACCAAATATGTATTTCTTATGACTCATTATATTGCAGTGATCTCTAGATCCTATTAAAATTCCCTAGAGAATGCTGATTTTTTGTTTGTTAGTTTTCGTGAGCAATCATGCTGGTTAGATTCAGACCATGAATTCTGTCTCACCTTCTGTGCAGAATAGTTTCAAAGTCAGTTCAAAGCCTTTTCTATGTTCTTTGGGCCTGCTGGGTGCATATAACACTTAGGGTTTAGTCTGCAGTTTGGGCAGTCATTTATATTGTAATTCAATTCTTGAAAAGTTTACTATACTTCTCTGGATCTGTTTTGTGCATGCATAGCTCAGGGACAGTCCAGAACTTCTGTCAGATCATACCAGAGTTAGTGCATGCCATTTTTTTAGCTCCTCTCTTTATAATTCCACCTATATTCTTGGATGCTGGGTGTAACTCGAGGGAAAATCCCAGAGTAAAGTACCTTTGAAACCAAAATCAGCATCTCTCCCTACCTGGCTGCAGAAGAAGAGGCCACACCCAACCTCTCCAGTCCAGATTTGCCCTCTATCGCCCTTGTAATTACCTATTGATATGGAAATGGCCTACTTCTTTCCACCCTTGGAAACACCTATTGATAGGGAGATGCACTAAGGCCAGGAGAGATATTCTGGAAATATTGCAGTTTTACCAATAGGCCCCCAGGCATCTAGAGTTTTCTAGGTTCCCTCAATGTTCGAAATGGGTGAAACAGAAGCCGGTCCCTGGCAGCCACTCAAAAAGCCCGTATTTTGGCTGCACACTCTACTCCTTCCCTTCCTGGGGACAAGCTGGGGTTGGGGAGTTGTCACCTGCAGGGCTCTGCGCTGATCCAGGGGAAGCAATTATGCCGTTCAAACTGTCCACTTTGCCCTCAGAGTTCCTTAACCTGGGGCCCTTTCCTATCGGTAGTCAGATTAAGTCAGGACAGAAACCAGCCCCTTGGGCAGCCGCCCAAATAGTCTGAATTTTGGACATATGGCTAGTCCTCTCATTCCGTCCTCAGAGAGAAGCTGGGAGCTGGGAGCTCCCTCCTGATGGTATGGCCCTGAGCAGAGGAGAGATTAATGGTAAATGTGCCATGAATTTTCCTTGTCTTCAATTCAGCTATTTGTTTCCCCCTGGCCCCTGTGGCAATAACATCTCAAGGGGTTTCTGGATCTGGTCCTGCTGCTGAATCAGTGTGTCTGTGAGGGTCTAGGGACTACGGACAGGCAACCTCCAAATGTGCCACTTTGGCATCTTGATTACTTTGAATTGACACAACTGGAGAAACAGCAGAAGCAGCAGGATTCTCTGACCCTGCTCGGTCCCCCTCAGCTTGAAACCAGGAAATAAATCTCCCATGTGAAGGGTGCCCTTCCTGCCCTGAGACCATAGAAGGCATCCTTATCACTGGAGACAGGGAATTCAGAGCCAAGAAGGCTGCATAAACAAATCTTGGTACTTTTTTACTAATTTACTACCAGCCCAAATGCTGTTTAGGATTCCTTACTAACTGAAGCTCCCAAACATGTTTTCTTTGTCCTGTCAATTCCTCCCAGATTTATGTTTCTTTGTGTAAAATGCATAAAAGCTGCATGCCTTGGTCATTTCTCTGGGTCTCAATTATATTACTGTGCCTCCACCCATACATTATTAAATTTAAATTTTTTTCTTCTGTTAATCTATCTCATGTCAGTTTGACTCTTAGACCAGCTGGAAGAACCTCAAGGGGTAGAGGGAATGTCTTCCTCCCCAGCGGCAGGTATGGTTGGCCGAGGACCTTACCTCCTTGGGGAGGGCCCGTCCCGAGGCTGCCGCAGCTGAGGGATTCAGGGATGTGATGACAGCAGGCGGAAGGTAAGATTTCGTATCATGCCAGTCCTCCCGAAAATCTGTCTGTGGGGCCTGATGGAGTGAGAATGGTGAGTCTTTTTCTTTAAATTAGATTAGCAGGGGAAAATATTGGTGGGACTAGTTCCTTGGGCTTGGTTTCTCTTAGCAAGTGTGGTCGAGTGCTCTTGGTTTTTGCTGATCCATTTCCTCCTGGAGAGGGTCTTTGTTTTCTTTGTGTCTTTTGTATCATTTGTAAATGTGCACATGAGGTCAAGACTGTTGCTAAAGACAACTTGGAAGCCAGAGCTGCAGAATTCTAGGTACTGGGCGAGCAGTTTAGAGCCGTTAGAGAGTTTGCCACCTTAAGAAGACCCTGTGATAGGATGAGCTGGTCATGGCACGGGTTAGATAGATGCTAGGTCACCTGAAAACCTCAAGAAAATTTCTGTGCAATGAGGCACACTATAAAACACCACACAGTCCCCAACCCCATGGTATGTCCCTCCTAGGTATCAGTTTGGCTTCTGAGAAGGCCCGAGGCTTAGCTAAGACTGTTAATGTGCATATAGGATGAAGTTGCCCTTCGTCTTGTGTGTGTTGAGAGCTCGGCTTTGTGACTGGTGAGAATGCTCTGCACGTACCAGCGCACATTTGCTGGGCAACCCCAGAGGCTGTGGATCTGAAAACTTGTTCTTTGTGTGACTGCCAGCTCTCAGGGGAGTTTGTCATAAGAGGTTCCAGCCCATAAGAGGCCTTTGTAATTTCAACTTCGGTTGCTTATTGCTGCTGGAAAAGACCCATTCCAGTATCACCTGCCAGGTGTCACAAATTAGTGAGTCTGTGACATTTGTGAGAGACCAGAGACACCATTCCCATTGCACCACCCTTACCACCTGTGCAAGGAAGGCCTTTGCTTTCTCAGATTATGGGATCATCAACTTTTTATACCATCATCTACAGCCTCTGGGGATACCTCTTGCATCCCTGGTTTAAGCCTGGTAAGTTTCCTCTGGGTCTTTCCACAAAAGGCTTATTGGATTGAATCTCTATTAAGATCCTACTCATCATGGCCAGATGATGGATCCTTTAAATTGGCTGTATTTGAAAGAAACATTCCTTATGGAAGAGCTCTCACTTGTATTAGTATAATGTCTAACCTTAAGGATTCCCTTGACAAGGTACAAGAATGGAAATTAGAATAAAAATGAATGTCCATATCCAACATAAATTCCCTTTGAAATCCAGCCCCATCTGTGTTTTAACTTCCTTTCCATAGAGACTTATAAGAATACTCTGACTTAATCTCTTGGCCAAAAGAATACAGGTTACTCATGTAAATGCCAAAAGCCAGAAAGTAAATTTGACAGAAGCCCCATAGACTGACAGTAAGGCTTGTTCTGCTCATACCTTCCAGAGCCCTATAATCAGGCCCTGTTAACTTGAGGCATTCCTATGCAATGTTCTCAGCAAATGTATCTTAGACTCCCTACCAAAAAAAAAAAAAAAAGAAAGGAAGAAAAAATTCATGTTCCTTGAATAGTAGATCTTTTAAATTAAATTGTAAAGCCCTTCTACCTCCACTTTCAGAAGATCCTACTAAGTTTAGAGAGGAATTAGAAAGATAAATGGCTATCCCTAACTCCACATATAGAGACCTTGACTGGCTGCTAAGGAAGTCCTTCTAGCCCATGGTTATTAAGGTAGAGGGCCTCTCCTCGGCCCCCTCCCCAACCCTATACACACACACAAAAGCAGATAACCAAAATTTCTCCTAGGGCCTCCTACAAGTGATCTATGAAAGGACAATATTCAGGGGCTAACAGAAACCACATTTGAATTGTATACTTTGAAAGGAGGCTTTTGTTAAAATGCTTTATACAGACTTTACAAAAGCATAAATCCTTTGATTCCCATCCTAGTTGAAATTCTCCCTAAAATAAAGAAGCAAATTCAGTTAAAAAGGTGGGCTAGTCCCTTACCATTAAGATCGTAATTCAGTTCTTTGGGGGAAATTGAAAACAACTGTCTTTGCCTCACGTTATCTCTACAAAAAGAGAGATGTGACTTTATAAAAATGAATCAAAGCCCATCCATGTACTCTTACCAATCCCCCTTTGCCTATACTTCTCAAAATGCTTGTAGATATTATAAAAGATCAGGATTTTGGAACAGAATTGTCCTATACTTAAAAAAAGGAAGATATTTTAAATAGCAATTATCTCAAAACTCTTAGAAAAAAACAAAACACACTTGTGTTCTTTCTTTTGAAGTTGTAAATCTTATCAGGTCTTTAGAGTATAAACACAGCTCACCACCGCCTGGGACTGAAGAAGAAAAAAGAGGAGAGAAAGGCCTTTTGAAAAATACAAATAAGAGAGCTATTATGCCCAGACTTCAGCATCTCTGATAACAGACAAATATGCCTCCCCCACAAAATCAACAACCTTGCCAAAACTCGGACACTTTCTCTGTGCCTTCGTGATACAAATTTTCTAACCCCATCTTCTCTAAACCTAAGAGTTATTCTTTGAGATGCAAACTTTAGAAAGAAGTTTCTCTTCAGAAGGAAAAAATAGAGAGGGAGGTATTTAGAAATTGGGTCTATTGTCCTCTCAACAAATATTAGTAAAATAAGAGCTATAAAATCTTTGTTTGCATCTGCTTATATGTTTCTCTGTGCATGTCAGTGTGGTCAATGTGGAACATTTTTCTACCCTTGGATAGTATTACTAAAATTAATTTATTAAAGAGCTCTACCTCATTGTCTTAAAACAATAAATGCTTATATCAATTGAGTATTCATGAAACTCAGGAAAATGAAACTAACCCAAATGTTTTTCAAGTTCACGTGATTTGAAAAAAATATTCAATGTTAAAGCTAATTTAAGATGATTGATGGCTTATTTAAAATAGACACATCTTTAAAGTTATTAGCATTAAAATTAAAACTTACAATTAAAATCAAGTAAGTTGATGTTATCTCTGTCACAAAATGTTTTTTAAAAAAAAGGCTTGGGAGGATGATGTTGGTCTCTTTCATGACATTTTTTTAAGGGTTATTTAAGCATAATTGTTAAAAACAAATAAATCAAATATTAATAAGATAAAAAGGTTTGTAGTTTTCTCAAATCTTTCTGATAATCTAAAACCTTAAAGTTTTGCTGAGGTGGGTGATGAATTAAGTTAAATTCATTGAATATCTGGATCATTTCCAAATAAGATAAAATAATGAAACATCAAGTATTGAATATAGGTTCATCCACTTCTGGTTTCCTTCTTACAGAGAAACTGAAGATAAATTTGGGTCTGTTAAAGATGTTTTATGCTTTATTGAAAGATTGTACTATGAAGAAGCACATTTCTAGAAATCATGAAATGTATTCATAAATTTGCCAATCTAAAGAACGCTGGTGTAACAGTTCAAAATTGCTTACTTTTTAGTTTTTGCTGGGAATTAAAGCTTCTAAGCATTTAAAATTCTAATTAGTAAGTGTAATTTAGACTACTGGAAATAACAAGGGAAACATTCCCATATGCAAGAAAGGTAAGATATGTGCTTTAGGTAAAAGAAGGTGTGAGGAATGGAAAGGCATTTTTGCTGAAGGAAAGTAAGTAATTTGTCATAAAGGAAAGCTGGTTATTTATAGAAGAAAAAGAGGACAAAGTCAGGAAGTAAAAAGAAAGCTCTAAATGAGTTATGGAAAAGGAAACTTCAAAATAATCTTTAATGTATATAATGGAGTTGGATAAGAATGAATGCATTTATTATAAGGGTTTAAAATAAATTTTAATATTACAAATGT
>JAVSCE010001316.1:0-30256 GCA_032199065.1 Smutsia gigantea | reverse complement strand
GACTGGGGAAAATGGGCGGAAGGGAGGGATAAGAGGGAAAAAGGGGCATTATGATTAGCAGATGTAATGTTGGGGGGGCATGGGGAGGGCAGTACAAGTCAGAGAAGACAAGTAGTGATTCTATAGCATCTCACTATGCTGATGGACAGTGACTGTATTGGGGTTGGTGGGGGGACCTGATGAAGGGGTAGTTTAATAATCATAATATTGCACATGTAATTGTAAATTAATGATAATAAAATAAATTTTATGAAAAAAAGACACAAAAAAATAAAAAATAAAAAGCTGAAAAAAAATTCCATTATGTTTCACATCATTCTATTCTATTCCTTAACATTCTACCTCACTCCATAACATTCTATTCCGTTGTACTGCCTAACATTCCATTCCATTCCACAATTGTTTCATTATATTACACAACATTCCATTCTATTTCAAAAGCATTCTACAACATCCTATTGAAGAATATTCTTTCCATTCCATAACATACCATTGCATTCCACTCTATAACATTCCATTCCATTCCATTCCTTAACATTCTCCTACATTCTATTCCATTCCATTCCATAATATTGTATCTCATACTCTTCCATAACATTCCATTCCATTAAATAACATTCTATGCCAGTAAAAACATTCATTTCCATCAAATTACCTTACATTCTATACCAACACATTCTATTAAATTCTATTGCCTAACAGTCCATTCAATTCAATAACATTCCAATAAATTCCAGTAGGTTCCTGATAATTCGTTAAACCTGCGTTCTTTTCCCCAAAATTCCTCTCCATTCCATAACACTTCATTCGTTTAAATTACATTCCAAATGCTATTACATTCAATTGCATGGAATTTCATTACATTCCATAATATTCCATTGCATTACACAACATTCCATTCCATTTCAAAACCCTCCATTTTATTCCATAGAATTCTAGTCTGTTCTATTGCATAAAATTCTGATTCATTCCTCAACATTCTGTTCCGTTCTATTTCATAATATTCCACTCCATTCCATAACATTACATTCCATTAAATAACATTCCTTTCCATAAAAGAACCTTACATTCTATTCGAGTATACTCCATTAAATTCTATTGCCTGACATTCCAATACATTCCATAACATTCTTCAACATTCTATTTCATAAAATTCCCTTACATTCGTTAACACTCCTTCCCGTTCTTCAACAATCTATTCCATTACCTGATATTGCATTCCAGTAAATAACACTCCATGCCACTCCATAGCATTCATATCGCTTAAATAACATTCTGTTACATTGCAAACATTCTATTACATTCAATTGCATAATGTTCCTTTCAGTTTCACACATTCTATTCCATTCCACAACATTCCATTCCATTATTTTACATTCCACTGTATTCTGTAACTTTCCACTCCATTAAATAACATTCCATTGTATTCCAACATGTTGTATTACATTCTATACTCAAACTCTAATCCATAACATTCCATTCCATTAAATAACACTCCATTCCATATGAAAACATTCTACTTCATTCCATTGCATAGAATTCCATTTAATTTTACATCATTCCATTCCATTCTTTAACGTTCCATCCACTCCATAACTTTCTACTATATTCTACTGCAAAACATTCTATTTCATTCCACATTTTATTAAATTCCATTGTACTATGTTCCATTCCTTTCCGTAACACTCCATTCCATTCCAAAATATTCCATTCCATTCCATTCCTTAACTTTGTATGCCAATCTATTCCATAATATTGCACTCCATTTAATAATACTTCAATCGATTTAGTAGCATTCCATCCTATTTCAAAACATTCTATTACATTCTAATGCATAACATTCCTTTCCGTTTCACAACATTCTAGTCCATTCCACATCATTCTATTCCAATACATTGTATTACATTCTATACTTGAACATTCCACTCTATTCCATAACATTCCATTCCATTAAATAACATTCCATTCCAAACGAAAACATTCTATTTCATTCCATTGCATAGAATTCCACTTAATTTTACGTCATTCCATTCCATTCTTTAACGTTCCATCCACTCCGTAACTTTCTACTATATTCTACTGCAAAACATTCTATTCCATTCCACATTTTATTACATTCCATTGCACAATGTTCCATTCCTTTTAATAACACTCCATTCCATTCCAAAACATTCCATTCCATTCTTAAACTTTCTATGTCAGCCTATTCCGTAACACTCCAATCCATTCAGTAATATTCCATTCTATCCCAAAAAATTTTATTACATCCTATTGATAAAGGTTCCTTTCAATTCCATAACCTTCCACACCAGTCGATAATATTCCATTCTATTTTCCAACCTTCCATTCCATACTGAAGTATTCCATTAAACTAAATAACATACCATTCCATTCCAAAATATTCTATTACATTATATGGCATATTACATTGCATTCCATAATATTCCATTACATTCCACAACCTACCAATCCATTCCTTCGCATTCCACATTACATTTCAAAACATTGCATTTCATTCCATAACATTCTAGTATGTCCTATTGCATAAAATTCCCATTCATTCTGTGAAATTGCTTTCCATTACATAACATTCCATACTATTCCCAAACATTTTATAACATTTTATACACTAATATTCCACTAAATTCCATAGCATTCTATTCCATTAAATAACACCAAATTCCATATGAAAACATTCTTCTTTATTCCATTGCAGAAAATTCTGTTTAGTTCCACATCATTGATTCTATTCCTTAACATTCCATTGCACTCCATAACATTCTATTACACTGTACTGCATAACATTCCATTCCATTCCACAATATTTTCTTACATTCTATTGCTCAGCATTAAATTCCATTCCATTCTTAATATTCTGTTCCATTTGTTTCATAATATTGCACTCCATTACATAACATCCAATTCCATTTTGTAACATTCCATTCTGTTTGGAAACATGCTACTACCTTCTATTGTATAATTTCCAATCCAGCCCATAATATTCCTTTCAATTCCACTTTATGCTCTATTACAAAACATTACATTACAATTTATTACATTCCATAACATTATATCCCACTCTACATCATAACATTCTTTCCATTCCTTCAAATTCCGTTTATTCCCAAACACTATACTTCATTCCATAACACTCCATTACAAAATAAACACTGCATTCCAATTTTGGTAAACGAAACAAATTTCCAGTTATATGACTAGCTAAACTAAAACGGAGCACCACTTTTTTCAAGTTTATTTTGATATTAATCTACAATTCAATGAGTAATATTATCGTGATTACACTACCCCCTTCATCAGGTCCCCCCCACCAACCCCATTACAGTCACTGTCCATCAGCATAGTGAGATGCTATAGAGTCACTACTTGTCTTCTCTGGGTTGTACAGCCCTCCTAGTGCCCCCCTAAAATTACATCTGCTAATCGTAATGCCCCTTTTCCCCATTATCTCTCCCTTCCCACCCAGCCTCCCCAGTCCCTTTCCCTTTGGTAACTATTAGTCCATTCTTGGGTTCTGTGAGTCTGCTGTGGTTTTGTTTCTTCAGTTTTTTTCTCAGTTCTTATACTCCACATATGAATGATTTCAGTTGGTACTTGTCTTTTGTGGCTTGGCTTATTTCACTGAGCATCATACCCTCTAGCTCCATCCGTGTTGTTGCAAATGGTAGGATTTGTTTTCTTCTTACGGCTGTATAATATTCCATTGTGTATATGTACCACATCTACTATATCCATTCATCTAATGATGGACTCTTAGGCTGCTTCCATTTCTTGGCTATTGTAAATAGTGCTGCAATAAACATAGGGGTGCATCTGTATTTTTCAAACTGGGCTGCAGCATTCTTAGGTAAATTCCTAGGAGTGGAATTCCTGGGTCAAATGGTATTTCTATTTTGAGTTTTCTGAGGAACCTCCATACTGCTTTCCACAATGGTTGAACTAATTTGCAGTCCCACCATCAGTGAAGGAGGGTTCCCGTTTCTCCATATCTTCGCCAACATTTGTTGTTTGTGTTGGCCATCCTCACTGCTGTGAGCTAATATCTCATAGTGGTTTTAATCTGCATTTCTCTGATGATTAACGATGTGGAGCATCTTTTCATGTGCCTGTTGGCCATCTGAACTTCTTCTTTAGAGAAGTGTCTATTCATGTCCTCTGCCCATTTCTTAATTGGACTATTTGCTTTTCGTTTTTTGAGGTGCATAAGTTCTTTATATATTTTCGGTGTCAACCCCTGATCGGATAAGTCATTTATGAATATAATCTCCCAGCCTGTAGGATGTCTTTTTGTTCTACTGATGGTGTCCTTTGCTGTACAGAAGCTTTTCAGCTTCATATAGATCTACTTGTTCATTTATTGCTTTTGTTTCCCTTGCTTGGGGAGATATGTTCATGAAGAAGTCACTCATGTTTATGTCCAAGAGCTTTTTACCTATATTTTTTCTAAGAATTTTATCGTTTCATGACTTACATTCAGGTCTTTGATCCACCTTGAGTTTACCTTTGTGTGTGGGGTTAGACAGTAGTCCAGATTGATTCTCTTACATGCAGCTGTCCAGTTTTTCAAACAGCAGCTGCTGAAGAGGCTGTCATCTCCCCAATGTATATCCAAGGCTCCCTTCTCAAATATTAATTGACTGTATGTGTTTGGGTTGATGTTTCATTTTCTATTCTATTCCACTGATCTGTGGGTCTGTTTTTGTGCCAATACCAAATTGTCCTGATTACTGTGGTTTTGTAGTAGAGCTGGAAGTCAGGGAGCGTAAATCCCCCTGTTTTCTTCATCTTCTCAGGATTGCTTTGGCTATTTGGGGTCTTTTGCGGTGCCATATGAATTTTAGAATTATTTGTTTGAGTTCGTTGAAGAAAGCTGTTGGTAGTTTGATAGGGATTGCATTGAATCTATAGATTGCTTTAGGTAGTATAGCCATTTTTACAATATTTATTCTTCCTAGCCAAGAGCATGGGATGCATTTCCATTTGTTAGTGTCCTCTTTAATTTGTCTTAGGAGTGTCTTGTAGTTTTCAGAGTACAGACCTTTCACTTCCTACGTTAGGTTTACTCCTAGGTATTTTATTCTTTTTGATACAATTGTGAATGGAATTGTTTTTCTGATCTCTCTTTCTGTTAGTTCATCATTAGTGTATAGGAAAGCAACAGATTTCTTTGGTTTAATTTTGTAACCTGCAACTTTGCTGAATTCAGATATTAGTTGTAGTAGTTTTGGAGTGGAGTCTTCAGGGTTTTTTATGTACAATATCATGTCATCTGCAAACAGTGACAATTCGACTTCTTCTTTACCAGTCTGGATACCTTGTATGTCTTTGTTTTATCTGATTGCCGTGGCTAGGACCTCCAGTACTATGCTGAATAACACTGGAGAGAGTGGGCATCCCTGTCTTGTTCCCGATCTTAGATGAAAAGCTTTCAGCTTCTCTCTGTGAAGTATGATGTTAGCTGTAGGTTTGTCATATATGGCCTTTATGATGTTGAGGTACTTGCCGTCTATATCCCTTTTGTTGAGAGTTTTAATCATGAATGGATGCTGAACTTTGTCAAATGCTTTTTAGCATCTATGGAGATGATCATGTGGTTTTGTTCTTCTTTTTATTGATGTGGTGGATGATGTCGATGGATTTTCGAACGTTGTACCATCCTTGCCTCCCTGCGATGAATCCCACTTTGTCATGGTGTATAATCCTCTTGATGTATTTTTGAATTCGGTTTGCTAATATTTTGTTGAGTATTTTTGCATCCACGTTCATCAGGGATATCTGACTGTAGTTTTCTTTTTGGTGGTGTCTTTGCCCGCTTGGTATTAGAGTGATGCTGGCTTCATAAAATGAGTTTCGAAGTATTCCCTCCTATTCTATTTTTTGCAAAAATTTACGGAGAATGGGTGTTATTTCTTCTCTATATGTCTCGTAGAATTCAGAGGTAAATCCATCTTGTCCAGGGGTTTGTTCTTAGGTTGTTTTTTGATTACCACTTCAATTTCATTGCTGGTGATTGGTCTGTTTAGTTTGTCTGTTCCTTTTTTGGTCAATTTTGTAAGGTAGTATTTTTCTAAGGAGTTGTCCATTTCTTCTGGGTTTTCCAGCTTACTAGCATATAGCTTCTCATAGTATTCTCTTATAATTCTTTGTATTTCTGTGGGATCCGTTGTGTTTTTTCCTTTCTCATTTCTGATTCTGTTTATCTGTGTAGATTCTCTTTTTCTCTTAATGAGTCTGGCTAGGGGCTTATCTATTTTCTTTATTTTTTCGAAGGAGTAGCTCTTCGCTTCTTTGATTTTTTTTATTCTTCTCAATTTTATTTATTTCTTCTCTGATCTTTATTATGTCCCTCCTTCTGTTGACTTTGGGTCTTGTTTGTTCTTCTTTTTCCTATTTCAGTAATTGTGTCCTTAGAGTATTCATTTGGAAATGTTCTTCTTTCTTTAGATAGGCCTGGATTACAATGTACTTTCCTCTTAGAACTGCCTTTGCTCCGTCCCACAGAAGCTGTGGCTTTGTGTTGTTGTTGTCATTTGTCTCCATGTATTCTTTGATTTCTGTTTTGATTTGGTCATTGACCCATTGATTAATTAGTAAAATGTTGTTAAGTCTCAATGTCTATGTGAGCCTTTTTGTTTTCTTTCTAAAGTTTAATTTTAGTTTAATACCTTTATGATCTGAGAAGTTGGTTGGTGGAATTTCAGTATTTTCGATTTTACTGAGGTTCTTTTTGTGGCGTAGTATGTGGTCTATTCTGGAAAATGTTCCATGTGCACTTGAGATAAATGTGTATCCTGTTGCTTTTGGGTGTAGAGTTCTGTAGATGTCTGTTAGGTCCATCTGTTCAAGTGTGTTGTTCAGTGCCTCTGTGTCTTTACTTATTTTTTGTCTGGTTGATCTGTCCCTTCGAGTGAGTGGTGTGTTGAAGTCACCTAAATTTTAAGCATTGCTGTCTATTTCCTCCTTTAATTCTGTTAGTATATTTTTATATATGCCGGCGCTCCTGTTTTGGGTGCATATATTTTTTAAATAGCTATATCCTCTTGTTGGACTGACCCCTTTATCATTATGTGATATTCTTCTTTTCCTCTTGCTACTTTCTTCATTTTGAAGTGTATTTTGTCTGATAGAAGTACTGCAACACCTGCTTTTTTCTCCTTGTTCGCATGAAATATCTTTTTCCACCCCTTCACTTTTAATCTGGGGATATCTTTTCGTTTGAGGTGAGTTCTTGTAGGCAGCATACAGATGGGTCTTGCTTTTTTATCCATTCTGTTACTCTGTGTCTTTTGATTGGTGCATTCAGTCCATTTATATTTATGGTGATTATTGATAGATATGTTACTTTTTCCATTGTTGGCTTTAGATTCGTGGTTACCAAAGGTTCAGGGGTTGCTTCTTAACTGTCTAACAATCTAACTTAACTGTCTTGTTAAGTTATTGTAAACATCGTCTGATGTTTCTTTATTTCTCTCCCTTCTTATTCTTCCTCCTCTAATCTTTATATACTAGGTATTTTATCCTTTGCTTTAGGTAGTGTTTGGATGGTCTGCTTTCTTTGCTATGATTTTATTTTTTCTGGTGACAGCTTTTTAGCCTTAGGAGCGCTTCTCTCTAGAGCAGTTCCATTAAGATGTCCTGTTGAGGTGGTTTATGGGAGCAAATTCTCTCAGCTTTTCCTTGCCTGGAAATTGTTTAATCTCTCCATCATATTTAAATGATAATAATGCTGGATACAGTATTCTTGGTTCAAGGCATTTCTGTTTCATTGCGTTAAATATATCATGCCATTCTCTTCTAGCATGTAAGGTTTTTGTTGAGTAGTCTGATGTTAGTCTGATGTGTTTTCCTTTGAAGGTGATATTTTTTCTTTCTCTAGCTGCCTTTAATACTCTGTCCTTATCTTTGATCTTTGCCATTTTAATTATTATGTGTCTTGGTGTTGTCTTCCTGGCTTGTGTTAGGAGATCTGTGGGCTTCCATGGACTGCGAGAGTAATTCCTTCCCCAGCATGGGTAATTTTTCAGCAATTATTTCTTCAAAGACACTTTCTATCCCTTTTTCTCTCTCTTCTTCCCCTGGTACTCCTATAATGCGAATATTGTTCCGTTTGGATTGGTCACACAGTTCTGTTAATATTCTTTCTTTCCTAGAGATCCTTTTATCACTCTCTGCCTCAGCTGCTCTGTGTTCCTGTTCTCTGATTTCTATTGCATTAGCAGTGTCTTGCATCTCGTCCAGTCTGCTGCTGAGCCCTTGTCTCATTTCTGCATTATCTTTCCTGACTTCCCTCACTTCCTCCCTTAACTCTTGCATATATCTCTGTAGATCCATCAGCATGGTTATGTCTTTTATTTTGAATTCTTTTTCTGAAACATTCTACATTTCCATCCCTTCAGGTTCCTTCTCTGGGGTTGTTGTCTGGGTCTTGGGGATTTTTTTCTGTATCATGCTCTTTTTTCTTGTCATGTTGATAGGAATGGTTGCTGGTAGGTGCCACATTTTCAGCTGTGTTCTTTAAGGCTTAAAAACACACACAAAAAGCAAGCAAGCAAAAAAAAAAAAGAAGGAAGAGAAAGAAAGGAGAGAAATATTAAAGAAAGAAAAGAAAGAAAAATGAAAGTGAAAAAGAACAAAAAGACTAGAAATAAAACAAACGAGCAAAAAAAATAAAAAGCCCACCTGGCATGGATTCTCTACACATGGTGTAGGTGTCTCTGTTGCTCCACTAATCCACAGTTGTGGCTGTGCCGCATTTTGGCTGGCATGGGAACGAATGGGAATTTGTTGTTTTCTGTATAAAGTTCCAGCGTGGCTGCTCACTTCTCTCCGTCACCAGCAAAGGGGACTGACATTCCCCAGGTCTTCCAGCCTGCAGGGCTGAGTCCGCCAGGGCGATGGTGTTCCCTCACAGCGCCCCCCGCCCCTCCGACACCACTACAAACAGTGCGCGTTCTTCTCTTGTCCCAGGGCTCTGGCTGCATGGTCCCGGTGCGTTCCCAGCTCAAAACCTGCACCTTCTGCCTCTCCAATGTCCAATGCACTGCATGACATGTGTCAGCTCTCCCGGTGCAAACCACCGAGGCTGGTTATTTCACGGGCATGCTCTTCCACACCCTCCCAGCTCCAAGTCTTCTCTTCCTGCCGGTGCGCTGAGCTGGGTGAGAGCTCGGGTGCCACCCGGTCATGGCTCCGTATCTTACCTGCCTTGCGGGGTGCTGGATCCTCCCACTTGTGGCTGCCCATTGTGCACTTTCCTGTGTGCTCTGGTCTCTCTTTTAGGAATAGTTGTATTTACTGTATTTTTGTAGATTTATATAATTTTTGGGAGGAGATTTCTGCTGCCATCTTCCCAGAAGTCGGGAGCACCACTTTAGATCCCATGGACCTTATAAGGTAATACACTAGCGCTATGAATGGCCCAAAATTGAATAAAATAGATGAAATGAGCACATTTCCTTGATATCTACTAAAAAATAGATTACAGATATGAATATATATTAAGTGTATGTTATGAAGTGAAAGAAGGTTTTCTGAGAAGTATTTATCATGTAAATTCCAATTTTCATTGCATTCTGGAAAAGACAGACAAGAAGACACAGTAGAAAGATCAGGGATTGCTATGGGGACATTAGAGAAGAGACAGGCTGATTATGTAAAGAAAATAAGAATATTTAAGTTGGAGAAACACTTCTTATGATCATGATGGCTACATCACAGTACGTAATTTTCAGAAAACCAAAATAATTTTATACATAAAAAAGTGAACTTTAATGTATGTAAATTTAAAAAATATTTTAGTGTTGGCATATCCAGTAAGGAATTCAGACTGTAAAAGAGAGGATAGCTTTAATGTTCTCACCAAACAATAATAAAGTAGCAATTATTTGAAGGATGTTGTAACTAACTTTACTGTGGTAAATATTTTGCAATATATATATGTATTAAATTATCATATTTAATGAAATGTACACCTTAAATTACACAACGCTATATATTAGTTATACCTCAATAAAGCACAGCATTATGGTGTGATCTTAAAATATAAGTACCACATTGAAGTGTAAGCCTAAGCATCATAAGGACCTACAGTGTGAAAAGGACAATGCCTGGATGACCATGACTGACTTGAACAGAAGAGCCAAGAGCAGAGGACACACTGGTATTATCTCATGCCCAGCTCGCTGTGATTCCCAGGAGAGCCCAGCATGTCACAGAATGGACTCTAGAGGAGATTAAAGGCACCTTGCAGAATTCCAAAGGTGGTGGCGCTTGTTGGCCAAGATCAATGGTCAAAGATTCTGCTGTGTAACAAGAGATACACATATGAAAGATAACGAAAAGATCCAAGACAATATGGACCTTGGGACCACTTCAGAGGCAAAGTGAACATAATTTACAAAATGGACAGCAGGTTCTTAACCAAGAGCAACATGGCTGGGGGCTCTGGTGCTCACATGGTGACACAGATGTGAAGCCACAGGAACTTGTGGAAGCAACTAAGGAAAAAAGTTGGGGGAGCGAAAGACAGATGCCAAGCACCAGAGAAGGCGATGACAGTATATCAACCTGCTTCCTGTTGTAGGTCAATTTTTAGTTCCAGAGTTCATCCAAAAAGAGAGCGACAAGGTCACCTGGTAGAAATATCTGGCAACGACACAGTAACCACATGTGCTTGCTACACCTTAATGCTTCTCCAAAGAGACAGGTCATAAATCAGACTGTATTTGTCCACTTGAGCCACCAAAACAAAACACAATAAACAAGGTGAACAGCAAATATTTATTTTTCCCATTTCTGGAGTCTGGGAAGTCTTAGATGAAGCTTGTCACTTTGGTTCCTGGTGAGGACTTTCTCCCTGGTCTGCAGCCTGCCTTCTGTGTAGTCCTAGTATGTCCTTTCCTTGGTTCCTGTGATGAGAAAGAGGGTGAGCTCTGGTATCTATTCCTGTTCTTGTAATTACACTATCAGCTGACACTAGAGAACATTCTGTCAAATAATGGATTGTCCTCACTACTGTCATTGACCCTTTCAGGTAATGTATGCTTTACACCAACTCTACCTCTAGTGTTTTTGGATAGAAGTCCAGTTTCCCAGTTTGGAACTGGTATTTTTACAGTGAAACTCCTCTAAATCAACAGCTATGACTGCCAGCAATTTTGAGCTCCTCAGGCCATAATGCTCCTTGTGGTCAAATTTCAGCAGTGGGCCAGGATAAAAGAGCACCCTGCCTGTATGGAGGAGAATGTCCAGACTCAAGGAACCTTGGTGAGTCCAATAAGACTTTCTAATGAGGAGAGGCCAGGAGTTACACTCAGTATTGGATTGTGTGGGGAAAATGGAGTTCCTTTGGCCAGGATCCTCACCTGAACCTGTGCTACTTGATGATGTAATTGCTCTGCTGCTGGGCTACTGCTTCCACACCCGTAAGTAATAAGCCATTATGACTGAGTCACTATATAACGAGCTTGGCCCAGTGCTCTGGGCAGCCCTAGAAGTGGAGGAAGAGCCAAGGAAGGATGAAAAGTTGGTGCCAGAGGCACCAACCACTCCTCTGTTGAAAGACCACCCAGTCATAGTAAAGAAATGAAGAAACAGCCACCATGGTGTCTTGCCAATGGGTTTCAGCCCCAGGCAAGCTCACTATGGATTCAGTGAGACTGAGGAATGACAATTGAATATTCTTGGAGTGAAAGGGTTTAATTACCCAACTTATCCTTCCAGCGATAGATCGAGCACTAGAACTACATCTGCATCCAACACTCTGCAGGTCTTTAATCCTCCTTCATCTCTGCCTTCACTCAGAGCACTGTGATGAGCTCTTTATATAGTTACTCAGTCAAAAATAGTTTGTTGCCTATGGGTGTGGAAGCAGTAGCCTAGCAGCACGCCAGTTACATCATCAAGTAGTTTAGGGTCAGGTAAGGATCCTGGCCAAAGGAACCTTCACTTTATCCATACATGGCTTCCTCTGCGATACGTGCCTTTCCCCAGGTTATGGAGAACTCCATGCTCCACCCCTATACTAAGGCTCTACAAATATACACCTCTACAAATGGTGGATTTGGGCTCCTGCTTTTGACACAAGCCCTCAGAGTTAATATCAGCTTGGCTGCTGAGTCTTTGAGAGTCTTTCGGACATGCTTCATGCTGTATGGCCCAATTAGGGTGATTTACCATCTTCTGCTGCTAGATGGCAGACATATTCTGAGTTCCAACAAGTGTTGTTGGAGTTGCCATGAAAAATGTAATGTATAATGCAGATAATTATGGCCCAAGTGAGGAGCCTTTTACTGCAGGGATCAGAAATATGGCACTTCAAATAGCTCCCACATCCCTCTTGGTCCTGTAGTGGCCATTCTTGACCCTCACTTAGGGCAGCTATCCATATGGTAGCAGACTTGAGAGAGGCTGGTACAATGATAGCATGAAAGGAAAGAAGGTGTGCTACATAGAGGAAGAATTTAAAAGGCCCTGTGAAGGTCACAAGGACCCAGATGTAGGTTGCTTTAATACAGTCAGGAGCAGGCAGAATGAAATTAGATGGAATGTCAAATAGAATCCTACTGGAGTTGTGGCAACAACTGAAATGGGAGCAGCAGTTCCAGACACTGAGAATGAAGAGGCAGAGGTCAGAGACAGAGTCACAAGTCTGGCCCGTGTGTTTGCAAGACATCCTGCTAGAGAGTGAGCCAAACTCACCTGAACCCACACAGGAAGATGACTGGGGGACACGGTTTGATTGAGGGTTGAGTTACCTGCTCTGAGGGACCAGGGGTGACTGGAGGCCACAGGGTTGAAGTATCTATCCATTGGTCCCCATTGAACATACAATGTGCCCTGGCTCTAGTGGACACAATATCTGAATGTTCAGATTTATAGCAGCTCTGAACGGTTTCATGGGACTCTCAAATGTTAGACACGGATACAGGGATAAGGCCATCAGAGTGAAACAAGCCTGAATCTCATTGGAAATAGAGTGTCTACCCACAAAGGAGTATATTGTGTATATCTCTTCCATCTCCAAATATATTTTTGGGACATATACCTGCAAGGCCTGTGGTTGCATACCACTGCAAGTGAGTTCAGATTGAAGACGTGTGGTGAAGGCAGTTCTGAGGGGCCATGCTGGGCACCTGCCCATAGCTTTGCCTGTGCCTCAGTGGGTGCCTAGGACTAAACAATACAAAACACCTGGAGGACCTAAAGAAATTGGAAAAATCTTACAGGAACTTGAAATGGTGGGTATTAGAAAGCCCACCCATAGTCTTTTCAACTCCCTCGTGTGGCCAATAAAAGCCAGATGGCTCCTGGTGTATGACCATGGATTCAGAATAATTGAATCAAGTCATACCCCCTCTGCCTGCTGCCATCCCCTGCCTTATTTCACTGAGCATAATATCCTCTAGATCCATCCATGTTGTGGCAAATGGCAGGATTTATTTTCTTTTTATGGATGAATGATATTCCACTGTGTGCATACACATATGTGGCATCTTCTTTATATATTTATCTATTGATGGATAGTTAGTTTTATTCCATATCTTGGTTATTTTAAATAATGCAGTGATAAGTATAAGGGTGCTTACATAAAATTCAAGTAGACCTTTTTATATTTGTTTTGACATTTGTTATTTCTTGAACTTTGGATAGAGGCCAGTCTAACTGGTATGAGGTGATATCTCATTGTGGTTTTGATTTGCATTTCCGTGATGATTAGTGATGTGGATAACCCTATTATCTACCTGTAATCCATCTGTATATTTTCTCTGGAAAAGTGTCTAATCAGGGCATCTGTCATCTTTTATTTGTTTGTTTATTTTGGTGTTAACTCATATGAGGTCTTTTTGTAATTTGGCATATTAGCCCCTTTTTGGATATATCATTTGTGAAAGTATTCTCCCATACAATAGGCTGCATTTTTGTTTTTTGATTGATTCCTTTTCTGTGCACAAGCTTTTTGTGATGTAGTTAGTTGTTTATTTTTCCTTTTTCTTCCCATGTCTGGGGAAATAAACCCAGAAAAAAAGTTCTCATGTTGATGTACAAGTTTTTCCTGCCTATGTTTTCTCCCTACAAGTTTTATGGTTTTGTATTTAGTTATTTAACCCATTTGAGTTTATATTTGTGTACTCTGTAAGATGGTGACCCAATTTCATTCTCTTCCATGAAGCTGTTCTTTTTTGCCAACACTGTTTATTGAAAAGGCTACCTTTTTGCCCTGTGTACTTTTGTATCCTTTTTCATATATTAATTATATATATATGGGTTAGTTATTTCTGGGCATTCTATTCTGTTCCATTGATCTATGGGTCTGTTCTTTTGCCAATACTATACTGTTTTAATCCCAGTAGATTTACAGTATAGCTTGAAGTCAGAAAGCATGATATCTCCAGCTTTGTTATTCTTTGGCATGATTGCTTTAGCTATTTGGAGTCATTTTTCTGTATAAAGTTTAGGATTATTTGCTCTAGTTCAATGAAAAATACCATTGGTGTTTTAATGGGGATTGCATTGAATCTGTAAATTGCCTGGCATGATGGCCATTTTGACAATATTAATTCTCCCTACAAGTTCATGTGTATTTCTTTAACTTCCACTGAGACTGTATATTTTGTGTATTCAAAGAACATAAATTTATCTTAAGGAGATTATAGTTATACACAGTGTATGCATGAGCTTTTCAGAAGACTGGGGATTTGGTTCATGCTCTAGCCTCATTAGAGATGCATTTCATGCCTCATCTTCATCCTCCATTCATTACTTTCCTCTAGTAAAAGTGAGAGTTTTTCAGTACATGAAACAGTAGTGGCTACTATATACTGAGAACTAATTTTTATAAATCAGTTGTTCAGTCTTTGTACACTATCTTCCTTCATTCTTGCAACAAATATGTAATTATGTTCTCATTACAAAAAAACTTGAGAATTTTAAGGTATAAGAAATGTTCCTAACTTCACAGAACTTGTGAATGCTGTTACAAAAATGAACAAAGTGCTATGTCTGTTGCAGGAGCCAACACACTAGACCTCCTCAATTTCCTGTGCTTGAACTGTGAAGACATGAAACCTTCTGACAGGCTTCTTTCTGCGACTTCATCAATGAGAAGACAGGAATCCCTGTGTCACCCTGGTAAAAACTGCATTCCTATAATTATAGGTTGTCCGTGTATTCACATATTTACCTGTAAACTATTTATTTGATATTTCCATTTTGCAATGACATTATTTTGCTAGCAACAAGAAATGGGTTCCACCTAGGGTATATATAACAAAATAGTTTGCTTATTTGAATTAATTTGTCAATGACGTACAAAGAAAATCATTTAGTGCAGCCAACAACACGGACGGTCCATTATTTTTTATTTTATTTGTACATTACATTTATTTTCCCCCAATGTAATATAAGGAATTAAAAAACTGAGAGATCTTAAAATCAGCCTGAGAACATACTTTCTAGAACCTGGGGTCAAGACTCATGGTACTTTGTTTATTATATGGTTTCTCACCTTGATTCTCCAGAGAACAATAAATTAGCCTAAACATGATACACTTAATGTGCAATTCTAAAACAATATTAGTGTCTGTTTCATTCAGCTATCATTAAATTTGATGAGACAATGCATACAAGAATTAGCATACTGTTTGGAATATTTTTCTATAATTATTGTCATCCTATGTATGTGTGAGTTGCCATCTCTATAACATGCAGATGTGGAGTATATTATTTTTTTATGAGTTTATTTTAATATCATTAATCTACAATTAAATGAGTAATATTATGGTGATTACACTACCCCTTCATCAGGTCCCCCCCACCAACCCCATTACAGTCACTGTCCATCAGCATAGTGAGATGCCATAGAGTCACTACTTGTCCTCTCTGGGTTGTACAGCCCTCCCCGTGCCCCCCCAACATCACATCTGCTAATCGTAATGTCCCTTCTTCCCCCTTGCCCCTCCCTTCCCACCCATCCTCCCCAGTCCCTTTCCCTTTGGTAACTATTAGTCCGTTCTTGGGTTCTGTGAGTCTCCTGCTGTTTTGTTCCTTCAGTTTTTTTTTTCCTTAGTTCTTATACTCCACATATGAGTGAAATCATTTGGTACTTGTCTTTTTCAGCTTGGCTTATTTCACTGAGCATAATACCCTCTAGCTCCATCCATGTTTTTGCAAATGGTAGGATTTGTTTTCTTCTTATAGCTGAATAACATTCCATTGTGGATATGTACCACATCTTTATCCATTCATGTGCTGATGGACACTTAGGTTGCTTCCATTTCTTGGCTATTGTAAATAGTGCTGTGATTAACATAGGGGTGCATCTGTCTTTTTCAAACTGGGCTGCTGCATTCTTAGGGTAAATTCCTAGGAGTGGAATTCCTAGGTCAAATGGTATTTCTATTTTGAGTTTTTTGAGGAACCTCCATACTGTTTTCCACAATGGTTGAACTAATTTGCAGTCCCACCAGCAGTGTAGGAGGGTTCCCTTTTATCCATATCCTCGCCAACATTTCTTGTTTGTGTTTGGGATGTTGGCCATCCTCACTGGTGTGAGGTGATATCTCATTGTGGTTTTAATCAGCATTTCTCTGATGATTAGTGATGTGGAGCATCTTTTCATGTGCCTGTCGGCCATCTGAATTTCTTCCTTGGACAAGGGTCTATTCATGTCCTCTGCCCATTTCTTAATTGGATTAATTGCGTTTTGTTTGTTGAGGTGTGTGAGTTCTTTATATATTTTGGATGTCAACCCCTTATCGGATAAGTCATTTATGAATATATTTTCCCATACTTTAGGAAGTCTTTTTGTTCTACTAAAGGTGTCCTTTGCTGTACAGAAGCTTTTCAGCTTCATATAGTCCCACTTGTTCATTTTTGCTTTTGTTTCCCTTGCTTGGGGAGGTATGTTCATGAAGAAGTCGCTCATGTTTATGTCAAAGAGCTTTTTGCCTATATTTTTTCCTAAGAGTTTTATAGTTTCATGACTTACATTCAGGTCTTTGAACCACATTGAGTATACCTTTGTGTATGGGGTTAGACAGTAGTCCAATTTCATTCTCTTACATGTAGCTGTCCAGCTGCTGGAGGCCGTCATCTCCCCAATGTATATCCAAGGCTCCCTTATCAAATATTAATTGTCTGTAGGTGTGTGGGTTGATGTTTGGATTTTCTATTCTATTCCACTGATCTGTGGGTCTGTTTTTGTGCCAATACCAAATTGTCTTGATTATTGTGGCTTTGTAGTAGAGCTTCAAGTCAGGGAGCATAATTCCCCCTGTTTTATTCCTCCTTCTCAGGATTGTTTTGGTTATTCGGGGGTATTGTGGTGCCATATGAATTTTAGAATTATTTGTTTGAGTTCGTTGAAGAAAGCTGTTGATAGTTTGACAGGGATTGTGTTGCATCTGTAGATTACTTTGGGTAGTATAGCCATTTTGACAATATTTATTCTTCCTAGACAAGAGCATGGGATGCATTTCCATTTGTTAGTGTCCTCTTTAATTTCTCTTAGGAGTGTCTTGTAGTTTTCAGGGTCCAGGAATTTCACTTCCTTCGTTAGGTTTATTCCTAGGTATTTTATTCTTTTTGAAGCAATTGTGAAAGGAATTGTTTTTCTGATTTCTCTTTCTGTTAGCTCATCGTTAGTGTATAGGAAAGCAACAGATTTCTGTGTGTTAATTTTGTATCCTGCAACTTTGCTGAATTCAGATATTAGTTCTAGTAGTTTGGGAGTGGAGTCTTTAGGGTTTTTTATGTACAATATCATGTCATCTGCAAATAGTGACAATTTGACTTCTTTACCAATCTGGATGCCTTGTATGTCTTTGTTTTGTCTGATTGCCATGGCTAGGACCTCCAGTACTATGCTGAATAACAGTGGAGAGAGTGGGCATCCCTGTCTTGTTCCCGATCTTAGATGAAAAGCTTTCAACTTCTCGCCATTAAGTATGATGTTAGCTGTGGGTTTGTAACATATGGTTTTTATGATGTTGAGGTACTTGTCATCTATACACATTTGTTGAGAGTTTAAATCATAAATGGATGTTGAATTTTGTCAAATGCTTTTTCAGCATCTATTGAGATGATCATGTGGTTTTTCTTCTTTTTATTGATGTGGTGGATGATGTTGATGGATTTTCGAATGTTGTACCATCCTTGCATCCCTGGGATGAATCCCACTTGATCATGGTGTATGATCCTCTTGATGTATTTTTGAATTCGGTTTGCTAATATTTTGTTGAGTATTTTTGCATCCACGTTCATCAGGGATATAGGTGTATAGTTTTCTTTTTTGGTGAGGTCTTTGCCCGGTTTTGGTATTAGAGTGATGCTGGTTTCATAGAATGAGTTTGGAAGTATTCCCTCCTCTTCTATTTTTTGCGAAAATTTAAGGAATGGGTGTTATTTCTTCTCTATATGTCTCGTAGAACTCAGAGGTGAATACATCTGGTCTGGCGGTTTTGTTCTTCTGTAGTTTTTTTATTTATGCTTCAATTTAATTGTTGGTGATTGGTCTGTTTAGTTTTTCTGTTTCTTGTTTGGTCAGTTTGGGAAGGTTGTATTTTTCTGAAAAGTTCATTTCGTCTAGGATTTCCACCTTGTTAGCATATAGATTCTCATAATATTCTCTTATAATTCTTTGTATTTCTGTTGGATCCGTCGTGATTTTTCTTTTCTCATTTCTGATTCTGTTTATGTGTGTAGATTCTCTTTTTCTCTTAATGAGTCTGGCTAGGGGTTTGTCTATTTTGTTTCTTTTTTCAACGAACCAACTCTTGGTTTCATGGATTTTTTCTATGGTTTTGTTGTTCTCAATTTTATTTATTTCTTCTCTGATCTTTATTATATCCCTCCTTCTGGTGACTTTGGTTCTCATCTGTTCTCTTTTTTCCAATTTCAGTAATTGTGTCTTTAGACTATTCATTTGGGAATATTCTTCTTTCTTTAGATAGGCCTGGATTGCAATATACTTTCCTCTTAGAACTGCCTTTGCTGCGTCCAATAGAAGCTGTGGCTTTGTGTTGTTGTCGTCATTAGTCTCCATATACTCTTTGATATCTGTTTTGATTTGGTAATTGACCCATTGATTAATTAGGAGAATGTTGTTAAGTCTCCATGTATTTGTGAGCCTTTTTGTTTTCTTTCTAAAGTTTGATTCTAGTTTAATACATTTATGATCTGAGAAGTTGGTTGGTAGAATTTCAATATTTTCTATTTTGCTGAGGTTCTTTTTATGGCCTAGTATGTGGTCTATTCTGGAAAATGTTCCATGTGACCTTGAGAAGAATGTGTATCCTGTTGCTTTTGGGTGTAGAGTTCTGTAGATGTCTGTTTGGTCCAACTGTTCTAGTGTGTTGTTCAGTGCCTCTGTGTCTTTACTTATATTCTGTCTGGTTGATCTGTCCCTTGGAGTGAGTGGTGTGTTGAAGTCACCTAAGATGAATGCATTGCTGTCTATTTCCTCCTTTAATTTTGTATTTGTTTCACAAATGCCGGCACCCCTGTGTTGGGTGCATATATATTTTAAATGGTTATATCTTCTTGTTGGATTGACCCCTTTATCATTATGTAATGTCCTTCTATATCTCCTGCTACTTTCTTCGTTTTGAAGTCTATTTTGTCTGGTACAAGTACTGCGACACCTGCTTTTTTCTCGTTATTTGTATGAAATATCTTTTTCCATCCCTTCACTTTTAAGCAGGGGATATCTTTGCGTTTGAGGTGAGTTTCATGTAGGCAGCATATAGATGGGTCTTGCTTTTTTATCCATTCTGTTACTCTGTGTCTTTTTATTGGTGCATTCAGTCCATTTACATTTAGGGTGATTATCAAAAGATATGTACTTATTGCCATTGCTGGCTTTAGATTCTTGGTTCCCAAAGGTTCAAGGGTTGCTTCTTATCTATGTAACAATCTAACTTAACTTTCTTGTTAAGTTATTGTAAACACAGTCTGATGTTTCTTTATTTCTCTCCCTTCTTATTCTTCCTCCTCCATTCTTTTTATACTAGGTGTTTTATTCTTTGCCTTTAGTTAATGTTTGAATGGTCTGCTTTCTTTGCTATGATTTTATTTTCTCTGGTGACAGCTTTTTAGCCTTAGGAGTGCTTCCCTCTCTATCAGGTCCTTTAAGATGTCCTGTAGAGGTGGTTTATGGGAGGCAAATTCTCTGAGCTTTTGCTTGTCTGGAAATTGTTTAATCCATCCATCATATTTAAATGATAATTGTGCTGGATACAGTATTCTTGGTTCGAGGTCCTTCTTTTTCATTGCGTTAAATATATCATGCCAGTCTCTTCTATCCTGTAAGGTTTCTGTTGAGAAGTCTGATGATAGTCTGATGGGTTTTCCTTTGAAAGTGATCTTTTTTCTTTCTCTTGCTGCCTTTAATACTCTGTCCTTATCTTTGATCTTTGCCACTTTAATTATTTTGTGTCTTGGTGTTGTCTTACTGGGGTCCCTTGTGTTAGGAGATCTGTGGACTTCCATGGGCTGTGAGACTATTTCCTTCCCCAGCATGGGGAAGTTTTCAGCAATTATTTCTTCAAAGACACTTTCTTTCCCTTTTTCTCTCTCTTCTTCCTCTGGTACTCCTATAATGCGAATATTATTCCGTTTGGATTGGTCACACAGTTCTCTTAATATTCTTTCATTCCTAGAGTTCCTTTTATCTCTCTCTACCTCAGCTGCTCCTTATTCCTGTTCTCTGGTTTCTATTGCATTAACAGTCTCTTGCATCTCGTCCAGTCTGCTGCTGAGCCCGTTGATGGCTTGTCTCATTTCTGCATTATCTTTCCTGACTTCCCTCACTTTCTACCTTAGCTCTTGCATATTTCTCTGTAGATCCATCAGGATGTTTATGACTTTTATTCTGAATTCTTTTTCAGGAAGATGCTGCATTTCCATCACTTCAGATTCCTTCTCAGAGGGGCTCTGGATCTTGGTGATCTTTGTCTGTATCATATTCTTCTGTCTTGTCATGTTGACAGGAGTGGTCGCTGGTAGGTGCCACGTATGTTATCTGTTCTCTTTAAGGTTTAAACAGAAAAGAAAAAAAAAGCACCACCAAAAAAAAAACAAGCAAGCCAAAAAAAAGAAAGAAAAGAAAGAAGAAAGAAGTGAAAGAAAAGGAAGGTGAAAAATGAAAAAAAGGACAAGAAATAAAAGAGACGAGCAAAAAAAAGCAAGAAATAACAAACGAGAAAAAAAAAAGGCCACCTGGAGTGGATTCTCTAAGCATGCTGTAAGTGTCGCTGTTGCTCCACTAATTCGCAGCCGCAGCCTTGCCACTTTTTTTGTGTGTGTGTGTCTGGGCAGGGCAGGAATGAATAGGACGCTATTGTTTTCTGTATAAAGTTCCAGCGTGGTTGCTCCCTTCTCTCTGTCACTAGCGAAGGGGACCAAATTCCCCAGGACTTCCAGCCTGCAGTGCTGAGCCCACCGGGGCGATGGTGTTCCCTTGCTGGGCCCCCCGTCTCTCCGACACTGCTACAAATGGCATGCGCTTTCTCTTGTCCCTGGGCACTGGCTGCACTGTCCCGTCGTGTTCCTGGCCCAGAACCTGCACCTTCTGCCTCTCCAATGTCCGATGCACCGCGTGATGTGTGTCAGCGCTCCTGGCGCAAACCACTGGTGCTGGTTATTTCGCAGACCTGCTCTTCCACTCCCTCCCGGCTCCGAATCCTCTCCTCCCGCCGGCACGCTGGGCTGGGTGAGAGTTCGGGTGCCGCTGGGTCGCGGTTCTGTATCTTACCCACCTCGTGGGGTGCTGAGTCCTCCCAGGTGTGGCTGCACACTGTGTACTTTTCTGTGCGCTCCGATTTCTCTTTTAGGAATAGTGGTATTTGCTGTGTTTTCATAGATTTATATAGTTTTGGGAGGAGATTTCTGCCGCCCTGCTCACACCACCATCTTCCCGGAAGTCTCCCAGGATATGTTATTTTATTTTTAAAATTTGGGGTCAAATTGAAGAAAAATACCTGATGGGGGTCAAGACAAAATATATTGGTCATCAAGTTATGTAAGATATAACATACAGATAGGCAGGGTCAAGCTTTAGTAAATCAGGAGAAACTACATGGCACGGGAGATCGAAATGAACCATGGATTAATGGACTTCGAGTTTTGTGTAATCAGATTTTATACAACAAATTAAATGAGAAGTGATTTTATAATATATTCAGTTTGTAGAGCAACTATGGATGGCTAAATATCCTCTTGACTTGTAAATATATTTTCCACTTTGAACCTGTTGAATCATGGAGAATTGAATTAACTGATTAATACAGCCTTTCTGGCATGAAATACCACACAATAAGATTACATCTTTTTATGCTAGTGTTTTGAAATTTTAAGAGGGAATGAATTACTTCATTTATGAAAATCTCCATGATATATGATTCTCATAATAAACTTTTTGTTGAAATACAAGAGTAAGTTTCAAAATTAATAATCAAAAGCCTACCACCTTAGAATGATCAGATTTATCATGGTCACGTTTATTTCCTCTATGTTCAAAAAATTCATAAATATGGATGGAATTCAGAGTACAACACAAAGAGATAGTGCAAATATTACATCACTTAAACTATCTTTAGTTTGAAAAAAGTAAGTAGGATTGTGATTAAAGGTGGCAGTGTGAGAGGTGAGACAGAGGTTTCCTCCTAAAACCGCATATAATATGAAAATATAATACAACTACTCTTGAAAGAACAACAGGAAAGAGGATGGCAACAAACTGCATACACCTGGAGACAAGAGCAGCCCTCACAGAAAACGGTAATGTACTAAAGCTGTGGTCCTGCGAGATCCAAGCCCTTCCCCCACCCCAGCTCACTGGTGGAAGGAACAGGAACAGGGCAGGGAGGGAGTGGAGGCCTGGGACCACTGAATACCTAACTCTGGAGATATGCTCTGGGAGCACAAACCTACATTTCATTGTGCTTGCATGATACTCTCATAATTAGGGGGTTGGAAAGCTAAGACAGGCAGAATTCCTGGAGAGATTAAGATTCCAGATGCTTGTGGAAAGCAGGGATCCATATCCAGCTGCTCTGGGACAAAAGAAAGGTGGGCAGTCTGAGAGACTTCCTAACAAAGAAGCCCATAGCAAGAGGGCGGCTAAAGGGTCAAGGATTTCACAGAGCTTACTGCTCAGGAGAAAGGACAGGTAGACAAAATTGTCCAGGTGCACTCTTCCCAGCAGATTAGGAGCTTTCACGATCTTCAGATGCCCCAGCTCAATAGCTGCCTTCACAGCTCCCAGAACACCTTCTGTGACAGGCAGACTACTGCGGCTTTCTCCTGGCCAGCCCCATCAGGCTTGCAAACCGGGAAACCCTACCCTGGCATTAGGCCAGCCAGAGGGAAGATCTGTCTACAGCATCTAAAAACGCAAAGTACAGAGGCTTATACCTGTGTGCTCGGCCCACTGATTCAGGCAGTGGGGACAGGCATAGCAGCCAGGAATGAGGAAACAGATCTTTCCTCCCATGAGGCACCAATACCACTCCCCTACAATCCCTGCATTGCTTCAGGGGCTGAGCAGCTCCAGAGAGTAGAGCTTCTCGGCACTAGAGGGTGCCATACACAAACATGAAATGCCAAAGGAAACTGGACCAGAGTAAATTATGAATGCAACTCCTGAGAAATATTTAAATGATATGGACCTTATGACTCTCCCTGAAAGAGTGTTCAAAATAAAAATCATAAACATGCTCATGGAGTTATGGAAAGATATTCAAGAACTCAGGAATGAATTTCTGTCAGAGATCCAATCATTGAAGGCAAAATGGACATTATTAAAAGCAGATTGGATACAGTGGAGGAGACGATAAATGAAATAGAAATTAGAGAAAAGGAATACAAAGAAGCTGAGGCACAGAGAGAAAAAGGATTTCTAAGAATGAAAGAATATTGAGAGAACTGTGTGACCAATCCAAATGGAACAATATTCGCATAATAGGGGTACCAGAAGAAGAAGAGAGAGAAAAGGGGTAGAAAGTGTCTTTGAGGAGGTGATTGCTGAAAACTTCCCCAATCTGGGGAAGGAGATAGTCTCTCAGGCCACGGAGGTGCACAGATCTCCCAACACAAGCGACCCAAGGAAGATAACATCAAGACATATAGTAATTAAAATGGCAAAGATCAAGGATAAGGACAGACTATTAAAAGCAGCCAGAGAGAGAAATAAGATCACATACAAAGGAAAACCCATCAGGCTATCATCAGACTTCTCAGCAGAAACCTTACAGGCCAGAAGGGAGTGGCATGATGTATTTAATGCAATGAAACAGCAGGGCCTTGAACCAAGATTTCTTTATCTGGCAAGATTACCTTTTAAATTTGAGGAAGGGATTAAACAATTCCCAGATAAGCAAAAGCTGAGAGAATTTGCCTCCCACAAACCATCTCTACAGTGTATTTTGGAGGGACTGCTATAGATGGAAGTTTTCCTATGGTTTAATAGCTGTCACCAGATGTAATAAAAGCACAGTAAAGAAAATAGAACAGGTAATTATTAAGAAAATGCAAAATTAAATTAACCATCCCCAAAGTCAATCAAGGGATAGACAAACAGTACAGAATATGATACCTAATACATAAAGAATGGAGGTGGAAGAAAAAGGAGGAGGGAAAAACAAACAAATAAAAAAGAAACTTTTAGACTGTGTTTGTAATAGCATATTAAGTGAGTTGTTAGACTCTTAGATAGTGGGGAAGTTAACCTTGAACCTTTGGTAACCATGAATCTGAAGCCTGCAATGCCAATAAGTACATACCTATCCACAATCACCCTTAATGTAAGTGGACTGAATGCACCAATCAAAAGACATAGAGTCATTGAATGGATAAAAAAACAAGACCCATCTCTATGCTGCCTACAAGAGACTCATTTTAAACCCAAAGATATATACACCCTAAAATTAAAGGGATGGAAAAAGACATTTCATGCAACTAATAGGGAGAAAAAAGCAGGAGTTGCACTACTTATATCAGACAAAATAGACTTCAAGACAAAGAAGGACATTGCAAATGATAAAAGGGTCAACCCAACAAGAATATATAACTATTATAAATATCTATGCACCAAACACAAGAGCTCCTACATATGTGAAACAAATACTAACAGAATTAAAGGGGGAAATAGAATGCAATGCTTTCATTCTAGGAGACTTCAACACACCACTCACTCTGAAGGACAGATCAACCAGACAGAAAATAAGTAAAGGGACAGAGGCTCTGAACAGCACATTAGAACAGATGGACCTAACAGACATCTACAGAACTCTACACACAAAAGCAGCAGAATACACATTCTTCTCAAGTGCACATGGAACATTTTCAAGAATAGATCATATACTAGGCCACAAAAAGAGCCTCAGTAAATTCAAAAAGCCTGAAATTATTCCAACTAGCTTCTCAGACCACAAAGGAATGAAACTAGAATGAATTACACAAAGAAAATGAAAAATCCCACAAACACATGGAGGCTTAATAACATGCTCCTAAATTATCAATGCAACAATGACCAAATAAAAACAGAGATCAAGCAATATATGGAGACAAATGACAACAATAATTCAACACCGCAAAATCTGTGGGACGCATGGAAGGCTGTGCTAGGAGGAAGGTATATTGCAATACAGGCCTACCTCAGGAAAGAAGACATTCCAATAGGATCAGCCTAAACTCACAGTTAACGAAACTAGAAAAAGAAGAACAAAGGAGACCCAAAGTCAGTAGAAGAGGAACATAATAAAGATTAGAGCAGAAAAAAATAAAATCGAGAAAAATAAAACAATAGAAAGAATCAATGAAAGCAAGAACCAGTTCTTCGAGTAAATAAACAAAATAGATAAACCCCTAGCCAGACTTATCAAGAAAAGAAGAGAGTCTAATCACATAAACAGAATCAGAAATGAGAAAGGAAAAATCGCTAGAGACAGCACAGAAATGCAAAGAACTATTAGAGAATACTATGAAAAATTATATGCTAACAAACTGGATAACCTAGAAGAAATGGACAACTTTCTAGAAAAATACAACCTTACAAGGCTGACACAGAAAGAAACAGAAAATCTCAATAGACCAATTACCAGCAATGAAATTGAACTGGTAATCAAAAACCTACCTAAGAACAAAACCCCTGGACCAAATGGCTTCAGTGCTGAATTTTATCAAGCATTTAGTGAATACATAACACCCATCCTCCTTAAAGTTTTCCAAAGAGTAGAAGAAGAGGGAATGCTTGCAAACTCATTCTATGAGGCCAGCATCACTCTAATACCAAAACTCGGCAGACACCACAAAAAAAGAAAACTACAGACCAATATCCCTGATAAACACAGACACAAAAATACTCAACAAAATATTAGCAAAAATAATTCAAAAGTACATCAAAAGGACCATCCATGATGATCAAGCAGGGTTTACTCCATGGACGCAAGGATTGTTCAACATTAGAAAATCCATCAACATCATCCACCATATCAACAAAAAGAAGGACAAAAACCACATGATCATCTCCATAGATGCTGAAAAAGCATTTGACAAAATTCAACATCCATTCATGATAAAAACTCTCAACAAAATGGGTATAGAGGGCAAGTACCTCAACATAATAAAGGCCATATATGATAAATCCACAGCCAACATTATACTTAACAGTGAGAAGCTGAAAGCTTTTCCTTTAAGATTGGGAACAAGACAAGGATGCCCACTCTCCCCACTTCTATTCAGCAACGTACTGGAGGTCGTAGCCATGGCAATCAGACAACACAAAGAAAGAAAAGGCATCCAGATTGGCAAGGACGAAGTTAAACTGTCCCTGTTTGCAGATGACCTGATACTGTACATAAAAAACCCTAAAGAATCTACTCCAAAACTACTAGATCTAACTTCTGAATTCAGCAAAGTTGCAGGATACAAAATTAATGTGCAGAAATCTATGGCATTCCTATACACTAACAATGAACTAGCAGAGAGAGAAATCAAGAAAACAATTACAGTCACAGCAGCATCAAAAAGAATACAATACCTAGGAGTAAACCTAACCCAGGAAGTGAAAGACCTATACTTTTAAAACTACAAGACACTCATGAGAGAAATTAAAGAAGATACCAATAAATGGAAACATATCCCATGCTCATGGTTTGGAAGAATTAATATTGTCAAAATTGTCATCTGCCTAAAGCAATTTACAGATTCAATGCAATTCCCATCAATATATCAACAGCATTTTTCAACGAACTAGAGAAAATCATTCTAAAATTCAAATGGAACCACAAAAGACCCCAAATAGCCAAAGCAATCCTGAGAAGGAAGAATAAAGCTGGTGGGATTATGCTTCCCAACTTCAAGCTTTACTACAAAGCCACTGTACTCAGGACAATTTGGTACTGGCACAAGAACAGAACCATAGACTAGAAAGCCCTGATATAAACCCAACCATATATGGTCAATTAATATATGATAAAGGAGCCATGGACATACAATGGGGAAATGACAGCCTCTTCAACAGCTGGTGTTGGCAAAACTGGACAGCTACATGCAAGAGAATGAAACTGGATTATAGTTTAACCCCATACGCAAAAGTAAACTTGAAATGGATCAAGGACCTGAATGTAAGTCATGAAACCATAAAACTCTTAGAATACAACATAGGCAAAAAACTCCTGAATATAAGCATGAACGACTTTTCCTGGATGCATCTCCTCAAGCAAGGGAAACAAAAGCAAAAATGAACTCACGGGACTACATCAAATTAAAAAGTTTCTGTACAGCAAAGGACACAATCAACAGAACAAAAAGGCATCCCATAGTATGGGAGAACATATCTGTAAATGACATATCTGACAAGGGGTTAACATCCAAAATATATAAAGAACTTACAGGCTTCAACACCCTAAAAGCAAATAACCTGATTAAAAAATGGGCAGAGGATATGAAGAGACAGTTCTCCAAAGAAGATATTCAGATGGCCAACAGGCACATGAAAAGATGCTCCACATCACTAATCATAAGGGAAATGCAAATTAAAACCACAATGAGATATCATCACCTCACACCAGTAAGGATGGCCAGCATCCAAAAGACTAACAACAAATGATAGCGAGGATGTGGAGAAAGGGGTACCCTCCTACACTGTTGGTGGGAATGTAAGCTAGTTCAACCATTGTGGAAAGCAATATGGAGGTTCCTCAAAAAACTAAAAATACAAATACCATTTGACCTGGATCCCACTCCTTGAAATTTACCCAAAGAATACAACTTCTCAGATTCAAAAAGACATATGCACCCCTATGTTTATTGCAGCATTTTTTACAATAGCCATGATATGGAAGCAACCTAAGTGTCCATCAGTAGATGAATGGATAAAGAAGATGTGGTACATATACACAATGGAATACTTTTCATTCATAAGGAGGAAACAAATCCTGCCTTTTGCAACAACATGGATGGAGCTGGAGGATATTATGGTCAGTGAAATAAGCCAGGTGGCCAAATTATTTCCCTCATTTGTGGAGGATAACAACGAAGCAAAACCAAAGGAACAAAATAGTAGCAGACTCAGAGACTCCAAGAAGGAACTAGTGGTTACCAAAGGGGAGGAGTGTGGGAGGGCAGGTGGGGAGGGAGGGAGATGGGGATTGTGGGGAATTACCTTTATTACACGTGGTGTGGGGGCTCACCAGGAAAACAGTGTAGCACAGAGAAGGCAAACAATGAATCTGTGTCATCTTACTACACTATTGGACAGTGACTGAGTTGAATTATGAGTGGGGACGATAACATGGGTAAATGTAGTAACCACATTGTTTTTTCATGTGAAACCTTCATAATAATTTATATCAATAATGCCTTAATAAAAATAAAAAATAAAAAATAGGATTTCTGGGAAGATGGCGGCATCTGCATGGCAGCAGAAATCTCCTCCCAAAACTATATTTATCTACGAAAATACAGCAAATACAACTATTCCTAAAAGAGAGACCAGAATACACAGGAAAGCGCACAGTGTGCAGCTACACCCGAGAGGACTCGGCACCCCACAAGGCAGTCTTAAAGAGCCCAGCTGACATACGTGGCAACTACCAGCAACCACTTCCATGAAAAGACTCAGGAAAATAGTCCAGACTAAAATTAACCAGACAACCCCAGAGAGGGAGCCTGAAGGGATGGAAATGCACAGTCTTCCTGAAAAAGAATTCAGAATAAAAGTCATAACCATGCTGATAAATCTACAGAGAAATGTGCAAGAGCTGAGGGAGGAAGTGAGGGAAGTGAGGAAAGACAATGCAGAAATCAGACAAGCGATTGATGGGCTTAACAGCAGAATGGAAGAGATGCAAGAGACGGTTAATGGAATAGAAATCAGAGAACAGGAATACAGAGAAGCTGAGGCACAGAGAGATATTAAGAGAACTGTGTGACCAATCGAAATGGAACAATATTCGCATTATAGGAGTACCAGAAGAAGAAGAGAGAGAAAAAGTGAAAGAAAGTGTCTTTGAAGAAATAATTGCTGAAAACTTGCCCTTGCTGGGGAAGGAAATAGTCTCACAGACTATGGAAGCCAACAGATCTCCCAACACAAGGGACCCAAGGAAGACAACACCAAGACACATAATAATTAAAATGGCAAAGATCAAAGATAAAGACAGAGTATTAAAGGCAGCTACAGAGAGAAAAAAGATCACCTACAAAGGAAAACCCATCAGACTATCATCAGACTTCTCAAAAGAAACCTTACAGGCCAGAAGAGAATGCCATGATATATGTAACGTTATGAAACAGAAGGGCCTTGAACCAAGAATATTGTATCCAGCACAATTATCATTTAAATATCATGGAGGGATTAAACAATTTCCAGACAAACAAAAGTTGAGAGAGTTTGCCTCTCATAAACCACCACTACAGGATATGTTAAACGAACTGCTCTAGAGGGAAGCACACTTAAGGCTAAAAAGATGTCACCAGAGACAATAAAATCATAAGAAAGAAAGTAGACCATCCATATACTAACTAAAGGCAAAGCATAAAACACCTATTATATAAAGAATGGAGGAGGAAGACTAAGAAGGGAGAGAAATAAAGAAACATCAGATGGTGTTTACAATAACTTAACAAGATAGTTAAGTTAGATTGTTAAATAGTAAACAAGCAACCCTTGAACTTTGGTTACCATGAATCTAAAGCGAGCAATGGCAATAAGTACATATCTATCAATTATCACCCT
>JAVSCE010001315.1:0-62639 GCA_032199065.1 Smutsia gigantea | reverse complement strand
TAAAGAAGAAGTCAAATTGTCACTATTTGCAGATGACATGATACTGTACATAAAAACCCCTAAAGACTCCACTCCAAAATTACTAGAACTAATATCTGAATTCAGCAAAGTTGCAGGATACAAAATTAACACACAGAAATCTGTTGCTTTCCTATACACTATGATGAACTAACAGAAAGAGAAATCAGAAAAACAATTCCATTCACAATTGCATCAAAAAGAATAAAATACCTAGGAATAAACCTAACGAAGGAAGTGAAAGACTGTACTCTGAAAACTACAAGACACTCCTAAGAGAAATTAAAGAGGACACTAACAAATGGAAATGCATCCCATGCTCTTGGCTAGGAAGAATAAATATTGTCAAATGGCTATACTACCTAAAGCAATCTACAGATTCAATGCAATCCCTATCAAACTACCAACAGCTTTCTTCAATGAACTGGAATAAATAATTCTAAAATTCATATGGAACCACAAAAGACCCCAAATAGCCAAAGCAATCCTGAGAAGGAGGAATAAAACAGGGGAATTACACTCCCTGACTTCAAGCTCTACTACAAAGCCACAGTAATCAAGACAATTTGGTACTGGCACAAAAACAGACCCACAGACCAGTGGAACAGAATAAAAATCCAAACATTAACACAAGCATATACAGTCAATTAATATTTGATAAAAGTGCCTTGGATATACAATGGGGAGATGACAGCTTCTTCAGCAGCTGGTGTTGGAAAAACTGGACAGCTACATGTAAGAGAATGAAACTGGACTACTGTCTAGCCCTATACACAAAGGTAAACTCAAGGTGGATCAAAGACCTGAATGTAAGTCATGAAACCATAAAACTCTTAGAAAAAAACATAGGCAAAAATCTCTTGGGCATAAACATGAGCAACTTCTTCATGAACATATCTCCCCGGGAAAGGGAAACAAAAGCAAAAATGAACAAGTGGGACTATATCAAGCTGAACAGCTTCTGTACAGCAAAGGACACCATCAGTAGAACAAAAAGACATCCTACAGTATGGGAGAATATATTCATAAAAAACGTATCTGATAAAGGGTTGACATCCAAAATATATAAAGAACTCATGCACCTTAAGAAACAGAAAGCAAATAATCCAATTAAGAAATGGGCAGAGGTCATGAATAGACACTTCTCCAAAGAAGAAATTCAGATGGCCGACAGGCACATGAAAAGATGCTCCACATCGCTAATCATCAGAGAAATGCAGATTAAAACCACAATGAGATATCACCTCACACCAGTGAGGATGGCCAACATCCAAAACACAAACAACAACAAATGTTGGCGAGGATGTGGAGAAAAGGGAACCCTCCTACACTGCTGGTGGGAATGCAAATTAGTTCAACCATTGTGGAAAGCAGTATGGATGTTCCTCAAAAACCTCAAAATAGAAATACCATTTGACCCAGGAATTCCACTCCTAGGAATTTACCCTAAGAATGCAGCAGCCCTATTTGAAAAGGACAGATGCACCCCTATGTTTATTGCAGCACTATTTACAACAGCCAAGAAATGGAAGCAACCTAAGTGTCCATCAGTAGATGAATGGATAAAGAAGATGTGGTACGTATACACAATGGAATATTATTCAGCCATAAGAAGAAAACAAATCCTACCATTTGCAACAACATGGATGGAGCTAGAGGGTATTATGCTCAGTGAAATAAGCCAAGCCGAAAAAGACAAGTATCAAATGATTTCACTCATATGTGGAGTATAAGAACAAAGAAAAAAACTGAAGGAACAAAACAGCAGCAGACTCACAGAACCCAAGAACGGACTAATAGTTACCAAAGGGAAAGGGCCTGGGGAGAATGGGTGGGAAGGGAGGGACAAGGGGGAGAAAGGGGCATTACGATTAGCAGATGTAATGTTGGGGGCACACGGGGAGGGCAGTACAACTCAGAGAAGACAAGTAGTGATTCTATAGCATCTCACTACGCTGATGGACAGTGACTGTAATGGGGTTGGTGGGGGGGACCTGATGAAGGGGTAGTTTAATAATCGTAATATTGCACATGTAATTGTAAATTAATGATAATAAAATAAATTATATTAAAAAAAGATGTTATAATATACATCACTGTAAAGACTGATTGATGTGCCACTACCACTGCTAGTATGACTACCTCTATCACTATTTAGTACAAACGCCTGATTAAGTTTGCCTTTTGTGAAAATATATTCCTGTTGTGACTTGGCTGGTGGGTGGCTTCTATCACTTCCTCTGACCCTAAGGAAACCATGTGAGGCATTGGCGCAAATCCTCACGTCATCTCGTCTTGTCTGATCACACAATTCTGTAAAGACAACATATCATTTGGAAAAGTATTCTATCTCACCCATTTAGATCCTATCCCCTTTAGTGTTCTGACCAGGTATTCTAATTTGATTGATATTCAAATCAAATATCCTTAGTCTGGTGAATGAAGAAATAAAAACCAAATAGTTACATAAGTAACAATATTATTGTAGTGTATTTACTTTGGCAAGAACAGTTCCTGTACTTCTTGTACTCAAAATATTTATCAAATAACTAAATTAGAAACTTGTGGTCGTTATCAGTAATGCAGCTGGACATTTGGAGACATCCTCCTCCTATGCCATCACTCGCTGTCTTTTAGTCGCTTTATCTAAAGAATGGCTCCTGGGCTGTTCTGGATCTCCCTGTGCCCGGCCCCTGCTATGACAACGAAGGCCCAGGTCGTCACCTCAGTGCTGCTTCACTTCCCCCCATGTCCCTAGGGGCCCACGTTCTGCATCTACGTCCTCTCTGTGTTCAGGAGTGGGTTACCTCGGGCTGGGTGTGCAGGTGGAAATGGGGAGCACTTGGGCTTGTCCACCAGCTCCAGGTACCCCTACAGACCTTCCCTGGGGAGTCCCTCCCTCTTTGCCTGCCATGTCTCACCCACCTATCCTGTTAAGGTGGCAGCAGCTATGCCTATACAAGAAAGGCCAAAGGCAGTCCCAACAGGAAGGACATAGGACATGGACAGTTTTCTGGGAAAAATACACAAATCTCCAAGAAAAATAAACAAAAAGAACAAGTCCCATTGGTGTTCAATGAATATAATATCAATAGGAATAGGATATACCTATTAGAAAGACAGAAGGTAAAAGGAATGAGAGAAGATGGGGAAAAGGCATTCTTACTGTGTGGGGGAAAGCAAATTCATACAACTTACAGGAGAATGGTTTGGAAGATGTGTAAAATTCTTAAAAGCAGGATGCTGTCAAATTCAGAAATTTCATTTCTAGCACTTTTTCCTAAGGAGAAGAATTAGAGAAGATGTATATACTTGGATGTTCAATACAGCAATATTTCCAATAGCAAAAAAGAGGAGTTTGGTTAAATAAATTTTGCTACTTTCTTATAATAAAATACTATGTGATCATAAATGTGATGAGGCATATATATATTTGACAGAGAAAGATGTTTTTAATATTATGCTCAGTGAAAAGGCAGGCCACAGAAGAGTTGAACAGATGTGATCATATTTTTGCAAAAAGATTCTAGCCTATTTATGCTTAAATAAAAGTGAAAAGGATATATACACAATATTAATAGTGATGAGAGCACAGAAGACTTACATTTTAATCTTTCTGCTAAGATGTATTTGTACTTTTTTCAGAAAATGTGTGTGTTATTTGAATCATAAAAAATAACTGCTCCTGTGCAGTATAAAAAGGATAGATGTTTTCACTTTTTTATTCTTAATAAAACCCACAAAGCTACAGCAGTTTAAAAGTATAGTATTTTAAGTCTGTAAAAGAATACTTTAACACCGTATTTTACAGATGAGTGGATTAAGGCCCCAGGAAATCGACTGACTTGTCCAGCGCTGCCACACTGGTCTACTTCAGAATGAGCAGCTGTGTCAGAATCTGAACCAGGGCAGCTCACTGCTCTTTCTAAAGCATCACGGTACCTCCGAAGGGGGCTGTGAGGCAACATAGAAGTTCCTACGGCCAGGATCCTCACCTGGCTCTAAACTACTTGATGATGTAACTGGCTACTGCTAGGCTATTGCTTCCACACAAGTAGGCAAGGAGCTATTATTGGCTGAGTCACTATATAAAGAGCTCTGCCCAGTACTGTGGGCAGAAGCAGAGATGGATACAGACCTGCAGACTTCTAGATGCAGACATTATTTTAGTGCCTGACCTACTGCTGGGAGAATAAAGCCGGGTATAAATCCTTTCATATATTGCCCGGGGCTGGAAACCTCAAGCAAGATGGGCCTGGGCACAGGGTGTTACCAGAAGGGCCATGTGGCTTATGAAGCCCAGTCTGCGGACACAGACATTTACTGGCTATCAGTAGATCTTGAAAATGGCCCAGAGCATGGCCAGCTGAACAGCTGAAAGAACAGTTTCAGAGTATGAAAAATTCTCCCCACTCTGCCTGACAAGCTGTGTTTTCCCATTTGGCAGGTGAAATTCTCTCCAGAAAATGCTATATTATGAAGAACTCCCTTCTCTGAGGTGTCAGTGACATCTTTCATGAGAAAAGATGATAAACTAGATGCCACGAATAATTAAGAAAGCCCGAAGAGATTAAAGATGGCGGCGTGAGAGGTGAGACAGAGGCTTCCTCCTAAAACCTCATATAATATGAAAATAAAGCTACATCAACTACTCTTGAAAGAGCAACAGGAAAGAGGACGGCAACAAACTGCATACACCTGGAGACAAGAGCACCCCTCACAGAAAAGGGTAATGTACTAAAGCTGTGGTCCTGCGGGATCCAAGCCCTTCCCCCACCTCAGCTCACCAGTGGGAGGAACAGGAACAGAGCAGGGAGGGAGTGGAGATGTGGGACTGCTGAATACCTAACTCTGGAGATCTGCTCTGGGAGCACAAACCTACATTACATGGTGCTTGCATGATACTCTTGTAATTAGGGGGTTGGAAAGCTAAGACAGGCAGAATTCCTGGAGAAACTAAGAATCCAGCTGCTTGTGAAAGCAGGGATCCATACCCAGCTGCTTGGGGACAAAAGAAGGGTGGGCAGTCTGAGAGACTTCCTAACAAAGAAGCCCTTAGCAAGAGAGCTAGTAAAGGGGCAAGGATTGCACGGAGCTTACTGCTCAGGAGAAAGGACAGGCAGACAAAATTGTCCGGGTGCACTCTGCCCAGCAGGTTGGGAGCTTTCACGATCTTCAGGTGCTCCAGCTCCCTGGCTGCCTACACAGCTCCAAGAACCCCTTCTGTGACAGGCAGACTTGTGCGCCTTCTTCTGGCCACCCCACTGGGCTTGCAAACTGGGGAATCCTTCCCTGGTGTTAGGCCAGCCAGAGGGAAGATCTGTCTATAGCAACTAAAAACGCAAAGCACAGAGGCTTATACCTGTGTGCTCAGCCCACTGGTTCAGGCAGTGGAGACAGGCATAGCAGCCAGGAACCAGTAAACACCCCTTTCCTCCCTGGAGGCACCAATACCACTCCCCTACAATCCCTGCATTGCTTCAGGGGCTGAGCAGCTCCAGAGAGTAGAGCTTCTGGGCACTAGAGGGCGCCATACACAAATATGAAACGCCAAAGGAACCTGGTCCAGAGTAAAATTGTGAACACAACTCCTGAGAAAGATTTAAATGATATGGACCATATGACTCTCCCTGAAAGGGAGTTCAAAATAAAAATCATTAACATGCTCATGGAGGTACGGACAGATATTCAAGAACTCAGGAATGAATTCCGGTCAGAGATCCAATCATTGAAGAACACAATGGACGGTACTAAAGCAGACTGGATACAGTGGAGGAGACAATAAATGAAATAGGAACTAGAGAGGAGGAATATAAAGAAGCTGAGGCACAGAGAGAAAAAAGGATCTCTAAGAATGAAAAAATATTGAGAGAACTGTGTGACCAATCCAAACGGAACAATATTCGCATTATAGGGGTACCAGAGGAAGAAGAGAGAGAAAAAGGAATAGAAAACGTCTTTGAGGAGGTGATTGCTGAAAACTTCCCCAATCTGGGGAAGGAGATAGTCTCTCAGGCCATGGAGGTGCACAGATCTCCCAACAGAAGGGACCCAAGAAAGACAACAGCAAGACATATAGTAATTAAAATGGCAAAGATCAAGGATAAGGACAGACTATTAAAAGCAGCCAGAGAGAGAAATAGGATCACATACAAAGGAAAACCCATCAGGCTATCATCAGACTTCTCAGCAGACACCTTACAGGCCAGAAGGGAGAGGCATGATGTATTTAATGCAATGAAGCAGAAGGGCCTTGAACAAAGATGACTTTATCCGGCAAGATTATCATTTAAATTTGAAGTAGGGATTAAACAATTCCCAGATAAGCAAAACCTGAGAGAATTTGCCTCCCACAAACCATCTCTACAGTGTATTTTGGAGGGACTGCTATAGACGGAAGTGTTCCTACAGATTAATAGCTGTCACCAGAGGTAATAAAACCACAGTAAAGAAAACAGAACAGCTAATTACTAAGAAAATGCAAAATTAAATTAACTATTCCCAAAGTCAATCAAGGGATAGACAAACAGTACAGAATATGATATCTAATATATAAAGAATGGAATAGAAAGAAAAAGGAGGAAAAAAACAAACAAAGAACCTTTAGATTGTGTTTGTAATAGAATATTAAGTAAGTTGTTGGACTTTTGGATAGTAGGGAAGTTGACCTTGAACCTTTTAACAATGAATCTGAAGACTGCAATGCCAATAAGTACATGCCTATCCATAATCACCCTAAATGTAAATGGACTGAATGCACCAGTCAAAAGACACAGAGACACCGAATGGATAAAAAAACAAGACCCATCTATATGCTGCCTTCAAGAGACTCACTTTAAACCCAAAGACATATACAGACTAAAAGTGAAGGGATGGAAAAAGATATTTCATGCAAACAACAAGGAGAAAAAGCAGGTGTTGCAGTACTTGTATCAGACAAAATAGACTTCAAAACGAAGAAAGTAGCAAGAGATAAAGAAGGACATTACATAATGCTAAAGGGGTCAGTCCAACAAGAAGATATAACCATTATAAATATATATGCACCCAACACAGGAGCGCCAGCATATGTGAAACAAATACTAACAGAATTAAAGGAGGAAATAGACAGCAATGCATTCATTTTAGGAGACTTCAACACACCACTCACTACAAAGGATAGATCAACCAGACAGAGAATAAGTAAAGACACAGAGGCACTGAACAACACACTAGAACAGATGGACCTAACAGATATCTACAGAACTCTGCACCCAAAAGCAGCAGGATACATATTTTTCTCAGGTGCACATGGAACATTTTCCAGAATAGACCACATACTAGGCCACAAAAAGAACCTCAGGAAATTCAAAAATATTGAAATTATACCAACCAACGTCTCAGATCACAAAGGTATAAAACTAGAAATAAATAGTAGAAAGAAATCAAAAAAGCTCACAAATACATGGAGACTTAACAACATTCTCCTAACTAATCAATGGGTTAATGACCAAATCAAAACAGAAATGAAAGACTATATGGAGACTAATGATAACAACAACACAAAGCCACAACTTCTGTGGGACGCAGCAAAGGCACTTCTAAGAGGAAAGTATATTGCAATCCAGGCCTATTTAAAGAAGGAAGAACATTCCCAAATGAATAGTCTAAAGACACAATTACTGAAATTGGAAAAAGAAGAACAAATGAGGCCCAAAGTCACCAGAAGGAGGGACATAATAAAGATTAGAGAAGAAATAAATAAAATTGAGAAGAATAAAACAATAGAAAAAATCAATAAAACCAAGAGCTGGTTCTTTGAAAATATAAACAAAATAGATAAACCCCTAGCCAGACTCATTAAGAGAAAAAGAGAATCTACACACATAAACAGAATCAGAAATGAGAAAGGAAAAATAACGACAGACCCCACAGAAATACAAAGAATTATAAGAGAATATTATGAGAATCTATATGTTAACAAGCTGGAAAACATAGAAGAAATGGACAACTTCTTAGAAAAATACAACCTTCCAAGACTGACCAAGCAAGAAACAGAAAAACTAAACAGACTAATCACCAGCAATGAAATTGAATCAGGAATCAAAAAACTACCCAAGAACAAAACCCCCGGACCAGATGGATTCACCTCTGAATTCTACCAGACATACAGAGAAGAAATAACACCCATTCTCCTTAACATTTTTCAAAAAATAGAAGAGGAGGGAATACTTCCAAACTCATTCTATGAAGCCAGCATCACTCTAATACCAAAACCTGGCAAAGACCTCACCAAAAAAGAAAATTACAGACCAATATCCCTGATGAACGTGGATGCAAAAATACTCAACAAAATATTAGCAAACCGAATTCAAAAATACATCAAGAGGATCATACACCATGATCAAGTGGGATTCATCCCAGGGATGCAAGGATGGTACAACATTCGAAAATCCATCAACATCATCCACCACATCAACAAAAAGAAGAACAAAAACCACATGATCATCTCCATAGATGCTGAAAAAGCATTTGACAAAATTCAGCATCCATTACTGATTAAAACTCTCAACAAAATGGGTATAGACAGCAAGTACCTCAACATCATAAAGGCTATATATGACAAACCCACAGCTAACATCATACTTAACGGCGAGACACTGAAAGCTTTTCATCTAAGATCGGGAACAAGACAGGGATGCCCACTCTCTCCACTGTTATTCAACATAGTACTGGAGGTCCTAGCCACGGCAATCAGACTAAACAAAGATATACAAGACATCCAGATTGGTAAAGAAGAAGTCAAATTGTCACTATTTGCGGATGACATGATATTGTACATAAAAAACCCTAACGACTCCACTCCAAAACTACTAGAACTAATATCTGAATTCAGCAAAGTTGCAGGATACAAAATTAACAAACAGAAATCTGTTGCTTTCCTATACACTAATGATGAATTAACAGAAAGAGAAATCAGAAAAACAATTCCATTCGCAATTGCATCAAAAAGAATAAAATACCTAGGAATAAACCTAACGAAGGAAGTGAAAGACCTGTACTCTGAAAACTACAAGACACTCCTAAGAGAAATTAAAGAGGACACTAACAAATGGAAATGCATCCCATGCTCTTGGCTAGGAAGAATCAATATTGTCAAAATGGCTATACTACCTAAAGCAATCTACAGATTCAATGCAATCCATATGCAACTACCCACAGATTTCTTCAATGAACTGGAACAAATAATTCTAAAATTCATATGGAACCACAAAAGACCCCGAATAGCCAAAGCAATCCTGAGAAGGAGGAATAAAACAGGGGGAATTACGCTCCCTGACTTCAAGCTCTACTACAAAGCCACACTAATCAAGACAATTTGGTATTGGCACAAAAACAGACCCACAGACCAGTGGAACAGAATAGAAAATCCAAACATTAACCCAAACATATACAGTCAATATTTGATAAAGGAGCCTTGGATATACAATGGGTAGATGACAGCCTCTTCAGCAGTTGGTGTTGGAAAAACTGGACAGCTACATGTAAGAGAATGAAACTGGACTACAGTCTAACCCATACACAAAGGTAAACTCAAGGTGGATCAAAGACTTGAATGTAAGTCATGAAACCATAAAACTCTTAGAAAAAAACATAGGCAAAATTCTCTTGGACATAAACATGAGCGACTTCTTCATGAACATATCTCCCCGGGCAAGGGAAACAAAAGCAAAAATGAACAAGTGGGACTATATCAAGCTGAACAGCTTCTGTACAGCAAAGGACACCATCAGTAGAACAAAAAGACATCCTACAGTATGGGAGAATATATTCATAAAAAACGTATCTGATAAAGGGTTGACATCCAAAATATATAAAGAACTCATGCACCTTAACAAACAGAAAGCAAATAATCCAATTAAGAAATGGGCAGAGGACATGAATAGACACTTCTCTAAAGAAGAAATTCAGATGGCCAACAGGCACATGAAAAGATGCTTCACATCGCTAATCATCAGAGAAATGCAGATTAAAACCACAATGAGATATCACCTCACACCAGTGAGGATGGCCAACATCCAAAACACAAACAACAACAAATGTTGGCGAGGATGTGGAGAAAAGGGAACCCTCCTACACTGCTGGTGGGACTGCAAATTAGTTCAACCATTGTGGAAAGCAGTATGGAGGTTCCTCAAAAAACTCAAAATAGAAATACCATTTGACCCAGGAATTCCACTCCTAGGAATTTACCCTAAGAATGCAGCAGCCCAATTTGAAAAGGACAGATGCACCCCTATGTTTATTGCAGCACTATTTACAATAGCCAAGAAATGGAAGCAACCTAAGTGTCCATCAGTAGATGAATGGATAAAGAAGATGTGGTACATATACACAATGGAATATTATTCAGCCATAAGAAGAAAACAAATCCTACCATTTGCAACAACATGGATGGAGCTAGAGGGTATTATGCTCAGTGAAATAAGCCAAGCCGAAAAAGACAAGTATCAAATGATTTCACTCATATGTGGAGTATAAGAACAAAGAAAAAAACTGAAGGAACAAAACAGCAGCAGACTCACAGAACCCAAGAACGGACTAATAGTTACCAAAGGGAAAGGGACTGGGGAAGATGGATGGGAAGGGAGGGATAAGAGCGAAAAAGGGGCATTATGATTGCAGATGTAATGTTGGGGGGGCATGGGGAGGGCTGTACAACTATGGGATGTGAACAATTTCCAGGGATGTGTTGTTTTAATTTGTCTGATTTTTCGCATAGTATTCAAGTTCAAATAGATAACATTCATCATGGTATTGATAAGTTTTCACAAATGCCTGGATTTTTAAATTGGTTTTCTTTGTTTCATTGGATATGGCCTATAATTGTAGGTCTAATACTGTTATGCATTTGTATTCCTGTTCTCCTAGTGTGTGTGCAGAAGGCAGTTGTTGGTCTTTTAAGGCCAATACAAGCATATGCTACTTTTCAAGAATTAACTTCAAGAAATAAGTGATTCCTTTTAAACAACTTTGTGAAATCATATACGGATTCCTGACCTGCATTTGCTGCAAGAAAATAATCATGTATATTGTGATTTTATCCAGAATTATAGCTGCTGGCTGTCCTCTCTTTCATATTTTATCTCCCTGTTTGGTCCCAGGGGATGGCTGGTTAGCCAGAGACGGGTAAGATTCCTCATGGGAGGAACAAGCTAAGACAGGCACAGTCGCAAGGGACCTCAGGTGAGCAACGTGGGGGCCAACTGAAGTGAGGCATAGAACCTCACCCCTCCAGATGAGAAAGACATTGCCTGTGACAAGCTATGTCACAGGCCAGGCCCAGCTAATCATTATTCTGGTACCTTCCACAAATATATGCATATGCATTTGTGTCAATTAAAACAAAAAAGGGGGAAATGTGGGATTCACTTATAATTTAAGTATAAAAATCATATGAATAATCATAGTTGACTTGATTGATTATAGTAACTGAATTAGTTTCTCTGATATGAGTGCCTTTGCATTGTTCACCTTGTGAGAACTTGTTCACTATGTTCCTTGCATTGTTCACCTTGTGGGAGCTTGTTCACTGTATTGGAACTTGTTCGTTGCATGGCGAACAATAATGTCTTGTGTATTGAAAAGCTGTTAAGAGAAAAAACCTCAAAAGTTCACATCGCACGAAAAAATAATTTGTAACTATGTATGTTGAAGGATGTTAACTAAACTTACTGTGATAATCATTTCACAATAAAAAAAAGGAAAAAAAAAAAAAGAAAGCCCGACAACCTCCATTTAGTGCAGATTAGACCAAATGAATAGATCAGCTGAGATCAATAAAAGAAAAAAGTAATTAGGGATTCTTACTCATGTGTGCCACCCTTGCTATGAGGTTAGTTCTTGAGGTGACATCGATAGGCCTCACTAATTCAGCTCTGGGATTTGTGTGACACTCTGGATTGATTCCCACAACTTGACATCCATATAGGGGGCAATTAGTCTGCTTGTGGCAGAGCTCTTAGACAGTGCACTGTCTTGCCAACATGTTTCAGCCCCAAGCACGTTCACTACAGATTCAATGTGACCAAATGTCTTGCAAATGGGTTTCAGCTCCTGACAAGTTCACTATGGATTCAGTGTGACCAAAGACATGACAGTAGAACCTTTATTTGGGGTGAAAGGGTTTATTACCCAGCTTGTTCTCCCAGCGGTAGGTTGAGCACTAGTGTCTCTGCCTCTGCCCAGAGTACTGGGCCAAGCTCTCTATATAGTGCAACAATAGCTTATTGCCTAAAGGTGTGGAAGTGGTAGCCTAGCAACAGGCCAGTTACATCATCAGGTAGTTTAAGTTCAGTGAGGATCCTGGCCATAGGAACCCCACTTTATCCACACTCCACCCCTCCAGGATTCTCACCTTACAATCTACACACTTTCTATCTTCCACAATCGTCCCCGTGTGAGAAATCTGGAGCACTGTAACCAGATTCCACAATAGCAATAGAGTATAACAACAACTTAGAGATAATAACAAGAATTAATATACAAGCTTTGGTACAGGTAACAAAAACTATAATAATCCTCAAGCCAGAGGAGGTTCCCAATCCACAAAGACCTTAGGGGTGATAAGACACATGTTTTAATGACACCAACATAGGCAAATCTTGTCCATCAGGTAGGATGCATGCAAGAGAGTGGTCCTGTGATAGGACTGTAGCAGAAAGGGGGTCCCTTCCAGGTCTGGTATACCATACTTTTACTCCTTTCCCCATGGGGGTTACTGAGGGGTCTATATATAGTGCTACTGGAGGTGCATGCACTGGCCATAATGATAAAGCAAACTCCCCGGTAAGATGCTCCTACCTTCTGGCCATTCAGGATATACTACTGTGACCCTTTCAGGCCACTCTGCTGTTATTCCAGGAATACACAGGAGGCCAGCTTCCAGGTCTTGCCCCCAAGGTGCCAGGAGAGCCAGCCATCATTGGTCCATGTGTCAAAAGGTCCAAGGCCACATCCATTCAATGGAGTCTCCAGGATTCAGTGCAGTTGGTACTGCCAGGAAGATATTATTCTGGTGGCCAAAACTTGGCTTCAGTTATTCTTCCTTGGTTTGTACTTGCAGTTGTATAGGGGAAGCAGCCATATATGTTAACATGTCTACAGGGTTCAGGACTCCCTTTCAGGGTCTCTTGTTCAAACGCCATAGCAAGGTCCATAAGTGGACTGACCATCCCCACAGACTATTAGTATCTGACTTTAGTCCAGATTTTAACAAGCCTTTGTGCCTCTCTATCATGCCTGCTGCGGTAGGATTGTATGGCACATGAAACTTTGATTCCCAGCTGTCGCACCCATTCTTGCAGTGCATGTCCAGTAAAATGGGTGCCCTGATCACTCTCAATTACCTGTGGTCGGCCATAGGCAACAAAGAGATGCTCCAGGCCTCTTTTGGTTGTCTGCTGGTCTGCACAATGGGTAGGAAAAGCAACCAGAAGTCCAGTAGCTGTGTCCACACAAGTCATGGCATACTGATATCCGACACAGGTAGAGGCTCAATATAGTGTACGTGTCACCTCACTATGGGCTGCCACCTGACAAGGGGTATAGGCCCCTTAGCTATTGTCCCATGTTACTGTGGAACTCGGTGTAAGTCCCTTTTGGAGCACACAACACACTCCTGCCAGGCTCTGATTTCTTCAAAGGTCAATGGCAAGCCTACTGACAGGCTACAGCCCTCATTGTCTTTTGCCCCGCATGCAACAAATGCTGATGTAACCATTGGGCTACATCAGGGGCAAGGTTTACTTTTAACCAATGTATCTGGGCCAATTTATATGTTTCATTATTTCCTGGGGATGCCAGTAGCAAATGACCTGTCACATGGTATACTGTAATTATTTCAGTCTGACCACAAGCCCATAAGTCTTGCCACAATTCTTGCCCCCAAAGGGGTCGGTTGGCATGGTACCAGATTGGTAACCACAGGGTCAAGCCCAGATAGACAGCCCAGCTGTCAGTGCAGACAACTACAGGGGAGGGCTCCCGGCTGATCACAAGCCACACAGCCCCCTACTCTGCCCATTGGCTGCTCTTCCCCTCACCATCTTCCATTCATATTGTCTCAGTTTTAGGATGGAAAGCTATGGCCCTCCATTTTGGGGCTGCCCACGGCTGGAGCCATCTGTGTACTGTGCATCTTCGGGTATAGGGGCTCTTCCCTCCCAGTAGTGACTGTCTGCTACTAATGGTTCAAAAGCAGGTTCTTCCTGCTTTTCACTAGTAAATGTCACTGGCACCAATAAGCATTGCAGTTCTTCACTCAAGGGGCTACTAGAGAGGGCACTATGCTGCTGTAGGTAAGCACCCCACTTGGTCACTGTGGGCTTTTATGCTACACCACTCCTTGGCTTTTGGGTCCAGTCTCGTACCCACCCCAAGATGGGATAGGTGGTTATTACTTTTATTGGTGCCATTCTAGTGATGGGTTCTGTAGCCAGCAAGGCGTGATACATGGCAGCCAGTTGTTTTTCTATCAAAGTGTATTGTACCTCTTCCTCTTTCCAGAGTTGTGACCGGTATCCAGTAGGTAGTCAAGTTCGTTCAAGCTGCTGCCAGAGACCCCAGTCATAACCGTTTTCAGTCACATAAACATCCAGCTCACAGGGCCTTGATGGGTCTATCACACAAAAGGCCTGCACGGCCTTGACTGCCCGTTTTGCTGAGGTAAAGGCAGATGCACATGTCTCATCCCAGTCCCACCTGATGCCCTTTCGTGCCAACTGGTATAAGGGCTTCAGAATCTGTGCCAAGTGTGGGATAAACACTCTCCAGTAGCCTCGAAGACCCCAAAACTCCTGTAGCAATGCTACAGTTGTAGGGGTAGGAAAGGACTGGAATTATTACCTATAACTGCTTCTGGTATCACTTTGGTCTTACCTGACCAGATGATCCCCAAGAATTTGACAGACAAACCAGGTCCCTGTACCTTGGTACTGTTCACAGCCCATCCTTTCTCCTGTAGATGTTATAGCAGTCTAGGTGCTGCACCTTCTAGATCTGAAAGAGAATCAGACATGAGCATGACCAGATCAATATAATGGTACAGCCACACCACTGGTGGTTTCTCCCATGTAGCCAAGTCCTCGGCTACAAGTCCATGACAGGTGGTGGGGCTGTGGAGGTATCCCTGTGGGAGGACGGTGAAAGCTCATTGCCATCCTTCCTACGTGAAGGCAAACTATTCCTGACTTTCCTACTCAATGTCAATGGAAAAGAAGGCATTAGCAAGATCTACCACATAATGGTATGTTCCTAATTCATGGCTAGGGTATCCATCAGGCCTGCAATAGAGGGGACAGCAGCATGCATAGGGGGTCTGACTTTATTCAATTCTCTCTAATCCATGGTCATACGCCAGGAGCCATCTGGGTTTTTTACTGGCCATACTGGGGAATTGAAAGGACTATGTGTGGGCTTTATAATACCCACCTTTTCTAGCTCCTGGAGTTTCTTCAATCTCCTTATGCCCCCCAGGCAGTTTGTATCGTTTGGTATTAGTCACCCGCCAAGGCATAGGCAAAGCTTTGGGCGGGTGCCTAGCATGTCCCCTCAGAACTGCCTTCACCACACATACTCTCAGTCTGACCTCACCTGCAGTGGTCTGCAGCCATAGACCCTGCAGGATATCAATCCGCAAAATATACTCAGGGATAGGAGATATATATACAGTATACTCTTTTGGGGGGTAGATGCCCTATTTCCAAAGGGATTTGGCTTGTTTCATTCTGATAGCCTTCTCCCCGTATCCATCTATGATAGTGGGGGTCCTGGGGGACCACTCAGGGTTACCATGAATCAGTGAACATTCAGCCCCTGTGTCCACCAGAGCCAGGACATGTTGTATGTTCACTGGCAACCAATGGATAGCTATTTCAACATGTGGCCTCTGGTCCCCTCCAGTCTCTTAGGGCAGATACCTTGACCTTCCCCTCACTCAAACCATGTTCCCCAATCACCTTCCTGTGTGGGCTCAAGTGGGGTTGGCTCACTCTCCAGCAGGAAGTCTTGCAAACACACAGGCCAGACTTGTGGCTCTGTCTCTGACCTCTGCCTCTTTGGTCTTACTGGCTGGAACTGCTGCTCTGGTTTCAGTTGTTGCCATAGCTCTAGTAAGATCCGATTTGACTTCGTATCTAATTTCCTTCCATCTGCTCCTGCCCGTATTAAATCAACCCACACCTGGGTCCTTATAACCTTCGTGGGGCCCTTTAATTCCTTCTTGTGAGTAGCAGACCTTTTTACTTTTCGTGTTCTCATTGCTTAAGCCTCTCCTAAGTCTGCTACTGTACGTGTCACCTCGCTTATGGGATGCCCTACATGAGGGGAAAGAATGGCCACTAGAGACCCAAAGAGGGATGTGGGAGCCATTTGAAGCACAATATTTCTCATCCCAGTAGTGAAAATCTCTTCATCTGGGCCATAATTCTCTGGACTATAGGTGGCATTTCTTATGTCTAGCTCTTGTAACAGCTGTTGGAGCTCAGCATATGTCTGCCACCTAACAGGAGAGATTGGTAGATCACCCTGATTGGGCCACACAGCACAAAGTGCCGCCACAAGCCAACTGAGAAGGGAGTGATTCCCTGGGGTCTGATGTGCACTTTGTAACCACTGCCTCAAGGTGGGCTAAACCATCAGGGAAGCCAGATTTCCCATCTCTGATCCAGATGGAACAATTCCATCCACTCCTAAGCCCCATAGATGCAGGAGCCAAGCTGATATTGACTCTGAGGGCTTCTGCCTAAACGAAGAGCCCAAATCCACCAGCTCAGCCTGAGTATAGGGGCGGACCATAGAGTGCTCCACGACCTGGGGAGGGCGCTGCTCCTCTCCTTGGGGAACCTTCAGCTGCTGAGTCTTTATTTTCTTTACAACCACTGGGCGTGCTTTCAATACAGGAGGGGTCAGTGCCTCTGGCACCACCCCTTCACCCTTCCCCAGCTCTTCCATTTCAGGGGCTGAAGGCACCCTTTCTCTCCCCTCCCCGAAGTGCCTCCTCTGCTACAACCTTTACCTTTTCTACTGAACCTCGCAGCAATGCTAGCTCAGTCTTCAGCAACTCTCTTACCTTCACCTCAATGCTTCACAGCTGGCTCTCTCATGCCACCTCTGCCTGTGCTTCCCTCAGGAGTTCAACTTTTCCCTTGATGGCCTTTTCCTCTTCAGAGCACCTGGCAGCACTGCCATCTTGTTCTGTAAGGAATCTTTTACCTCTCCAATGGCACCTTGCCGCCAGCATTCTCATGCTGCCTCCTCTCGCATCAATGCCATTTCCTTAGTCAGGGAATCCACAGAAGTTTGCAGCTCATGTTCTCGTGCCGCCATTTCTTGGGTCTTTTTCAGGAGCGTATCCTTCTCTTCTGTAGACTTTTTTAATACTGTGAGAAGGAGCCAACCCACAGTCCCCGCTGCCTCACGGGCACTCTGTCTCTCAAAAGACCTACTTACTATACCAAGGGCTATCCTTATTGGCTCAGGTGTCACCTCCACTTACCTCCAGTCCTGGGGTGGGCCCCAGCCCTCTAGGAGGCAAGCCACCTCAGACCACATACCCACTGGGGGACAATCCACTGTCTCCCCATTCACAGGGGCAGCCTGCTGAGGCACTCCTCCCATAAGGACAGCTTGTCTTTTTCCTTGGTCAACAATGAACCCTGCTGGCTTCACTAATTGTCTTGCCAATGGGTTTCAGTCCCTGGCAAGTTTGCTATGGAGTCAGTGTGACCAAAGAAATGATAGTAGAACGTTTCTTTGGGGTGAACGGGTTTATTAACAGGCTGTTCCCCTGTAGGTCGAGCACTAGCATCTCTGCCTCCGCCCAGAGCACTGGGCCGAGCTCTCTTTATAGTGCAATTATAGCTTATTGCCTAAAGGTGCGGAAGCGGTAGCCTAGCAACAGGCCAATTATATCATCAGATGGTTTAAGTTCAGTGAGGATCCTGGCCATAGGAACCCCAACTTCTCCACACCAAAGAAATGTCAGTAGAACATTCTTGGGGTGAAAGGGTTATACCCAACTTTATTTCCACAGTGGCAGGTAAATCACTAGAATCCTATTCACTCACAGCGAGTCTGCATGCAGCAAGCCGGTCTCTGTCACTGGGCCTCTCTTCCCCCGCAGCTGTCCTCTGCACACAGCCATCACAGTCTCTGCCCTCAGTGCTTCCACCACTCCAGCCTCTGCTCTGCTCTCGCGCAGCCCTGCAGCCATGACAGTGCATCACCCAGAGCACTAGGCAGGGCTCCCTATACAGAGTCAACAAAAACACGCTGCCCATATGTGTGCAGTGAGCCAGCCAACTAGGTCCAGGTGAGAATCCTGGCCACAGGAACCCTCATTTTATCCACACCCCCACCTTCCTGGTTACCCCCATCCTCACTTTGGTTTCCTCCAGGGACTTGAACCAGAATCTAATAAGATTTAAAACAATTTTTTTTTCTGGTCAGGCAAAAGTCCATCTTTACCATCTTTCTGCTGGTTAGTGGAATATTTTCAGTTCAATAATGATAACACCCTCAGTTATTCAGTTCATCTGGCAGGTATACATTTTTCCTGAGTTGGTCTTTCATACTTCCCTGAATTGATATTTTCTTCTTGCTTTTCAGGGCGCCCTGAGCTGGGAAGGCTTACCCAAAATAGTTTGGTTTGGGTTGGGATATATGTCACTGAGGAATGCATAATATCTAGCTAAAATTGAGAATAGTGTCTTGTCTAGAAGTAGATACTCTAAGTGCAATGTTATCGTAGCTTTTCTGTCTCATCAGAGACAGCCTTTGTGGGTAAAGTGAAGGTTCCTATGGCCAGGATTCTCACAAGGCCCTAGTTTGCCAGCTCACTGCACAACTGTGGGCAATATGTCGTTACTGACTCTACATAAGGAGATCCACCCAGTGCTCTGGGTGACACGGTGGCATGGCTGCAAGGCTGCAGGAGAGCAGAGCAGAGGCTGGAGTGGTGGCAGTGCCAAAGAGACAGAGATAATTGCGGGGTTAGAAAGGCCCAGAGGCAGAGACCAGCTTGCTGTATGCAGACTTGCCCGGAGTGGATGGGATTCTAGTGATTAACCTGCCACTGTGGAAATAAAGTTGGGTACAAACCCTTTCACTCCAAGAATGTTCTACTGTCATTCCTTTATCTCAATGAATCCATAGTGAACTTGCCCAGGACTGAAACCCATTGGCAAGACAGACTGCGATGTTTGTTTGTTTGTTTTAAGGTATCACTGATATACAGTCTTATGAAGGTTACACATGAAAAACATTGTGGTTACTACATTCACGCATATAATCAAGTCCTCCCAATACCCAATTGAAGTCACTGTCCATCAGCATAGTAAGATGCCACAGAGTCACTACTTGTCTTCTCTGTGCTACACTGTCTTCCCCATGACCCCTCCACACCATGTGTACTAATCATAAAACCCCTCAATCCCCTTCTCCCTCCCTCCCCACCCACCCTCCACCACCTATCCCCTTTGGTAACCACCAGTCTCTTCTTGGAGTCTGTGATTCTGCTGCTGTTTTGCCCCTTCGGTTTAGTTTTGTTGTTATACTCCACAAATGAGGGAAATCATTTGGTACTTGTCTTTCTCTGCTTGGCTTATTTCACTGAGCATAATATCCTCCAGCTCCATCCATGTTGTTGCAAATGGTAGCATTTGTTTTCTTCTTATGGCTGAATAATATTCCATTGTGTATATGTACCACATCTTCTTTATCCATTCATCTGATGATGGACACTTAGCTTGCTTCCCTATCGTGGCTATTGTAAATAGTGCTGCGATAAACATAGGGGTGCATATGTCTTTTTGAATCTGGGATCTTGTTTTCTTCAGGTAAATTCCTAGGAGAGGAATACCTGGGTCAAATGGTATTTCTATTTTTAGTTTTTGAGGAACCTCTATACTGCTTTCCACAATGGTTGAATTAGTTTACATTCCCACCAGCAGGGTAGGAGGGTTCCCTTTATCCACTCCTCACTAGCATTTGTCATTGCCTATTGTTTGGATGTTGGCCATCCTAATCAGGGTGAGGTGATATCTCATTGTGATTTTAATTGGCACTTCCCTGATAATTAGTGATGTGGAGCATCTTTTCATGTGTCTGTTGGCCATCCGAATTTCTTCTTTGGAGAATTGTCTGTTCATATCCTCTCCCCATTTTTTAATTGGGTTATTTGCTTTTTGGGTGTTGAGGCATGTGAGCTCTTTATATATTTTAGATCTAAACCCTTATCGGATATGTCATTTTTGAATATATTCTCCAATACTGTATGATGCCTTTTTGTTCTGCTGCTGATGTCCTTTGCTGTACAGAAGCTTTTTAGTTTGATATAGTCTCATTTGTTCATTTTTGCTTTTGTTTCCCTTGACTGAGCAGATATGTTCAGGAAAAAGTTGCTCAAGTTTATATACAACATATTTTTGCCTGTGTTTTCTTCTAAGAATTTTATGGTTTCATGACTTACATTCAGGTGTTTGATCCATTTTGAGTTTACTTTTGTGTATGGGGTTAAACAATAATCCGGTTTCATTCTCTTGCATGTAGCTGTCCAGTTTTGCCAAGTTGTTGAAGAGGCTGTCATTTCCCCATTGTATATCCATGGCTCCTTTATCATATATTAATTGACCATATATGCATGGGTTTATATCTGGGCTCTCTAGTCTGTTCCATTAATTTATGGTCTGTTCTTGTGCCAGTACCAAATTGCCTTGATTACTCTGGCTTTGTAGTAGAGCTTGAAGTTGGGGAACATAATCCCCCCAGCTTTGTTCTTCCTTCTCAGGATTGCTTTGGCTATTTGGAGTCTTTGTGGTTTCATATGAATTTTAGAACTATTTGCTCTCGTTTGTTGAAGAATGCCATTGGTATTTTGATAGGGATTGCATTGAATCTGTAGATTGCTTTAGGCAGGATGACCATTTTGACAATATTAATTATTCCTATCCATGAGCATGGGATGTATTTCCATTTATTGGTATCTTCTTTAATTTCTCTCATGAGTGTCTTGTAGTTATCAGAGTATAATAAGTCTTTCATCTCCTTGGGTAGGTTTATTCCTAGGTATTTTATTCTTTTTGATGCAACTGTGAAAGGAATTGTTTTCCTGATTTCTCTTTCTGCTAGTTCATCATTAGAATATAGGAATGCAACAGTTTTCTGTGTATTAATTTTGTGTGCTGCAACTTTGCTGAACTCAGGTATTAATTCTAGTAGTTTTGGGGTGGGTTTTTTAGGGGTTTTATGTACAATATCATGTCATTTTCAGTGAGAGTTTGACTTCTTCCTTACTTATCTGGATGCCTTTTATTTCTTTGTGTTGTCTGATTGCCATGGCTAGGACCTCCCGTATTATGTTGAATAAAAGCGGGGAAAGTGGGAATCCTTGTCTTGTTTCCAATCCTAAAGGAAAAGCTTTCAATTTCTCACTGTTAAGTATGATGTTGGCAGTGGGTTTGTCATATATGGCCTTTATTATGTTGAGGTTCTTGCCCTTTATACCCATATTCTTGAAAGTTTTTATCATGAATGGATGTTGAATTTTGTCGAATTTTTCAGCATCTATGGAGATATCATGTGGTTTTTGTCCTCCTTTTTGTTGATGTGGAATATGATGTTGATGGATTTTCAAATATTGTACCACTCTTGCATCCCTGGATTAAATCCTACTTGATCATGATGTACATCTTTTTAATGTATTTTTGAATTTGGTTCGCTAATACTTTGTTGAGTATTTTTGCACCTATGTTTATCAGGAATATTGGTATGTAATTTTCTTTTTTTTGTGGTGTCTTTGTTCGGTTTTGGTATTAGAGTGATGCTGGCCTCACAGAATGAGTTTGGAAGTATTCCTTCCTCTTCTACCTTTTGGAAAATTTTAAGGAGGATGGGTATTAGGTCTTCACTAAATATTCGGTAGAATTCAACAGTGAAGCCATTTGACCCAGAGATTTTGTTCTTAGGTAATTTATTTTTGTTACCAATTTAATTTTTTTGCTGGTAATTGACATGTTCAGATTTTCTATTTCTTCCTGGGTCAATCTTGGAAGGTTGTATTTTTCTACATAATTGTCCATTTCTTCTAGGTTATCCAATTTGTTAGCATATAATTTTTCATAGTATTCTCTAATAATTCTTTCTATTTCTGGGGTGTCTATAGTGATTTTTTTTTTATCATTTCTGAATTTGTTTATGTGTGTACACTGTCTTTTTTTCTTGATAAGTCTGGCTATGAGTTTATCTATTTTGATAATTTTCTTGAAGAACCAGCTCCTGCTTTCACTGCTTCTTTCTGTTGTTTTATTCTCGATTTTATTTATGCTCTAATCTTTACTATGTTCCTCCTTCTACTGACTTTGGGCTTCAATTGTTCTTCTTTTTTCTAGTTTCATTAATTGTGTTTAGACTGTTCATATGGAATTGTTCTTTCTTGAGGCAGGCCTGTATTGCAATATACTTCCCTCTTAGCACAGCCTTCACTGTGTCCCACAGATTTTGGAGTGTTTGGTTATTGTAGTTATTTGTCTCCATATATTGCTTGTTTTTATTTGGTCATCGATCCATTGGTTATTTAGGGGTATGTTAAGCCTCCATGTGTTTGTGGGCTTTTTTGTTTTCTTTGGATAATTTATTTGTAGTTTCATACCTTTGTGGTCTGAGAAACTGGTTGGTACAATTTCAATCCTTCTGAATTTACTGAGGCTCTTTTTGTGGCCTAGTATATGATCTATTCTTGAAAATGTTCCATATGCACTTGAGAACAATGTGTATCCTGCTGCTTTTGGGTGTAGAGTTCTGTAGATGTCTGTTAGGTCCATCTGTTCTAATATGTTGTTCAGTGCTTCTGTCTCCTTCCTTATTTTCTGTCTGGTTGATCTGCTCTTTGGAGTGAGTGGTGTGTTAAAGTCTCCTCAAATGAATGCATTGCATTCTATTTCCCCTTTTAATTCTGTTAGTATTTGTTTCACATATGTAGGTGCTCCTATGTTGGGTGCATAGATATTTATATTGGTTATATCCTCTTTTTGGACTGACCTTTATCATTATGAAATGTCCTTCTTTGTCTCTTGTGACTTTGTTTTGAAGTCTGTTTTGTCTGTTACAAGTACTGGAACTCCTGTTTTCTCCCTATTAGTTGCATGAAATATATTTTTCCATCCCTTCACTTTTAGTCTGAGTATGTCTTTAGGTTTGAGGTGAGTCTCTTGTAGGCAGCATATAGACAAGTCTTGTTTTTTCATCCATTCAGTGACTCTATGTCTTTTGATTCGTGCATTCAGACTGTTTACATTTAGGGTGATTAATGATAGATATGTGCTTATTGCCATTGCAGGCTTTAGATTCATGGTTACCAAAGGTTCAAGGGTAACTTCTTTACTACCTAATAGTTTAACTTATCTCACTTTGTATGCTATAACAAACAGAATTTAATGGTTCTTTTTTTTTCCATTCCTTTTTCTTCCTCCTTCATTCTTTATATATTAGGTATCATATTTTGTACTCTTTGTCCATCTCTTGACTGACTTTGTGGTAGTTGATATAATTTTACATTTGCTTACTAATTAATTGGTCTACTTTCTTTATTGTGGTTTTATTTTCTCTGGTGACAGCTATTTAGTCTTAGGAACACTTCCATCTATAATGATCCCTCCAAAATCCACTGTAGAGATGGTTTGTGGGAAGTAAATTCTTTCAATTTTCCTTATCTGGAAATTGTTTAATTCCTCCTTCACATTTAAATAATAATCTTTCTGAGTAGAGTATTCTTGGTTCAAGGCCCTTCTTTTTCATTGCATTAAGTATATCATGCCACTCTCTTCTGGCCTTGTAAGGTTTCTATTGAGAAGTCTGATGATAGCCTGATGGATTTTCCTTGTATGTGATCTTTTTTCTCTCTTGATGCTTTTAATACTCTGTCCCTATCCTTGATATTTGCCATTTTAATTATTATATATCTTGGTGCTGTTTTCCTTGGGTCCCTTGTGCTGGGGATTCGTGCCCCTCTATGGCCTGAGAGGTGGTGTCCTTCCCCAAACTGGGGAAGTTTTCAGGAATTACCTCCCACAGACACTTTCTATCCTTTTTTCTCTCTCTTCTTCTTCTGGTATCCCTATAATACTATATTGGTTCGTTTGGATTGGTCACACAATTCTCTCAATACTCTTTCATTCCTAGAGATCCTTTTTTCTCTCTCTGCCTCAGCTTCTTTGTATTCCTGTTCTCTAATTTCTACTTCACTTACCGTCTCCTCTACTTCACCTAATCTGCTTTTAAATCCCTCCATAGTATGTTTCATTTTGAATAGTGTATTTTTTGAAGTTTGTATCTCATTTTTGAATTCTTCCCTGAGGTCTTGAATATTTTTCTGTACCTTTGTGAGCATATTTATGATTTTTATTCTGAAATCTCTTTCAGGAAGATGGGTGAATTCAGTTTCATTTGGCCCTGTCTCTGGTGTTTGTGGGATTTTGGTTTGAACCAGCTTCCTTTGACATTTCATATTTGTAGGTGGCACCCTCTAGTGTCCAGAGGCTCTACTCTCTGGAGCTTCTCAGTCCCTGCAGTGATGGTGGGGGTTGCAGGCAAGCGGGCTGGTGCCGGCTGGGAGGAAAGAGGTCTTTCCTGCTTCCTGGCTGCAGTGTGTTCCTTCATTGCCAGGGCCAGTAGCATGAGCACACAGGAAGGAGCTTTTGTGCTATGTACTTTTAGCTGCTCTGGTTGGAGCCACCTTCTGTCTCGCCTGGCACAATGGTGGGGCAGCCAGTTCATGAGCCGGTGCAGGCCAGTAGGAAGGAATGGCAGGCTGCATGTCATGGTGGGGGAGCCTCAGAGCTGTGCAGTCAGCCAGGGGGATGTAGTGCTTGGAACTCCTGAAAGTTCCCAACCTGCTGGGCTGAGTGTGCCAGGACAATTTTTTCCACCTGTTCTTTCTTGTGAGCAGCAAGCTCTGTGCAATTCTTGCCACTTTAGCAGCCCTCTCACTGTTAGGAAGTCTCTCAGAGTGCCTGCCTTTCTTTTGTCCCAGAAAGGCTATTTGGCTGTGGGTACCTATTCTCCGCAAGCGGCTGGAATCTCAGTCTCTCCAAGTATTCTGCTGTCTTAGCTTTCCAACCCCACTAATCTCCAGAGCACCATGTAATGTAAATTCGTGCTCCTGGAGCAGATTTCCAGTGCTAGGTGCTCAGCAGTTCTAGGCCTCCACCCCCTCCCTGCTCCATTTCTCTTCCTCCCACCAGTGAGCTGTGGTGGCGGAAGGGCTTGGGTCCCACCAGATCATAGCTTTGGTACTTTATCTTTTTCCGTGAGATCTGCTCTGTTCCTCAGGTGTAGGCAGTCTGCTGCTGACATTTTTGTTGCTCTTTCAGGATTTGCTATATTTTCATATTATATGTGGTTTTGGGAGGAGGTTTCTGTCTCACCCCTCAAGCTGCCATCTTTAGCCAATCCCTTCTTGCTATCTTTTTTAATTGCTCTCTTTATCAAAGTGGCTTCTGTGCTCAAGGTCATATAACAATACAAGATAGCTAAGAGAGCTGCAGCCATCTCAACCCATTCCAGGCAGCAGGAAGGATGAATAGTAGAAATTACTACATAAAAGCAGGTTGTAATGGAGCCTTGCTAGTTTAGGAGGCAGCCTATCTTTTCCAGGTGACTTTGACCTTTCTTACTCTGATCCAGAATTTCTCTGGCATTTTAACCTCTAAAAGAAAGACATTTCCTTCACTTTCCATTCTTGGCACCTTGTTTTAGTCCTGAAGTATTATTATACCCAGAATTATCTCAGAATAAATGATCTCCATTTGCCTCTATCTAGGTAATCAGGCCAGAATTCCTTCAACTTTTCCTAAAGCATCTCAAACTGCTCAGAACTGCTAGTGCAAAATAAACAGTCCCTAAAGAAATAGAATTTACTCCTCTTCCATCCACTTTTTGTTAAGTCCTGGTTTTACTGATAAAGCCTCTTTGAGATGGAGAGGCAAACTTCCCTTTCTCATAGTTAATATTATTAAAAAATCCCTTATGTTTAATCTAAAATCCTCAACTATAACTCAAACCCATTTTATATTTTATTTTCCTGGGAAATGGAGACCAATTAGCCATCTTATACTTGATTCTTAGAAAAGAGATGGTACTTTGGTGAACAGGTTTACTTCGAATCCTACTTTTGGGAGAGGATGGTAAGCAGTGGTATTTTTAAGATGCAGTTTAATAAGCTAGAGGAATGCTGGAAATGCAGTGATCTATAAGCACTGTACTTTCATGACTCAAGAACATGCAAACATTTGATGATATCAGGGTCTCATCTGGTGGTTATAACTTTTAGAAAGGGATAGATGGCTTCAAGGTCATGCTGATACAGTTCATCTAGGAATCAGTGACAGATATTCCATGTCTGGTCTTTTTTATCTGTGATGAGAATTTGGTACAATGGAAAAATTCTTCTATACAAGCAGGAAACCCTTTATGCGTACTAAGATTTTAATTAAGGAAAAATTCTTAGGAACAAAAAACTCCCCCCAAAAAACCAAACAGGAGGAACCATGGCATAACAAAAAAGTCTATGATCTTTACAATGAAAAAAATCTGGATTCGGATCCTAGCTCTATTACTTAAAGGCTGTACAGTTTTGAGGAAGTCACTTAATTTTTCTGAGTCTCAGTTTCTTAATCTGCCTAATCATTCCATTCATTACTCTCCTGAAAGCTTGGGAAAATATCTGGGAAAGATATTGCATTAAGATGGCAGACTGTGAATTGCTGACTTCATAAAGAGGTTTTGGACCCCCAAAACTAGGGACATGGTAGTTTTTGTGAGGATTGGGCAGTGTTTCTCTAGGGATAAGCTGGTCAAATCAAGATTTCAAACTGTACTGAGGGAAATGAGAAAAATCCAACATAAAATTGTAAAACCAGCTTCTGTGACAGACATCAGGATCTTTGTTTGGAATTTCTTTGTCAAGGAGAAATCTCTTCAGACAGGAAAAGAAGGATGAGACAAGTAGAGCTCAAATAGGGGAGAGAAGTGTCTGAGCTCAAGTGCTCTATGGTTCTCCACCTTGACTGCATCTGAGGATCATCTGAGAGGCTTAAAACTATTGATGCTTGAGCTTCAGCCACAAAGATTCTGTTTCCATGGGCCCTTGAAATTAGATTAAAAAAAAAACCAACCCAGAGATTCAAGATGGCAGCGTGAGAGGTGAGATGGGGAATTCCTCCCAAAACCACAAATAGTACAAAAATATAGTTAATTAATACAACTAACCCTAAAACAGCAACAAGAAAGAAGGCTGAATCAGATTGCATACAGACCTCACGAACAGAGCAGACCTCATGAAACAGGGTAACATACAAAAGCTTTAATCCGGTGGGACCCGAGCCCTTTCCCCACCCCAGCTCACTGGCGAGAGGAAGAGAAACGGAGTGGGGATGGTGTGAAAGCTTGGGACTGCTGAACAGCTAGCCCTGGAGATCTCCTTTGGGAGCAGAAACTTTTATTGGGTGGTGCTCTGGATGTTGGGGAGCTCGGACAGGCAGAGTGCTTGAGAGACTGACATTCTGGCCGTTTGTGGAGGAGGGGATCCACATCCAGCTGCTCTGTGTCAGAGGAAACGCAGGTGGTCTGAGAGGCTTCCTAGCAGCCAAAGGGCTGCTGAAGGGGTGAGGTTTGCATGGAGTTTGCTGCACAGCAGAAGGGAGAGCTGGGCAAGATTGTCTGGGTGCGCTCTGCCCAGCTGGTTGGGAACTTTGAGGAGCTTCAGGTGTTCCATCCCCCTGACTGCCTACTCAGCTCTGAGGCCCCCCACTGTGACACGCAGCCCGTTACACCTTACTCCTAGCCTGCCGGCACCAGTTCGCAAACTGGAAGTCACTGTGCTGGCATCAGAAAAGCCAGACGGTGGCCCTACCTATAACAGCTGGAGACACAAAGCACAGAGGCTTACACCTGTGTCCTCAGCCCACTGGCTCTGACACTGGAGACAGGCATCACAGACAGGAATCAGGAAACAGATCTTTCCTCTCCAGGCACCAGCTCCACTCCCCTACGTCCCCCTAACCTCACTCTAGGGGCTGAGAAGCTCCAAAGACTGGAGCTTCTGCACACTAGTGGGCACCACACAGATATATGAAACGTCAAAAGAACATGGTTCAGACCAAAATCTCACAAACCCCAGAAAAAGGGCCAAATGAAACTGAACTCACCAATCATGCTGAAAGAGAGTTCAAAATAAAAATTATAAACATGCTTATGGAGGTATAGAAAAATATTCAAGAACTCAGGAATGAATTTAAGTCAGAGATTCAATCATTAAGAATTTCCATATCTGAAGTGAAACACAATGGAGAGATTTAAAAGCAGATTAGGTGTAGTAGAAGAGATGATAAATGTAATAGACATTAGAGAAGAGGAATACAAAGCTGAGGCACAGAGAAAAAAAGAACCTCTAAGAATGAAAGAATATTGAGAGAACTGTGTGACCAATCCAAACGGAATAATATTCGTATTATAGGGTACCAGAAGAAGAAGAGAGAAAAAGGGATAGAAAGTGTCACTGAGGAGGTAATTGCCAAAAACTTCCCCAATTTGGGGAAGAAGATAGTCTCTCAAGCCATGGAGGTGCACAGATCTCCCAACACAAGGGACCCAAGGAAGACAACATGAAGACATATAATAATTAAAATGGCAAAGACCAAGGATAAAGACAGACTTTTAAAGCAGCTAGAGAGAGAAACAAGATCACATACAAAGGAAAACTCATCAGGCTATCATCAGACTTCTCAACAGAAACCGTACAGGCTATAAGGGAGTGGCATGATATATTTAATGCAATGATGCAGAAGGGCCTTGAACCAAGAATACTCTACCCGGCAAGGTTATCATTTAAATTTGAAGGAGGTATTAAACAATTTTCAGATAAACAAAAGCTGAGAGAATTTACCTCCCACAAACCACCTCTACAGTGCATTTTGGAGGGACTTCTATAGATGGAAGTATTCCAAGGCTAAATAGATGTCACCCAAGGGATAGACAAAGAGTACAGAATATGATTCATAACATACAAAGTATGGAGGACGAAGAAAAAGGAGGAAAAAAAACGAACCTTTAGGTTGTGTTTGTAATAGCATACGAAGTGAGTTAACTTAGACTGTTAGATAGTAAGGGAATTTCCCTTGAACCTTTGGTAACCATGAATAAAGCCTGCAATGGCAATAAGTACATACCTATCGATAATCACCCTAAGCATAAATGGTTTGAATACACCAATCAAAAGACATAGAGTTACTGAATGGATAAAAAAAACAAGACCGATCCATATGCTGCCTACAAGAGACTCGCTTCCAACCCAAAGACATACACAGACTGAAAGTAAAGGGATTGAAAAAGATATTTCATGAAACTAATAGTGAGAAAAAAGCAGGAGTTGCAGTATTTGTATCGACAAAATAGACTTCAAAACAAAGAAAGTCACAAGAGACAAAGAAGGACATTACATAATGATAAAAGGGTCAGTCCAACAAGAGGATATAAATATTATAAATATCTATGCACCCAACACCTACATATGTGAAACAAATACTAACAGAATTTAAGGGGGAAATAGACTGCAACGAATTCATTTTAGGAGACTTCAACACACCACTCACTCCAAAGGACAGATAATCCAGACAGAAAATAAGAAAGAGACAGAGGCACTGAACAACATATTAGAACGGATGGACCTAATGGACATCTACAGAACACCCCATCCAAAAGCAACAGGATACCCATTCTTCTCAAGTGCACATGGAACATTTTCAAGAATAGACCATATACTAGGCCAGAAAAAGAACCTCAGGAAATTATAAAAGATTGAAATTGTACCAACAAACTTCTCGGATCACAAAGGTATGAAATTAGAAATAAATTACACAAAGAAAACGAAATAGCCCACAAACACATGGAGGCTTAATAACACACTCCAAAAAACACTGGATCAATTACCAAATAAAGACAGAGATCAAGCAATATATGGAGACAAATGAAAAGAATAATTCAACACAACAAAATCTGTGGGTGCTGCGAAGGCTGTGCTAAGAGGGAAACATATTGCAATACAGGCCTACCTCAGGAAAGAATAATCCCAAATGAACAGTCTAAACTCACAATTAATGAAACTATAAAAAGAAGAACAAATGAGGCCCAAAGTCAGTAGAGGGAGGTACATAATAAAGATTGAAGCAGAAATAAATAATGGTGAGAAGAATAAAACAATAGAAAGAATCAATGAAAGCAGGAGCTGGTTCTTTGAGAAAATAAACAAAATAGATAAACCCCTAGTCAGACTTATCAAGAAAAAAATAGAGTCTACACACATAAGTGGAAACAGAAATGAGAAAGGAAAAATCACTATGGACACCACAGAAATACAAAGAATAATTAGAGAATACTATGAAAAATTATATGGCAACAAACTGGATAATGTAGAAGAAATGGACAACTTTCTAGAAAAATACAACCTTCCAAGGCTGACCCAGGAAGAAACAGAAAATCTGAATAGACGAATTACCAGCAAAGAAATTGAAATGGCAATCAAAAAACTACCTAAGAACAAAACTCCTGAAACACATGGTTTCACTGCTGAATTTTATCAAACATTTAGTGAAGACCTAATACCCATTCTCCTTAAAGTTTTCCAAAAGGTAGAAGAGGGAATACTCCCAAACTCATTCTACGAGACCAACATCATCTAATGCCAAAACCAGGTAAAGACACCACAAAAAAAGAAAATTACAGACCAATATCCTTGATGAACATAGATGCAAGGATGCTCAACCGAATGTTAGCAAATCGAATTCAAAAATACATAAAAAAGATCATCCATCATGATCAAGTGTGATTTGTCCCGGGGATGCAAGGATGGTACATCATTCGAAAATCCATCAACATCATCCACTACATCAAGAAAAAGGACAAAAAACACATGATCTTCTCCAAAGATACTGAAAGAGCATTTGACAAAATTCAACATCCACTCATGATAAAAACGCTCAACAAAACGGGTATAGAGTGCACGTACCTCAACATAATAAAGGCCATATATGACGAACCACAGCCAACCTTTTACTTAACAGCAAGAAGCTGAAAGATTTTCCTTTAAGATCGGAACAAGACGAGGATACCCACTCTCCCCACTTTTATTCAACGTAGTTCTAGAGGTCCTAGCCACAGCAATCAGACAACACAAAGAAATAAAAGGCATCCAGATTGGCTGTGAGGAAGTCAAACTGTCCCTGTTTGCAGATGACATGATATTGTACATAAAAATCCCTGGAGAATCCACTCCAAAATTACTAAATCTAATATCTGAATTCAGCAAAGTTGCGGGATACAAAATTAATACACAGAAATCTGTTGCATTTCTATATACTAATGATGAGCTAGCAGAAAGAGAAATCAGGAAAACAATTCCATTCACAATCACAACCAAAGGAATAAAATACTTAGGAATAAACCTAACCAAGTAAGTGAAAGACCTATACCCTGAAAACTACAAGACACTCTTAAGAGAAATTAAAGTGGACACTAATAAATGGAAATTCATCCCATGCTCTTGGGTAGGAAGAATTAATATTGTCAAAATGGCCATACTGCCTAAAGCAATCTACAGATTCAGTGCAATCCCTATCAAAATACCAATAGCATTCTTCAATGAACTAGAGCAAACAGTTCTAAAATTCATATGGAATGATAAAAGACCCCGAATAGCCAAAGCAATCCTGAGAAGGAAGAATAACGCAGGGGGAATTACGCTCCCTGACTTCAAACTCTACTACAAAGCCACAGTAATCAAGACAATTTGGTACTGGCACAAGAACAGACCCATAGACCAGTGGAACAGAATAGAGAGCCCAGATATAAACCCAAGCATTTATGGTTAATTAATATACAATAAAGGAGCCATGGATATACAACAGGAAATGACAGCCTCTTCAACAGCTGGTGCTGGGAAAACTGGACAGCTACATGAAGAGAATGAAACTGGATTACTGTCTAACCCCATGAACAAAAGTAAACACAAAATGGATCAAAGACCTGAATGTAAGTCATGAAACCACAAAACTCTTAGAAAAATATAGGCAAAAATCTCCTGGACATAAACATGAGCAACTTCTTCATGAATATATCTCTCAGGGCAAGGGAAACAAAAGCAAAAACGAACACGTGGGACTACATCAATCTAAAAAGCTTCTGTACAGCAAAGGACACCATCAACAGAACAAAAAGACATCCTACAATATGGGAGAATATATTCATAAATGACATATCTGATAAGGGGTTGACATCCAAATTATATAAAGAGCTCACACACCTCAACAAACAAAAAGCAAATAAGCCAATTAAAAAGTGGGCACAGGAGCTGAACAGACATTTCTCCAAAGAAGAAATTCAGATGGGCAGAAATTCAGAGAAATGCAAATTAAAACCACAATGAGCTATCACCTCACACCAGTGAGGATGGCCAACATCAAAAAGACAAACAACAACAAATGTTGGCGAGGGTGTGGAGAAAGAGGAACTGTCCTACACTGCTGGTGGAATGTAAATTAGTTCAACCATTGTGGAAAGGAGAATGGAGGTTCCTCAAAAAACTCAAAATAGAAATACCATTTGACCCAGGAATCCCACTCCTAGGAATTTACCCTAAGAATGCAGCAGCCCAGTTTGAAAAAGACATATGCACCCCTATGTTTCTCGCAGCACTACTTACAAAAGCCAGAAAATGGAAGCAACCTAAGTGTCCATCAGTAGATGAATGGATAAAGAAGATGTGGTACATATACACAACAGAATATTATTCAGCCATAAGAAGAACACAAATCCTACCATTTTCAACAACATGGATGGAGCTAGAGGGTATTATGCTCAGTGACATAAGCCAGGCGGAGAAAGACAAGTATCAAGTGATATCACTCATCTGTGGAGTATAAGTATAAAGAAGAAACTGAAGGAACAAAACAGCAGCAGACTCACAGAACCCAAGAATGGACTAACAGTTACCAAAGGGAAAGGGACTGGGGAGGATGTGTGGGAAGGGAGGGATAAGGGGGAAAATGGGGCATTACGATTAGCACACATAATGTAGCGGGGAGGGGACAAGGGAAAGGCAGTATTTACAGGGAAGACAAGTAATGATTCTATAACATCTTAGTATGCTTATAGAGAGTGACTGTAATGGGGTATGTCGGGGGGACTTGATAATAGGGGGTCTAGTAACCATAATGTTTTTCAAGTAATTGTACATTAACGGTACCAAAAAAACAAAAAACCAACCTTCTGTTCAATGGCTTTTCACTCTGCTGGCACACTAGAGTCACTTGGGTGTGCTTAAAAAAGCAATACCCTGCTGGCACTTCACCCCAGAGATGCTGATTCAATTGGCCTGTGAAGAGGCCCAAGCACTGGTGGTTTTAAAGCTGTCTCAGTTGATTCTAATCTAAGAAGTTGAAATTCACTGACCTAGATACTCTAAATTAGCTTAAGCAACCTGACCTGGTTGCATTTCACAGTTTTGAAGACACTTATAAATGAAATCACTGAGCCTCTTTGATCATCTTTAAGGAACTGTGAAGAATTTGATGGAAGAATATTAGGGGTGGTTTTGTTTGGTAAGACTTGAGATGGGCAAATGTAGTGAAAATGGAAGTTCCATGGCCAGGATCCTTGCCTGACCCTAGTCTGCTTGCCCACTGGTCATGTGCAATCCTCATAGGCTCATGCTTGCATACATGTTAGCAATGGGCTATCACTGAAACTATAGAAAGAGCTCTGCCCAGTGCTCTGGGGCTGAAGTAGTGGAGAGGCCCAGAGGCAGAGTTTGGCTTGCTGAATCCAGACAGCCATGGAGGTGGATGGGATTCTAGTGGTTGGCATTAATTGTGCCCATTGTGTATATAATAAGAGCATGTTTACATATTTATGGGATGTTTACTGGTGGCAGAATTGCTGGTCAGTCATGGGGTTGCCAGGCCAGGGTAGGGGTGGAAAGGAAGAACCCATTCTCTCCTCCCCTTGGTCTTGGTGGAGCTGATAAGGCACCTGCCAGTCACCAGGGACCTGCCCACAGAGTTCCTCCCTGTGTGGGGGAGAGAGAGTCAAGTATCCTGGGTTCAGAGTGAGGAGAGACTGAACCTTGAGAATAAACCCTTTCATTGCCGACTTCTGAGCCCTTGCTTTCCTTTGGTCATAGTGAATTCATAGTGAACTTGCCCTGGATGGAGAACACCCTCCTCCTGGAGCTCCAGTGTTCTAATATGTAGCTTTGTCAAATTGGTTCTAAGCTGAGGCAATATTTCTTTTTATTAAAATTATTGTTTGTCAGCAGTGATTGATATGACATTGTACAGATTCAGTAACAAAAAGACACCTCAAAGTAACTATATTCCTTATTTCAACAGGGTTGCCTGACTTTTAAGTAAGGGCCATGTATATACAAGTTCATTAAATTTCAGGAGGTAGAGTAGGTCAAACTGTATTATCAAAGTCTCCCTCCCTCTCTGTTTCTTTCTCTGTCTTTGTTCTGCAGGACTTCCCTTTCTTCAGGCTGCCTTTAGGCTTTCTTGTGTTATGGGAAAGACAGCCTCCTGGCAGCGTCCAGTCTTGCTAGTTTAGTAAGATGTATCTATCACAGAAAAACTCTAAATGATCCTGTGAGGGTCACGTATCCACCTCTGCACCAATCAATGAGGCCAGAGGATGGTGTGCTAGATTTGATTCAGCCTGGATTATGTGTCCACCATGGAGGATGGAAGGGACCGGACAGCATGAGGAAGATTCTGAACCACGACATTGACAGGGAAAGGGATGGTTTCCCCAAATAAATGCTGAGTGACTCAACATGTTTGGGCAAATGCCCAGCAAATTCTCACAACTGAACATCACTGAATGATCAGGGCACAATTACTTACAGTACCATACTGGAAGCAGTCAGATTTGGCATGAGATAAATCAGGTTTGCTATTTCTGTACTAGATGGTTTCTAGAGCCCCATTTTATAAGACTCCAAGTTGTGCTTGCATGTAACATGCTTTCCAGCAGCAGGATTTTTCTGGAGAAAACTCCTTGAAGTCCAAGGACTGATGGAATAGATATTTAGGTTGTTGGGTGACTTTCAAATCACACTTACCCTCCAAAGTGGGAGGTTTCCTTGGAAGAGTGGCATTTAAAGAGGTATGCCCACCCTGCGCTCTTCTGGAAGACTGCGTGCCTATAGTTTGCTGAGGACCCTGTACCTAGCCTCTTATGGCTCCAGATGACTGGCTCAGAGGGATGTATTCAGAGGTGGGCCACTATCCTCTGATTGGCATAGTTTTTTATTTTTATTGAAGTATCACTGATATACAACCTTATGTTGGTTTCATATGTACAACACAATGGCTAAACAGTTACCCACATTATCAAATCCTCACCCCTACTAGTGCAGTTACTATCAATGTAGAAAAATGTTACAGAATCATTGACTATATTCTCCATGCTGTACTACTGTCCCATGACCAACTTATATTGTGATTGTGAATTATTTTGCCCCTTTATCTTTCCTACCCACCCTAACCCTTCCTCCTTGGTAACCAAAAGTCACTTCTCAGTCTCTATGAGTCTACTGCTGTTTTGCTTTGTTTTTATATTCTACAAATAAGTGAAATCATATAGTATTTGTCTTTCTCTATGGCTTATTTCACTGAGCATAATACCCTCTAGCTCCATCCATACTGTTGCAAATGGGAGGATTTCTTTTTATGGATGAATAATATTCCACTGTGTATATGTACAACATCTTCTTTATCCATTCATCTATTGATGGACACTTAGGTTTCTTCCATATCTTGGCTATTGTAAATAGTGCTGCGATAAATACAGGGGTGCATATGTCTTTTCTAATCAGGGATTTTTTTTTTTTTTAGGTAAATTCCTACGAGTGGGATTACTGGGTCAAATGGTATTTCTATGGTTAGTTTTTTGAGCAACATCCATATTAGTTTCTATAGCAGCTGCATCAATTTACACTCCCACCAACAGTGAAGGAGGGTTCCCATTTCTATGTATGTGTGTCAACATTTGTCATTTCTTGGCTTTTAAATAGGGCTACTCTAACTGGTGTGAACTGATATCTCACTAAGGTTTTGATTTGCATTTACCTGATGATTAGTGATGTGGAGCATCTTTTCATGTGTCTGTTGGCTATTTGTATTTCTCTTTTGGACAAATAAATGTCTGTTCAGGTCCTCTGCCCATTTTCTGATTGGGTTATTTGGTCTTTGGGTGTTGAGGCTTGTGAATTCTCTCTGTATTTTGGATGTTAACCGCTCATTGATAAGTCATTTACAAATATATTCTCCCATACTGTGGGGTGCCTTTTTGTTCTGCTGATGGTGTCCTTTGCTGTACAGAAGCTTTTTAGTTTGATGTAGTCCCATTTGTTCATTTTTGCTTTTGTTTCCCTTGCCTGAACAGATATGTTCAGGAAGAAGTTGCTCATGTTTATATTCAAGAGATTTTTACTTATGTTTTCTTCAAAGAGTTTTATGGTTTCATGACTTACATTCAGGTCTTTGATTGATTTCAAGTTTACTTTTGTGTATGAAGTTATACAATAATCTAGTTTCATTCTCTTACAGGTAGTTGTCTAGTTTTCCCAGCACCAATTGTTGAAGAGATTATCTTTTCCCCATTGCATATTCATGGCTCCTTTATCATATATTAATTGGCCATATAGGTGTGGGTTTATATCTGGGCTCTCTATTCTGTTCCATTGATCTATGGGTCTGTTCTGGTGCCAGTACCAAATTGTTTTGATTACTGTGGTTTTGTAGTGGAGCTTGATGTCAGGGAGTGTAATCCTCCCAGCTTTGTTCTTGTTTTTCAGGATTGCTTTGGATATTCAGGGTCTTTTGTGGTTCCATATGAATTTTAGAACTATTTGTTGTAGTTCATTGAAAGATGCTGTTGGTACTTGACAGGGATTGCTTTGAATCTGTAGACTGCTTTAGGCAGGATGGCCATTTTGACAATATTAATTCTTCCTATTCATGAGCATGGTATGTATTTCCATTTACTGGTGTCTTCTTTAATTTCTCTTATGAGTGTCTTGTAGTTTTCAGAGTAAATGTTTTTCACCTTCTTGGTTAGGTTTATTCCTAGGTATTTTATTCTTTTTTGATGTAATTGTAAATGGAGTTGTTTTCCTGATTTCTTTTTCTGCTAGTTCATTGTTAGTATATAGGAATGCAACAAATTTCTGTGTATTAAAATTTTGTATCATGCAACCTTGCTGAATTCAGTTATTAGTTCTAATAATTTTTTGGTGGAGTCTTTAGGGCTTTCTATATATATTACGTCATCTGCAAGTAGTGACAGTTTAACTTCTTCCTTACCAATTTGGATGCCTTTTATATCTGTGTTGTCTGATTGCCATGGATAGGACCTCTGGTACTATGCTGAATAAAAGTGGTGAGAGTGGGCATTCTTGTCTTGTTCCTGAAATTATAGAAAAGTTTTTAGGTTTTTGCTATTAAGTATGATGTTGGCTGTGGGTTTGTCATATATGGCCTTTATTATGTTGAGTTATGTACTCTCTATATCCATTTTTTGAGAGTTTTTTTCATGAATGGATGATGAATTTTGTCAAATGCTTCTTCAGCTTCAATGGAGATGATCACATGGTTTTTATCCTTCTTTCTTTAATGCAGTGTATGATATTGATTTTAAAATATTGGACTTTAGGAGATTAAAGATGGCGGCATGAGAGGTGAGACAGAGGCTTCCTCCTAAAACCGCATATAATTTGAAAATATAGCTAATACAACTACTCTCGAAAGAGCAACAGGAAAGAGGACTGCAACAAACTGCATACACCTGGAGACAAGAGGAGACCCCACGGAAAAGCGTAACATACTAAAGCTGTGGTCCTGTGGGATCCATGCCCTTACCCCACCCCAGCTCACCGGCAGGAGGAAGAAGAATGGAGCAGGGAAGGAGTGGAGATGTGGGACAGCTGAATACCTAACTCTGGAGGTCTGCTCTGGGAGCACAAACCTACATTTCATGGTGCTTGCATGATACTCTCATAATTAGGAGGTTGGAAAGCTAAGACAGGCAGAATTCCTGGAGAGACTAAGATTCCAGCTGCTTGTGGAAAGCAGGGATCCATATCTGGCTGCTCTGGGACAAAAGAAAGGCAGCAGTCTGAGAGACTTCCTAACAAAGAAGCCCTTAGCAAGAGGGCTGCTAAAGGGGGAAGGATTGCACAGAGCTTACTGCTCATGAGAAATGACAGGTAGACAAAATTGTCTGGGTATACTCTGCCCAGAAGACTGGGAGCTGTCACAATCTTCAGGTGCTCCAGCTCCCTGGCTGCCTACATAGCTCCAAGAACCCCTTCTGTAACGACAGGCAGAGCAGCCAGGAGGCAGGAAACAGCTCTTTCCTCCCACGAGGCACCAATACCACTCCCCTGCAATCCCTGACATTGCTTCAGGGGCTGAGCAGCTCCAGAGAATAGAGCTTCTGGACACCAGAGGGCGCCATACACAAATATGAAATGCCAAAGGAACCTGGTCCAGAGTAAAATTATTAATAGAATCCTGAGAAAGATTTAAGTGGTATTGACCTCATAACTCTCCCCAAAAGGGAGTTCAAAATAAAAATCATTAACATGCTCATGGAGGTACGGAAAGATATTCAAGAACTCAGGAATGAATTATGGTCAGATATCCAATCATTGAAGAGCATAATGGACGGTATTAAAAGCAGATTGGATACGGTGGAGTAGACGATAAATGAAACAGAAACTAGAGAAGAGGAATACAAAGAAGCTGAGGCACAGAGAGAAAAAAGGATCTCTAAGAATGAAAGAATATTGAGAGAACTGTGTGACCAATCCAAGCGGAAAATATTCGCGTTATAGGGATACCAGAAGAAGAGAGAGAAAAAGGGATAGAAAGAGTCTTTGAGGAGGTGATTGCTGAAAACTTCCCCATCTGGGGAAGGAGATAGTCTCTCAAGCCATGGAAGTGCACAGATCTCCCAACACAAGGGACCCAAGGAAGACATCATCAAGACATATAGTAATTGAAATGGCAAAGATCAAGGATAAGGACAGACTATTAAAAGCAGCCAGAGAGAGAAATAAGATCACATACAAAGGAAAACCCATCAGGCTATCATCAGACTTCTCAGCAGAAACCTTACAGGCCAGTAGGGAGTGGCATGATGTATTTAATGCAATGAAGCAGAAGGGTCTTGAACCAAGATTACTTTATCCAGCAAGATTATCATTTAGATTTCAAGGAGGGAGTAAACAATTCCCAGATAAGCAAAATCTGACAGAATTTACCTCCCACAAACCATCTCTACAGTGTATTTTGGAGGGACTGCTATAGATGGAAGTGTTTCTAAGGTTTAATAGCTGTCACCAGAGGTAATAAAAACACAGTAAAGAAAGCAGAACAACTAATTACTAAGAAAAGGCAAAATTAAATTAACTATCCCCAAAGTCAATCAAGGCATAGACAAAGAGTACAGAATATGATACCTAATATATAAAGAATGGAGGAGGAAGAAAAAGGAGAAGGAAAAAACAAAAACAAAAACAAAAACAGAACCTTTAGATTGTGTTTGTAATAGCATATTAAGTGAGTTAAGTCAGACTCTTATATAGTAAGGAAGTTAACCTTGAACCTTTGGTAACCACGAATCTGAAACCTGCAATGCCAATAAGTACATGCCTATCCATAATCACCCTAAATGTAAATGGACTGAATGCACCAGTCAAAAGACATAGAGCCACTGAATGGATAAAAAAAACAAGACCCATCTATATGCTGCCTTCAAGAGACTCACTTTAAACCCAAAGACATACACAGACTAAAAGTGAAAGGGTGGAGAAAGACATTTCGTGCAACTAATAGGGAGAAAAAAGCAGGAGTTGCAGTACTTATATCAGACAAAATAGACTTCAAAACAAAGAAAGTCACAAGAGACAAAGAAGGACATGACATAATGATAAAAGGGTCCATCCAACAAGATATAACCATTATAAATATCCATGCACCCAACACAGGAGCTCCTACATATGTGAAACAAATACTAACAGAATTAAAGGGGGAAATAGAATGCAATGCATTCATTCTAGGAGACTTAAACACACCACTCACTCTGAAGGACAGATCAACCAGACAGAAAATAAGTAAGGAGACAGAAGCACTGAACAACACATTAGAACAGCTGGACCTAACAGACATCTACAGAACTCTACACCCAAAATCTGCAGAATACACATTTTTATCAAGTGCACATGGAACATTTTCAAGAATATATCATATACTAGGCCACAAAAAGAGCCTCGGTAAATTTAAAAAGATTGAAATTGTATCAACCAGCTTCTCAGACCACAAAGGAATGAAACTAGAAATGAATTTCACAAAGAAAATGAAAAATCCCACAAACAGATGGAGGCTTAATAACATGCTCCTAAATAATCAATGGATCAATGACCAAATAAAAACAGAGATCAAGCAATATATGGAGACAAATGAGAACAATAATTCAACATAGCAAAATCTGTGGGACACAGTGAAGGCCATGCTATGAGGAAAGTATATTGCAATACAGGCCTACCTCAGGAAAGAAGAACATTTCCATATGAGCAATCTAAACTCACAATTAACGAAAATAGAAAAAGAAGAACAAATGAGACCCAAAGTCAGTAGAAAGAGGGACATAATAAAGGTTAGAGCATAAATAAATAAAATCGTGAAGAATAAAACAATAGAAAGGATCAATGAAAGGAAGAGCTGGTTCTTTGAGAAAATAAACAAAATAGATAACCCCCTAGCCAGACTTATCAAGAAAAAAAAGAGAGTCTACTCACATAAACAGTATCAGAAATGAGAAAGGAAAAATCACTATGGACAGCACAGAAATACAAAGAATTATTAGAGAATACTGTGAAAAATTATATGCTAACAATCTGGATAACCTAGAAGAAATGGACAACTTTCTAGAAAAATACAACCTTCCAAGGCGGACCCAGAAAGAAACAGAAAATCTCAACAGACGAATTACCAGCAATGAAATTGAACTGGTAATCAAAAATCTACCTAAGAACAAAATACATGGTCCAGATAGCTTCACCACTGAATTTTATCAAACATTTAGTGAAGACCTAATACCTTTCTTCCTTAAAGTTTTCCAAGGAGTAGAAGAAGAGGGAATACTTCCAAACTCATTCTATGAGGCCAGCATCACTCTAATACCAAAACTGGGCCACGACACCACAAAAAAAGAAAACTGCAGACCAATATCCCTAATGAACATAGATGCAAAAATACTCAACAAAATATTAGCAAACCAAATTCAAAAATACATCAAAAGGATCATCCATCATGATCAAGTAGGATTTATTCCAGGGATGCAAGGATGGTACAACATTCGAAAATCCATCAACATCATCCACCACATCAACAAAAAGAAGGACAAAAACCACATGATCATCTCCATAGATGCTGAACAAGCATTTGACAAAATCCAACATTCATTCATGATAAAAACTCTCAAGAAAATGCGTATAGAGGGCAAGTACCTAAACATAATAAAGGCTATATATGACAAACCCACAGCCAACATTGTACTTAACAGAGAGAAGCTGAAAGCTTTTCCTTTAAGATCGGGAACAAGAGAAGGATGCCCACTCTCCCCACTTCTATTCAACATAGTACTGGAGGTCCTAGCCATGGCAATAAGACAACACAAAGAAATAAAAGGCATCCAGATTGGCAGGGAAGAAGTTAAACTGTCCCTGTTTGCAGATGACATGATATTGTACATAAAAAACCCTAAAGAATCTACTCCAAAACTGCTAGATCTAAAATCTGAATTCAGAAAAGTTGCAGGATACAAAATTAATGTGCATAAATCTATGGCATTCCTATACACTAACAATTAACTAGCAGAGAGAGAAAGCAGGAAAACAATTCCATTCAAAGTTGCATCAAAAAGAATAAAATACCTAGGAGTAAACCTAACCAAGGAAGTGAAAGACCTATACTCTGAAAACTACAAGACACTCATGAGAGAAATTAAAGAAGATACCAATAAATGGAAATACATCCCATGCTCATGGATAGGAAGAATTAATATTGTCAAAATGGCCGTCCTTCCTAAAGCAATTTACAGATTCAATGCAATTCCTATCAAAATACCAACAGCATTTTTTAATGAACTAGAGAAAATCATTCTAAAATTCATATGGAACCACAAAAGACCCCAAAGAGCCAAAGCAATCCTTAGAAGGAAGAATAAAGCTGGGGGGATTATGCTCCCCAACTTCAAGCTCTACTACAAAGCCACAGTTATCAAGACAATTTGGTACTGGCACAAGAACAGACCCATAGACCAATGGAATAGACTAAAGAGCCATGATATAAACCCAACCATATATGGTCCATTAATATATGATAAAGGAGCCATAGACATACAATGGGGAAATGACAGCCTCTTCAACAGCTGGTGTTGGCAAAACTGGACAGTTACATGCAAGAGAATGAAACTGGATTATTGTTTAACCCCATACACAAAAGTAAACCCGAAATGGATCAAGGACCTGAATGTAAGTCATGAAACCATAAAACTCTTAGAAGACAACATAGGCAAAAATCTCCTCAATATAAGCATGAGCGACTTCTTTCTGAACGCATCTCCTCGAGCAAGGGAAACAAAAGCAAAAATGAACTCATGGGAGTACATCAAACTAAAAAGTTTCTGTATGGCAAAGAACACCATCAATAGAACAAAAAGGCATCCTACTGTATGGGAGAATATATTTGTAAATGACATATCTGAGAAGGGGTTAACAGCCAAAATATATAAAGAATTTACATGCCTCTACACCCAAAAATCAAATAACCCAATTAAAAAATGGGCAGAGGATATGAAGAGACAGTTCTCCAAAGAAGAAATTCAGATGGCAAACAGGCACATGAAAAGATGCTCCACATCACTAATCATAAGGGAAATGCAAATTAAAACCACAATGAGATATCACCTCACACCAGTAAGGATGGCCACCATCCAAAAGACTAAGAACAACAAATGCTGGCGAGGATGCAGAGAAAGGGGAACCCTCCTACACTGCTGGTGGAATGTAAGCTAGTTCAACCATTGTGGAAAGCAAACATGGAGGTTCCTCAAAAAACTAAAAATACAAATACCATTTGACCTGGGAATCGCACTCCTTGGAATTTACCCAAAGAATACAACTTCTCAGATTCAAAAAGACATATGCACCCCTGTTTATTGCAGCACTTTTTACAATAGCCAAGATATGGAAGCAACCTAAGTGTCCATCAGTAGATGAATGGATAAAGAATATGTGGTACATATACACAACGGAATACTCTTCAGCCATAAGAAGGAAACAAATCCTGCCATTTGCAACAACATGGATGGAGCTGGAGGATATTATGCTCAGTGAAATAAGCCAGGCAGAGAAAGACAAGTGCCAAATGATTTCCCTCATTTGTGGAGTATAACAACGAAGCAAAACTGAAGGAACAAAATAGTAGCAGACTCAGAGACTTCAAGAAGGAACTAGTGGTTACCAAAGCGGAGGGTGGGTGGGGAGGATGGGAATAGGGGATTGTGTGGTATTATGCTTAGTACACATGGTGTGGGGAATCATGGGGAAAACAGTGTAGCACAGAGAAGGCAAACAGTGAATCTGTGTCAACTTACTACACTGATGGACTGGACTGAATTGGGGTATGAGTGGGGACTTGATAATATGGGTAAATGTAGTAACTACATTGTTTTTTCATGTGAAACCTTCATAAGAGTGTATATCAACAATACCTTAATAAAAATAAATAAATAAAATAAATAAAAATATTGTACCATCCTTGCATCCCTGGAATAAATCCCACTTCGTCATGATAGGTGATTTTTTTAAATGTGTTTTTGAATTCAGTTTGCTAACATTTTGTTGAGGATTCTTGCATCTATATTCATCAGCTACATTGATCTGTAATTTTCTATTTTTGTGGTGTCTCTGATTTTGGTATTCGAGTGATGCTGGCCTCACAGAATGAGTTTGGGCATATTCTTCCCCATTCTACTTTTTAGAAAACTTTAAGTAGGATGGGCATTAGCTCTTCTTTAAATGTTTGGTAGAATTCAGCTGTGAAGACATCTGGACATAGAGTTTTGTTTTTAGGTAGTTTTTTTTAAATTAACAATTTGATTCATTGCTGATAATTGGTCTGTTCAGATTTTCTGTTTCCTCCTGGGTCAGTCTTGGAAGGTTGTATTTTTCTAGGATGCTGTCCTTTTCTTCTAGGTTGTCCAATTTATTGGCATATAACTTTTCATAGTATTCTTTAATAAATCTTTGTACTTCCGTGGTGTCTGTTATGATTATTCCTTCTTAATTTATGATTTTATGTGCATACATTCTCATTTTTTCTTGATAAGTCTGGCTAGGGCTTTATCTATTTTATTTTCTCAAAGAACCAGCTCCTCGTTTCATTGATTTTTTTCTCTTGTGTGTGTGTTTTATTATTTTCTATTTTATTTATTTCTGCCCTAATCTTTATTATGTTCCTACTTCTACTAATTTTGGGGTTCATTTGATCTTTTTTCTAGTTTCTTTAATTGTGAATTTAGACTGTTCATTTGGGATTGTTCTTGTTTCTTGATGTAAACCTGTATTGCTATGTACTTCCCTCTTAGAACTGCCTTTGCCATGTCCCCCAGACTTTGCGCTGTTGTGTTTTTGCTTTCATTTGTCTCCATGTATTACTGGATTTCTGTTTTAATTTGGTCATTGATCCATTGATTATTTAGAAGCATGTTGTTTAGCTTCCATGTGTTTGTAGGCTTCTTTGTTTTGTGTAATTTATTTCTAGTTTCATGCCATTGTGGTCTGAGAAGCTTCTTGATCCATTTTCAATCTTTTAAAATTTATTGAGGCTATTTTTGTGGCCTAGTATGTGATCTGTTCTGGAGAATGTTCCATGTACACTTGGAAAAACTGTGTATCCTGCTGTTTTGGGGTGGAATGTTCTGCAGATATCTGTTAAGTCCATCTGATCTAATGTATTGTTCAGTGCCTCTGTTTCCTTATTTATTTTTTGCCTGGCTGATCTGTCTATTGATGTGAGTGATATCTCCTAAAATGAACGTGTTGCAATCTATTTCCCCCTTTAATTCTGTTAGTATTTGTTTTACATGTTTAGGGGCTCCTATGTTGGGTGCATAGGCATTTATAATGGTTATATTCTCATTTGACTAACCCCTTTATCATTATGTAATGTCCTTCTTTGTCTCTTATTTTGTTTTGACATCAATTTTGTCTATGTATTGCTATTCCTGCTTTTTTCTTCCTATTATTTTCATGAAATATCTTTTTCCATCCCTTCACTTTTAGTCTGTGTATGTCTTTGGGTCTGAAATGAGTCTCTTGTAGGCAGCATATAGATGGGTCTTGTTTCTTTATCCATTCTGTCATTCTGAGTCTTTTGATTGGTGCATTCAGTCCATTTACATTTAAGGTAATTATTGATAGATATTGTGCTTATTGTGATTTCATTGTTTTTTGGCTGTTTTTACTGCTCCTGTTTTTTTCTTCGTTTCTTATACTCTTCTCTTGTTATTTGTGGTTTTCTTTAGTGTTGTGGTTGGATATCTCTTTAAAATTTTTTTTGTATCTATTTCAGGTTTTAGTTTTGTGGTTACTAAAGGTTCAAGGATAGCTTCCTTACTATATAACAGTACCTTAAATTGCTGATTACCCTATTTCAAACACAATCTAAAGGTAATTTTTTTTCTTTTTCCTCCTCCACACTTTTTGTATTAGATGTCATAATCTGTACTTTTTGTGTACCCCTTGACTGATTTAGTGTATAGATGATTTTGCTTCTTTTGTTTTTATAGTTTACTTGGTTGGTGATTAATTGGTCTACTACCTTTACTGTGGATTTATTTTCACTGGTGAAAGCTATATTGCCGTAGGGTCATTTCCATCTTAACATATCCTGTAAGGCTCGCTTAGTGGTGGTAATTCTTTAAAATTTTATCTGGAAATTGTTTAATTCCTGCTTCAAATTTAAATGGTAATCTTCCCAGGTAGGGGATTCTTGGCTGGAGGTCCTTCTGTTTCAGTCCATTAGTATATCATGCCACTCCCTTCTGGACTTGAAAGTTTCTGCTGAGAAGTCTGCTGATAGCCTGATGGAGTTTTCTTTATAAGTGATTTTTTTATCTCTCTCTGGTGCTTTCAATACTCTCTTCTTATCTTTGATCTTTGCCATTTTAATTATGTCTTGGTGTTGTCATCCTGGGGTTCCTTTTGTTAGGGGCTTTCTGTACTTGCATGACCTAAGTGTCTATTTCCTTCCCCAGATAGGGGAAATTTTCAACAATTATTTCCTCAAAGACAGTTTCTATCCCCTTGTCTCTCTCTTCTCCTTCTGGTACCCCTGTTATGCAAATATTGTTTCATTTGGATTGGTCACACAGTTTTCTTATCATTCTTTCATTCCTAGAGATCATTTTTTCTTGTTGTTCCTCAGCTTCGTTGTGTTCCTGTTCTCTAGTTTCCATCTCATTCACTGTATCCTCTACCTGCAGTAGTCTACTCTTAAATCCCTCCATTATATGTTTCATTTCAGATACTGTATTCTTCAGCTGTGAGTCACTCTTTTCAGGTCATCCATTTTTTTGTTGAAGTCCTCCATGAGATCTTGAATATTGTACTGTAAATCTGTAAGCATGCTTATGACTTTTATTTTGATATTTTTAACAAGAATATTGGTGATCTCCATTTCATTTTGCCCTCTTTCTGGTGTCCTGCCCTGTAGTTTTGTTTGGAACATATTCCTCTGCTGCCTTACTTTGTCAGGGTTTCTTTCTTCCTTTGTATTAGATGGCTCTGCTATGGTTCCTGGCCTGTAGAGTACTAGCTTTATGAAGAAGGTGTGCTGTGGTGCCCAGAAGCTCAAGATTCTTTACTCTCCAGAACCTGGTTCTACTTTCCAGGGGCCCCAACTGTTGGCATGCAGTGGGCAGGGCCACCTTTCAGTCTGGCATCTGTAGTGGTCTGAGTCTGTGATCAGCTCAGGAGTCTCTGCTGGGTTCTCTGTGGGTGGGGCTGCCCTTTGCCTGGCCTGCAGCAATGGTGGGGCTGCAGGGTTAATTGGGTGGGAAGACTGATGTGCAGCTCCACATGGGTGAGGTTTGGACACCCACAGGGAGGTAGGAGATCTTGGGGTTAGTTCCTTCGGGCCCCTCCATGGTTGGGCTGAAGTGGAGCCAAGAAAGCTAGGAGAGTCTCTCTTTGCTGGTCAGGCAGCAAAGTCTGACACTGCTGCTGGGGCAAGTGGGTTGGCTGCCAACAGTGCACACAGGGAGGAGCCTTGGGGCTGCATTGCCAGTGAAGAGGATGGAGGGTCTGGGGCTCCTGAGAGTTACCAACCCATTTGGGCCAAGGCAGGGCTAGGGAGGTATCCTTCACCTGCCTTTCTCCTGAGGAGAAAGCTCCATCCAACCCTTGCCCCTCTGGTACCCCTCCCACTGCTGGCAAGTCTTTCAAACCGCCACCTCTGCTTTGGGTCTCAGGACTGGCAGAGCATGCCTGCCCTCCACAAGCAGCTGGAATCTTAGCCTCCCAGAGTGTTCTGCCTGTCCCTGATGTCCAGCTCTGCTAATCACCAGAACCCAATGTAATGTGGGCTCATGCTCCTGGAGCACATCTCCAGGGTCAGGTGTTCATTGATCCTGGGCTCCCAACCCTTCCCGGCTCTGTTCTTCTTTCTCCCACCTGGGAGAAAGGTGGGAGGGGTCAAGGAGGGCTTGGGTCCCACTCGATCTTGGCTCTGCCACCGCACCCTTTTCTGTGTGTTCTTCTTCCCTAGGTGTAGGTGGTCTGTTCTGCAGTCTTCAGGTTATTTTCAGGTTTAGTTGTATTTGCTGTATTTTCTTCTTTTATGTGTTTTTGGGAGGAGGTTTCTGCCTTGCCTTCCTACCTCCCTCTGATTGGCATAGCTTTGCCTGAAAAGATGATCTAAACTTTTCATAAGCTGTCTTGGAATTAGAACTAAAAGACACTGAGGGAAATCCCAGTGACCTCTGGGTGCTGTGGTGTGGGGTCCTGTAGAAATGAAGTATAGGGTGGGCCTTGTAATATGTTTAGTGAGCTGAGGAAGCTGGTTGAAACTGAAAAAAGGAATTTAGCAGATGCACAGAGATAAACAGAGACACGGACCAGTGGTGTTGGGAAAGACAGAGAGAAAAAGCTTGAGCAATGGCCATAGTTATCTGTTCAGCCACATAAGCCGCAGGCATTGCCTATGAAACAGCGAGTCTCCTGGAGCTGAGCTGTGTCCTCCTCAGGCTTAGGCCCTGCTTTCTGTCCTGGATAGCTGTGAGTAAAAGTCACCTTACCTGTGGGTGATCCTAGAGATGTGGGTCACCAAGACTAGATATCCTAAGAGGTGAATTACAGACTTGAGATAGGAGTTGTGAGGCAGAGCTGTTGGCACCACTCTAAGAATGCAGCCCTTGGGGAAGAGGGAGGCTATATGTGGTCAGGGTGGGTCAGAATGACAGGGAGGAGAGAAGAGCTCCCTTCTATGGCCTTGATGAGGAGAGCAGGAGAGTGAAGAGCTTCTAGCATGGTGGAAAGGACATTGGGAATGCCACACCAGGTGTAGTGACGATGAGATCTTCTTACTATTCTTGGATTAAGTTAAGTTCTGCTGCTCTGAAAAGGGCTGGAAAGTAAGGTCTGTCCGTATCTGTACAGATAGCTGGCAGAGGGGCAATGAGAGCTGGTGCCTATGATTCCCAGTCACTGGCCAGCCAGCACAACCAAAGTCCCTTAACTGTCTGACCTCTGACAGCCTAACCACCTGAGCTCAGGGGCCCTCTTCCTTAGGTGAGCATCTACCTGTCCTAAAGATTTCTCTGAAGAGCTAAAAACATCCTGAAAATTGCATCCAGCTTACTGCAAATGAGGAAATACAATCTGGGTCCCATGGCTCAGTGTTTATATAGTTGGACCATTATTTAGGACTCCTTGGTTATAGCTAATGGAACCCACTTCATGTATAATATTTATTCTACAGATATTTTTGGGAGTCTACTTTGTGCTTGGCCCTGGGCTTACAGATATCAACAAGAAAGACCCATATCAAATAAACATACAATGATAAATTATAGTACAATCTGTGAAGACTAGGAACAGGATACTGTGAGAGAATAGAGGAGGGTGGGGTGGAAGGGCACTGGGATAAGGTCTCTTTGAAGCATTGGTTTTTAAGCTGAGACCTAAAAGATGAGATAGTGTAATTTGGGGGAAGAGGGTTTCAGGTAATGGGAATACCATGTGTGATGGTTATTGGTCATAAGGAGGAAAATATATGGTTAGAGTACAATGAAAAGGGGAGCAGGGGGGCCAGAAATGAGGATTGGAGGGGCCCGGGTCATGTGGGGCTTTGAAGGCTGCTGTGTAACATATTGTCCCAAAATTTAGTGGCTTAAAACAATAAACACTTATTATCCTCACAGCTTCTCTGGGTCAAGAATTTGGGAGCAGCTTAGCTGGATGGTTCTAGCTCAGAATCGCATAAGGCTTTAGTCAAAACGTTGGCCAGGGTTTTCCTGGAGCTGGAAGATCCATTTCCAAAATAGCTGGCTTCCATGGCTGGCAAGGAAAGCAGGCTGATGGCGAGAGGCCTCAGCTGCTCTCAGTTTGGGCATTTTCACAGCCTGCTTGAGTGTCCTCAAGACACAGCTGCCCAAGTCCTCTGGAGTGGGTGAGATGAAAGCGAGCAAGGTGGAGAGGCAATGCCTTTTATGAGTACTTTGGGAATCACGCCTTATCAACTCTATTCCTCAGAAATGAGTCAGTAGGTCTGACCCATATTTCAGAGGAGGGAAATTAGCCTTCACAATGTGATGGGGAGGTATGTCAAAGAATTTGTAGATATATTTTAAGAGCATCTCATAGGCCATGGTAAGAGGCCAGCTGAAGCAGAACTGAGGGCTTTGTTATCAGGTTTCAGAGGGCCTCGTGGAACCCTAGAGCAGGCAGGAATGTAGCTGAGCTTCAGCCAGGGCTGGGCCCAGGGGCTGGAAGGCTCTCAGAACACTTTACTTTTATCGCTAGTCCTCTCCTCCTGTTGAGTTCATTCTCCTTTCTCTTCAGCGTGACTTTCTTGCTTCCCCTATCTACATGGTGGCATGTAACACCCACCTCCCACCCTGACCTCTGCTCCTGAGATTGTAAAACATAAACAGACCAACTAAATGCTCAGTTTCAATTCCAAATTCCTGGGGCAGAGAATCAGATTGCCCTGATCTTGTTTAGGTGTTCCCTTCAGTACAGTCAGCTGTGGCCAAGGCGGTGAGGACATATAGTATAAACATGGCTGCCAGCGGGCACGGCTCTGTGCAGAAAGCTGAGGGAGGAAGTTTCCTGAGAGGGAGAGTGGACAGTATTCCTGAATGTGTCCACTTCAACCTTTGTATCCACCTTGTCAGTCTGTCATTTCATTCCACACAGCCAGTAGATTTTCTACAGGTGGCATTCCCATTAATTGGAGCCTTTTAGAAGTGGATGAGACTTTGATCACAGGAATTTTGAAAGTGTAATAGGCCTTGATTGTTAAAATGGCCCCAAGAGAAAATGGCCGGGAAGGCAGGGATAAGAGGGAAAAAGGGGCATTACGATTAGCAGATGTAATGTTGGGGGGGGTGGGCCCGGGGAGGGCTGTACAACTCAGAGAAGACAAGCAGTGCTTCTATAGCATCTCACTACGCTGATGGACAGTGACTATAATGGGGTTGGTGGGGGGATCCTGATGAAGGGGTAGTTTAATAACCATAATATTGCACATGTAATTGTAGATTAATGATAATAAAATAAATTATATTTAAAAATAAAATAAAAATAAAATGGCCCCAAGAAAGGACTCATGAAGCATTTCATGGTGTGCTTTTGGGGACTGTTAAATAAAATAGTCATAAAACAGTTTGAGTTAAGTAGTTGAATAAAAATGTAAGAGTGCTATTTCAATAAGCTGGCTAGTTTAAGTCTTATTAAGATTAGAAAGAGGAGCCAATACTAGCAGTGATTCAGAACATGAACAAAGACCTTGACAGACTTATTAAAGTGGCTCCCAGGGCACCCTTCTGGAGAACAGCAGGAGGTTTTATTCTGGAATAGCGGCTGCAGAAACTGAGGGTGTCAGAGACTGACTGGGTGCTATCCCGGTGGCTGCTTTCCAGAAGGGGCTCCCATTCTTCCAAAAGGGGGCCAGAATAGCAGGTGGTTTTGGGGGCTATACCCATAGTTGCAGGAAGGTAACTTGACAGGGTACAGCCTATGACATCAGATTTCAGAGGCCACTGGGCCCTTGCCATGGCTGAGGTACTTTAAGATGGGGTGAAAATCTTTTATTCACTTCCTAGAGATAATTTTACGGAGCAATAATTACTGGGAAAGGCAACACTGGGGTTGGCAGGAGACACTCTCATAAAAGCAAGCTTGGTCAGGCACACACTGAATGACTAAAGGTGGCAGGAGGAAGGGGGAAAGAGGCTCACGGATGAAAGCAGACTTAGGATCTCCAACACTTCAGCCTGGGGTCAGTTCTGAATGAGAAGGTTGTTTCCCTGCCTGAAAAGTGTCTGGGGAAAGCCTGCTATGACCTAGTTTAAAAGGGAAAAAAGTAGAGGTGGAATAGTGTTTTCAAATACTTAAATGTAAGAAATCCTCTAATGGGCTTCATCTATAGAAAATAAAGATTTTCTGCAAAGTGGGCCACGGTGATACATTCTAGGTCCAGGGTCAGGTTACTAAAAGGAAACGGTGATGGTGGATCTGGGCACCATGTTCCAGGAGGTTTAAATGGAGGATGGAGCTGGGTAAGGGGAGGGGAGCTGCCTTGAAGTCATCCCTGTAGCCTATTGTACTTCTACATAATAAATAAAATCTCAGAAGTCTTCCCTTTAATTTCACTTATTGTTCTTTTAAGGCCATTCATGAGGCAAGGCAATCCATCTACTTAAGGGTACTTATATGGGCAGGTGTGTCCATTAGAGAACTAAAAATCAATGGAAGGTTGTGTTAATTTTCACAGCCAACAATATTGGCCCACATTGTTGGATTCATTATAGTTAGTTTGCTGTCTGTTTATCTGTTGGTTACTTTTTTTCTTAATGATAGCATCAAGTCTAATTATCAGTAATCTTCAGGGCATAAAACGGAGCTTCATTCACCTCCTCAGTAATAACAGTCATTACTGTACTCTCAAAAAACAATGGGCTAGTTACTTGCAGCTTGCAAAGAGCTCCCCAATCCAGAAAACTGCAAATTATGTAGTGATGATTACTGAGGTTCTCTAGTAACTTGAGACATAATTTCAATGTAATTGGTAAAGCACAAATAACTATGAATTATGTCATACATACAACCTTTTTGTAGGGAACTCACACAGTTATTTGTGGTATACATAATAAAGAAAAACTTAAATTGAATGCTAATTTTAATAAAATCTCTTTTATACCTCATTTTCATTTGAATGGATACCATCTGTTTTAATGTGGTAGTGAAGAAAAAAGGGAGCAAAGTAAAAATGAATTTTGAAAATATAATTATCTGTTGTCTTCCACCTTTCAAATATAATGCTGAAAGCTCATGAGTGAAACAAGAGACTTTGACACAATATTGTTTTCCAGGGCAGTGGGTTATCAAAGACATTAATAGACATTAATTAAGAATATTAGGATTTCTTTCCTAAGCATATTAAGCTAAGAAAGTGCTTGGATTCCAGTTTAAGTTCTCAGATTTCTGGTCATTATTTAAGTTTAGGATCATCCATCAGCAAACCCTCAAACTAGGGTTTGATCACAGCTAGTTCACTTGGGAGGTGACCCCAGGAAACACCAGTGAGGGAGTGTGGACAGAGGTCAGGAGGTGAAGGAAGTGAATAAAGTGTGCATTTCCACTGTGGGCAGTTGAGGGTCGGTACTGCTGGGGCACCTGGGGATGATGAGGAACAAACCCCAGAGCTCTTCTGACCAACAGGAGAGGAAGTCAGGGTATTTGCCCACCACCCCCATCCTGAAACGGCCGGGGGTGCTTTGGGAGTGGGCAGAGTGGGACATGCAGGCCACGAATGCTTTCTCAGACAGAGAATCACATCCTTCAAAGCATCCCAACCTGACTGTTGTTAGAATGTGGCAGAATTTTAACTGCAGACTTGGGGTAATAAGGGGATTTACATCTAAATGAATATATTCATTTTAAATGAACAGAACTTTTAAACTGAATATTAAACCTTGCCATTTTTAAATGTCTTTGCCATCCCTTCCCTCACCATTTGTTATGGGTTGAATTGGGTTCCCCCAAAAAGATACGTTGGAGTCCTAGTCCCCACTCCAGAATGTGACCTTATGTGCAGAAAATGTCTTTATAGAGGAAATCAATTTAAAATGAGGTCAGCATAGTGGGCCCTAATCTAATATGACATGGTCCTTACAAGAAGGGGACATTTAGACAGAGACAGACATGCATAGAGGGGAGATGACAAGAAGAGACAAAGGCAGAAGATAGCCATCTACAAGCCAAGGAGATAGGTCTGCCAACAGATCCCTCCCTCACAGCCCTCGGGAAGCATCAACCCTGCCAACACACTGATCTTGGGCTTCTAGCCTCTAGAACTCTGAGACAATAAAATTCTGATGCTTAAGCCACTCAGTTTGCTGTACTGTGTTACAGCAGTCCATGGAAACCAATAAACCATTGTACCCAGACCTTTCCCTTCACTGAGACATTTCTCTTTCTCTTCTATATTCCCACAACCTTGCTCTTTTGCACAATTGAGGGAGATTTAGATTTTCTGTGATATTTTTCATTGTGAAAAGCAATTAATTCTCTTTAACTAACTCTTTCCCAACTGGGTTAATCTGCAAGGAGCCTAGCAGTTCATAACCAATCCCATCAATTAGGTTGTTTTTCAAAAACAGAGCAGTTCTCTCTCTCCAGTCAATTTCCCAGTCTATCAGAATAAAGACCACATTTCCTGGCTGTCTTGCACCTAGATTTGGACATATGACTATGTTCTAGCTAGTGGAATATAAACAGAAGTAGATTCCATGAACATTTCAGGGAAAATGACAGATGGTATGAGACCTTTACCCTTTTCTTTCTCTTTTCTTCTTTCGTGTTGGTCAGATTATGGACAGATGGCTGAATGTGGACTCATCAATGTCGACCAGGAGGAAACCATTCCCTGGGAATGGAAACCATGCTTTCTAAGACAAGACAGAAGATTCTGGATCCTTGAGGACTTTATGCAGCAGAGCCACAATACTAACTGTGGGCTGCTCACTTTTGGACTTTTGTGTGTAAGAAACAAACCTCTTTTTAAAGCCACAGTTCCCTCCTCCCAGTCCCCCAACCCCATTCACAACTCAACCCAATCCTAACTAATATATTCCTTAACTACAGCTCCATCACAAATTAGAAAATTCCTTTAGTGTTTGCTAGTTGAAATTTCCAAGAGAAAATTGCTGGCCCTGTCTTTTAATGCCTGCAGCAGGCATTGAACAATTTTGTTCCCTTTCCGTGGTGTAGAGCTATGGTTGGGAGGTAGCTGTATAGTTTAGGGCTTCATTTCACCATCTACATTCAATCATGAAACTGTATGTTTGACTCAATGAAAAAACCTGTAAGAAGCACCTGTTCGCACTTCTCCATACTTTCCCTGTTAATTCACTGGAAGAGAACTCTGAGGCCATAGGGGTGGTGGAGTAATTATATGGAAGGAGCCTGGAATTCTGAGTTACCATGTAGAAAGCTGCCTGCCAAATAACACATTGAATTGTAATGTGAAAGAGAAATAACCATTCTCTGTGTTAAATACCTAACATTTAGATGTTTATCTGTTACAACAGTTAGCATTACCCTAATACAGTGCAAATCTGTATATCAGGGACCCTTTCCTGACTATGGATTGACTGCCTGTTGTAGACTATACAGCTATTCAACAATATTTGTTTTCACTCCATGAGGAAGGATTATACTTCCCTACCTCCTTGATTCCAAATTTGACTATGTGACTTGCTTTGATCAATGAAAATGTGAGTAGAAGTGATATGCTTACTTTCTAGAGAAAAGCCTTTAAGAGCTAAAGCATGATTCATCACCAGAAAAGAAGAGGTTAGCAGCTGGCCTGCAACTCTTTCTCTTCTTGGGGATACAAAAAAGTAGTAGGGGGGATTAAAAGAAAGGAATTATTCCTTGTAAATGTGCTAAGCATATCTCTCGATGGCAGATAATGGAGTCTTCACTTATGGAATACTTCTAGCAGGAGGTGGTCTGTCTAGGTTGCTTATGGTAAAGAAATCTGGAATTTATGAATTTATGGGGCATGGCCTGCTGCAATATTATCAATTGGCTATGTAATGATTATAGTATAAACTGGAGATATTTCATAACTGAAAGGCTTCCTTTTTCTAAGGGACTTCTTTATCCTACCATTTTAAATCTAAACCAGAATGTGTCCTAATAGAGAAAGAAAGGGCCTTGGCACTTGCCTAGTTCCCGTCATCTATCCCAGCTCTCCTGAGCCACTTTCCGCCAGCCCGCATTAGCTGCTGCCTCTACCCGAATGTGTTGGGCAGCCTTTGAGAGGCTACAGCCCATTTATACCCCTACATTTGGCCGGTGAAACAAGGTAAATATGAAATGATCAAACCTGGGCAGGCTGTGGTCGCGGCTGAGTGTGAGTTGGTTGTTTGCCCACTAGGTGGTGTTTATTGACGAGAACGAGAACTTCCCTGTGAAAAATCACAAAGAAGTGGGGTTTTCCTTTTGCTTTTCTTTTACCTTTTGATTTGCTCCACCCACCACCTTCACCACCCCCACCACCTCCAACCCTAAAAGTAACATTAAAACAAGGCACCTTTCTACTTGTCCCTCCTGGGTGGATTCCAGCTTCCTGGACTCTCCACATGAGAGCAAGGCAGGAAGGTGGTTCTTTTACCCAAAGTCTGAAATGAGTGCCCACCTCGTGTCATTCACTATTGGGTTGCAATGTAGCCAGCTGAGCACTAGAAACCCTCACCTCATTCCATTCTTTCAGCTGATTTTCTTCAAGCCCCACAACTAAGTTTAGCCTCAGGTTTCATTTCCTTCCCCTTCCCTTCCCCTTACTCCCTTTCTCTGTCTCTCTTTCAAGTTTTAAATTTACTTTGGAAGGAGGTGCAGTGGCAGAAGAAAATGTCTACTCTCAACTCAGCAGGACTTAATACAGGGACCATAGCATGCATGAATGTCTGTGTAGGCAGAAGGGCACCGAGACCCGGCCTAGGAAGTGAGCGGTTACACGGATTTGCTCTTATAAAACAAACACGCAGCTACACTAATGAAACACACTGCCCTCTCTAGGCTGGAGTTTGCCTCTGGGTTCCTTATGGTAACTTATTCTCTGTGGCCAGTTTTCTCAGGCCATATGGGCAGGAAGTAGAAATAGGGTCACAGCATTAGTAGAAAAACCCTTTATCTCTGGGGGTTACCCCCATTTGTCATCTGAGGGAACTCCTGGCCTGCTCAAATTCCTTCTCGCTAGTTGAGCAAGTCCCCAGGGAGCAGGTGGGGATGCTGTGCCCTCAGACACCATGGGGAACTCACCATTTCCTCACACAGCCTGGGATGCATTCCCTGCACTCTCCTCCTTCCTGTGGTAGCTCTTGCTGCAATGCCCCAAAGACCCCTCTAGGGGCTGCCCAGATGGCCGCAGCGTGGGATACACTCTCCTGAATCTGCAAGCCACGCCCTGCTGGTCACTTCAATAAAGCAGGAAAAGACCTTTATGCCCTGACACATGGAGCCATTTCCATGATAGGACCCCACGCAGATTCCTTTTGCTCCTCCTTCCCAAAGGTGAAAGTGTGAGAAATCTACTCGAGTTATTTGACTTCATCTGCTTCCAAAATGGTTGTGTCAGCAACAGGCTCTTTTCTCTGTTGCGTTCTCCAAATTTATCTGGGGAAATACTCTTCTCTCCACGTGGTTTTTCCCTTCCGGGAAAGGGTAAACGGCTGGCCTGCTATCAGGAGAAAATAAGATCCTTGGTGCTTATTCTGCCATTATTGTAAATTCATTGTGAACATTTCTGAACCATCCCAACTCAGCAGAGTAAAATATGAACTTGTTTCATTTGCCTTCCAGTCCCTGGTCCTAGTTGCTGAACTTCTCTTTCTTACTATGCAGTGGACCCTATAGTGACAATTTACATGCCATAACTTCCTTATCACTCTTATCAAAAGACAGTACAATTTTTCAAAGCTGTCTACTTCCCCATCTTGCTAGGCTTGCAACTCAAGGGATTTGAAGTGGGAGAGGTGGGTCTGTGAACTGTTCTGTTCCTCTTCCTTCCTGCCCTCGCCTCAGAGTTGGGGGGGCTTCTGTTTCCTCTGGAATGCCTCCTCCCCCTCAACTTCCAGGCCAAACTGTTCTCGGGTGTTTGGCTTCAAGTCACAACACAGACAAATCCCTTCTCTCCTCTCTGGGAAGGTAGTGAGGTTGGAAGGCTGGTTTGAGGCTATGGATGGTGTTAGAAGGGCCAGTTCTGCCACTTCTCAGTGAGCTTTGAGCAAGGGGAGTGACCCAATGGTTACCAGTTCTTTTTAGAATGCAGGGTACTTACTGCTTCATGTCTCCATAACTGGACCAGTTATGGGGGCAAACAGGAAAACCCCACTCAGTAACCTGCTACAGAGTACAAAAGCATCCCTCATGCTCTCTTCCCTTCCCAACCCCCACATATTTTGAGCATCAGTAGCACAGGCAAACTCTGAAACAGCTCATCTAGCCACATGGTCACACCAGTTGGTCTGCCCACTGTTCCTTCAGTCATGCCTGCTGGAGTACCCAGGGGACACGGTGCTGGCCAAACAGTCCTGGCATTGGAGCAAAGGCATCTGCAGCCCTGGCAACAGGACAGTGTTGTCCATTATACCCTTTTCTCTTCCCTTGAGGCCTTAAGATGTATTCATGGTGGGGGATACCCTCAGAAGTTGGCCACTTTGATGCCATCATCACTAGAGTCTTTGATCCACCTGAATTTAATCCAGTAATGTGAGGTCCAGGCAGTAATGTGAGGTCCGGGCAGAAGGCATGGCCTTTTCCACAGAGCCGTTGGCCTCCGTTCCCCCAAACAACCCCATGTGAATTCCACTCTGTTATGGGGCTACAAAGCCATGCCAACTTGTGCTCTAAATGCCTCACAGTTTATAGTGAAACAACTTCTTACCACTTCTTCATAGATTTTGGGTGCTAGTTCTTAGGAATAATCTAAAGTCTCCCTCTTCAAAAACTAATCTAGCAAGACATCCCATGCTGAATTTAACAGATTCCTGTTCATATCAACTCACTATCCTTGGATCATCCATTGTCTCTTTTCCTCAGATGAAGTTTTTGGTCAGGAGGTATGGCTCCTATGCACATTTAATTCATGGTGGATTGTATGTATAGGCCCCCCAAAGACATCCACGCCCTGGAACCTATGATTATGTTACCTTATGTAGTAAAAGGGAGTTTGTAAATGTGACTAAATTATGGATCTTGAGATGGAGAGTTATCCTGGATGATTTAGGTGAGCCCAATGCAGTCCAAAAGGTCCTTGTAAAGGAAAGAAGAAGGCAGAAGAGTCAAGATGGAGATGTGAAGGGGGGCTATGAGCCAAGGAATTCAGACAGCCCCTAGTAACTGGAAAATGCAAGGTAACAGAGTCTTCCCTACAGCCTCCAGAAGGAGTTCAACTCTATCACCAGAACTGTAAGAAAATAATACTGTTTTAAGCCACTAAACTTATGGTAGTTTCAGCAGCAACAGGAAACTAATAAAACCCTCCAGACCATCTCAGCCATTATTAAAGAATCTTAGGGTGAATATAGTACAGGTTTTTAAGACAGGGCTCCTATTCCATCTGTTATGTCAAGGCCAAGGTTGCTTAGGCTTCTTACAGGGGATCCTTACTGTCAAAGGCTTCATGACCTCACCTCAGGAATCTCATCAGTTTGTCTAGGGTCAAGGGGCCAGGCCTGTGGCCCAGGGGATAGAATGTCCTGGCTGGCCACCCTTGAGTCAGGTGACCACCTCAGGAATCAGAGGGTGGGCTTATCCCTCCAAATTACTTTGGGCAAGAATGAAGAAAGGATATTCTCTCAAAGGAAAATTAGAGTGATGTGATCAGAAGGAGAAAGAATAGGTGCTGGGCCGGCATACAATGCAGATGCCCATTATGGAGACCCGAGGGAATCAGAAGTTTTGAGGTGGTCTTATTGGAATATTAAAACAGCTTTGCATAATAAAACATTCCATTTTTCAGCCCAAAATACAGTGAGATCCCTTTTATTAAACTGCTTTACATCATTTGGTCAGACTGAAGGATTTTAAGACTCTTGCAGGTAGATTTGATACATGTATCTGGTTTCTCTTATTGGTAAGAGATAACAGAATCCCCAGAATGCCTAGGGGTAGGGCCTTTGATATGACTGGAACATTTCTTGTTTGACAAAGTCTGCCTTATCTAATAATTATCTGTTCCAGCTTCAAGGCAGCAAATCACCTGGATCACTGTGCATTCAAACCAGCCTCACAAATGGTGACCAGGAAACAGACAAAGTTAGAGAGCCCCTTCTCAGAGAGGGGATATTAATAGGTTTCAATAAGGGAAAGTTCAAACACATGTAGATTAAAGAAAAAGAAAATGACCCAAATGGAAGGCCTGAGATGTAAAAAGGAATGAGGCCCAAAGAGAGTGGTAAATACGTGGGCAAACCCGGCAAAAATCTATTGAATAAAACTATTAATAATGTACAAATTGTAGGGCTAAAAAAGATAGACTTAAATACTGGACAACAATGGCGTATACACTGGGAAGAGGATGATCAGAGTACAAGTATTCTAAGGTTCTTAGATGATTCATGAGGAGAGCACAATTATTAACTTTGAAATGGTCAGGCATTCATGCCGATATATCTTTAGGATATATACTCAGAGGCTCTTTCTTGAGTAGCCCCAAACTGGCCGAATATGGAAGGAAGTGATATGCAGTTTATGTTCCCACTGGTGTGATTTATTTATACAACCTTCCCCCCACTACAGAAGGCAAAAGTAGTCACAGCCTAAGTTTTAAATAGGAATGTTTTCCCTCTATTACATTTATTCTTATTAATAGTCATTATTTTATTGAATAAGGATATTCCTCAAATCTTTGCGGAATGAGGCAAGATGTAAACAAAGGAGTATTTCCTAGACTTAACTTACAAAGATAGGAGAGTGGACACATATCTCTTAGAATTTAACACTAAGGGTGGAGAAAGGAGATTTTTCTCCGTTACTCTTCTGTTTTTTGTTGGTTAGAAAGTTTAATTAATCAAAATGGCTGCTAACTGCACGGGTAGTTGATTCTCCCATGTGCCTCGTCAATCATGGTATATTCTGCCCTGCAAGACTACTAGTTTTACTATTTATCATTCATCCCCCCATTTACTTCCCTTACTAGACTGTGAGTTCTCTCAGCTTTTTAGTGGTGAAAAGGGTGATCCTCAGGCTGGGAAACAGCAGATGAACCTGGAGAGCAGGGAACAAAAATTTATTCTGATTTGTTCTCCATCATAATGCCCAAAGCCTGGCACATAGATGGCTCTCAACAATTTATTAATTGACTTAATGATTGCTCCACTCAATATCTGATTAACCAACAGTTTGCTATGGTTTAATATTTAATAAGGGCCATTGCCTCAAATGCCTACACACACACACATACCCCTCACACTTCAGCATCTGCAGGTGGGAGAACCCCCAATCTCCCAGAGATTACCATTGCACATATTGATCTGCACATAGAGCCATCCGGAAAAGGGTAGATTAGAAGGCAGTGGGCAGCAGGGTGAGCAGACTTTCTAAATAGCTGTCCTAAAGTTCTTATCCCTGCCTCTGAACAGTCTGAGATGCATGGGCTCTCAATTCAGCCACTACCAGAATGTGGTCGTTTGTGCCATAAGTTGCTAACCCATGTTGTAGAAAATTTAAGAAAAGCTTATTTTGAAAATAAGCTAGTGTGATTCTTTTTTTTTACTTCCAGGTAACTCATGAATGTTTTGCTTTTTATTTTATTTCAGAGACTTGCAACATGCCCTTTATTGGTTCTAGTCAGGGTTTCCAAGAAGCCGCTGACTTTTTCCCCAGATCCCTGCATTTTTTTGTGGTACGCTGGGGTTTAGATGCTTCAGGCCCTTCACAGGCCTGTCTTCTTGGGAGGTCAGGCGCAGCCCGGGGTCTTTAACTCAGATGAAGGATGGGTTGATGGGCCTGGTCACTGGCAGGTCAGCTCTGAGGCCCAATTCACACTCAGCTAATCACGAGGGGCTGCTGCTGAGGATCAGAAAGCAGTGCAGCTGCCTTATCCTGACCTGAGGGTGGTTCTTGCAACCAGGGAACTCTCTGAGCTCTGAGGGTGAGTCAGTGGTCCTAAGAGCTTTGGTAATAAGTTTCAAACCGGCCCATCACTGACATGTGAGTGATTAAGAAAGTTCAGAATCAGACAGGAGAAAGAGAGAAGGGTCGTTGAATTTGGGATTTTAAGTAGTGGACTGTCCGTAGTGCATATGATAAAAAAATAATATTTTAAAAGCCTGGATACTGTGCTCTTTCCAAAGCAGTTTGCTATTCTCTGAACCAGGGGCTTCTTTAGCTACTAATGCTTGCCAAACATATTCACTTAACACAACTTCTCTCATGTTAACATAGCTTACATATGGAAGGAATAACTTTATAGGACATTTTTATAATTTGAGATTACCTTATTTAAGAAGGAATCTCACAATTATCTCTTTTGCCCCAGAGAAAAAAATAGCTCCCCTCCCCTCCCTTGTTTGGTTATGATGATACATTATTTCGCTCTAAATAAGGAAAATGTAGTTTTATAGGAAAGATATAAAGGGAGAGGAAGAATGTTCCAGGAAAGAGCAAATAAAATTATTAACGGGATGCCATTTTGAAATAGGCTAAAAGATTCACTTGTCTTCCATCATGAAAGATGAGAAATTATCAGATGCTAGTTAGATATATCACACAGGGTTAAGGTGAATGCTCATATGTTTACCAAATCCTAGGGTATTAGGAAGAGGTGCTTTTAATATAAAACAATAAGAAAAAGATGCACTGTTTTTCATATTAGTACATATCTGAGGATCTTAAAACCCAAAAATGACCTTGGCAGCCAATTTAAACAGGAGATCAAAGATGGCAAATACATAGCATGAATGTCAATATCTTTATTTCTGTACCCATGGCAGACATTATTAATTGGTCAGGCTGCTGGTACCAACTAAACTAGATAAACGCACCCTCATAATTCTTTTCAGCACAGTGTGACAGCAAGTCAGTTAACTACAGATGGCCTTTTTTGCTACCTATGGTTGAGATGAAACCTTTTTGCTATGTATGGTGTAGCCTTACTATTTAAAGGGTCTTT
>JAVSCE010001314.1:0-25043 GCA_032199065.1 Smutsia gigantea | reverse complement strand
AGGTGTACCACCTACATGACCTTATATAAATGAAATTACCTCCCAAAGCCCCACCTTCAGATATCATGCTTTGGAGATTAGGGCTTTGAGATAAGGATTTGGGGGAGGATGCAAACATTCAATCCATAACAATTCCTTTCTAAGGCTGAATATTCCATTATATGGATATATCACATTTTGTTTATCCATTAATCATCTGACAAATGGCTTCAACTTTGGGGCTGTAATGTATAATACTGCTATGAACATGCAGGTACAAGTTTTTATATGGATGTGTATTTCCAATTCTCTTCAGTACATACTTAGGAGTGGAATCTCTGGGTTATGTGATAAGTTTATGTTTAACTTATTGAGGAACTCCCAAAATCTTTTCCAAAGTGGCTCTACCATTTACATTCCCACCAGCAATATATGAAAGTTCCAATTTCTCCATATCCTTTACAACACTTGATATTGTCTGTCTTTTTTATTATAGCCATCCTACTGCATGTAAAGTGGTTTTGATTTGCATTTGTTAACAAATAATGATGCTGAACATCTTTTCATATGCTTATTGGCCATTTGTACATCTTCTTTGGAAAAATGTCTTCATATCCTGTGCCCATTTTTAAATTGTGATATTTATCTCTTATTGTTGAATTGGTAAGTTTTTTACATTATGGCTATGAGACCCTTATCATATACAAATTTGCAAAAAATGTTTCCCATTCTGTGGTTTGTCTTTTCACTTGATAGTGTCCTTTGACACACAAAAGTTTTAATTGTTAATGAAGTACAGTTTATTTTTCTTTCCATGCTATACTTAAAATATCATATTTTTAAAAATCATTGTTTAATCCAAGGTTATGCAGATTTTCACCTGTTTTCTTCTCACAGTTTTAGAGTTTCCTTTATATTTAGAGCTTCGATCATTTTGAGTTATTTTTATATGTGGTATAACATAGGGTCCAAATTCATTCTTTTGCATATAGATACCCAGTAGTTCTGGCACCATTTGTTGGAAAGACTATATTCTTTCTTGACCAAGTGATCTTCATACCCTTGTGGAAATGAATTGCTCGTAGATGTATAGTTTTAGTTCTGGACTCTCAATTCTATTGCATTGATATTATATGTCTATCCTTATGCCAATACCACACTGTTTTAATTACTCTAGCTTGTAGTAAGTTTTCAAATCAGGAAGTGTGAGTTCTCCCACTTTGTTCTTCTTTTTTTTTATTATTATTTTTTTTATTAAGGTATTATTGATATACACTCTTATGAAGATTTCACATGGAAAAACAATATGGTTACTACATTTACACATATTATCGAGTCCCCACCCATACCTCAATGCAGTCACTGTCCATCAGTGTAGTAAGATGCCACAGATTCACTATTTACCTTCTCTGTGCTACACTATTTTCCCCGTGATCCCCCATACCATGTGTACTAAACAAAATACCCCTCAATCCCCTTCTCCCACCCTCACCACCTGCCCTCCCACACCCATCCCCTTTGGTAACCACTAGTTCCTTCTTGGAGTCTCTGAATCTACTGCTATTTTGTTCCTTCAGTTTTGCTTCGTTTTCATCTCCACAAATGAGGGAAATCATGTGGCAGTTGTCTTTCTCCACCTAGCTTGTTTCACTGAGCATAATATCCTCCAGCTCCATCCATGTTGTTGCAAATGGTAGGATTTGTTTCTTTCTTATGGCCGAATGGTATTCCATTGTGTATATGTACCACATCTTCTTTATCCATTCATCTACTGATGGACACTTAGGTTGCTTCCATATCTTGGCTATTGTTAGAAGTGCTGCAATAAACATAGCGGTGCATATGTCTTTTTGAATCTGAGAAGTTGTATTCTTTGGGTAAATTCCAAGGAGTGGGATTCTCGGGTCACATGGTATTTCTATTTTTAGTTTTTTGAGGAACCTCCATATTGCTTTCCACAATGGTTGAACTAACTTACATTCCCACCAGCAGTGTAGGAGGGTTCCCCTTTCTCTGCATCTTCACCAGCATTTGTTGTTCTTAGTCTTTTGGATGCTGGCCATCCTTACTGGTGTGAGGTGATAATCTCATTGTGGTTTTTGTTTGAGTTTCCCTGATGATTAGTGATTTGGAGCATCTTTTCATGTGTCTGTTGGCCATCTGAATTTCTTCTTTGGAGAACTGTCTCTTCATATCCTCTGCCCATTTTTTAATCAAGTTATTTGCTTTTTGGGTGTTGAGGTGTGTAAGTTCTTTATATATATAGGATGTTAACCCCTTATCAGATATGTCATTTATGAATACATTCTCCCATAGTGTAGGATGCCTTTTTGTTCTGTTGATGGTGTCCTTTGCTGTACAGAAACTTTTTAGTTTGATGTAGTCCCATGAGTTCATTTTTGCTTTTGTTTCCCTTGCTCGAGATGCATTCAGAAAGAAGTTGCTCATGCTTATATTCAGGAGATTTTTGCCTATGTTGTCTTCTAAGAGTTTTATGGTTTCATGACTTACATTCAGATCCCTGATCCATTTCAAGTTGACTTTGGTGTATGGGGTTAAAGACTAATCCAGTTGCATTCTCTTGCATGTAGCATCCAGTTTTACCAGCACCTGCTGTTGAAGAGGCTGTCATTTCCCCATTCTATTTCTATGGCTCCTTTATCATATATTAACTGACCATATATGGTTGGGTTTATATCAGGGCTCTCTAGTCTGTTCCATTGGTCTATGGGTCTGTTCTTCTGCCAGTACCAAATTGTCTTGAGTACTGTGGCTTTGTAGTAGAGCTTGAAGTTGGGGAGCATAATCCCCCCAGCTTTATTATTCCTTCTCAGGATTGCTTTGGCTATTCAGGGTCTTTTGTGGTTCCATATGAATTTTAGAACGATTTTCTCTAGTTTGTTGAAGAATGCTGTTGGTATTTTGATAGGAATTGCATTGAATCTGTAGATTGCTTTAGGCAAGATGGCCATTTTGACAATATTCTTCCTATCCATGAGCATGGGATGTGTTTCCATTTATTGGTATCATCTTTAATTTCTCTCATGAGTATCTTGTAGTTTTCAGAGTATAGGTCTTTTTCACTTCCTTGGTTAGGTTTTTTCCTAGGTATTTTATTCTTTTTGATGCAGTTGTGAATGGAATTAGTGTATAGAAATGCCACAGATTTCTGTGTATTAGTTTTGTATCCTCCAACTTTGCTGAATTCAATTATTAGTTTTAGTAGTTTTGGGGTAGATTCTTTAAGATTTTTTATGTACAATATCATGTCATCTGCAAACAGGGACAGTTTAACTTATTCCTTGCCTGCTGGTTGCCTTTTATTTCTTTGTGTTGTCTGATTGCCATGGCTAGGACCTCCAGTACTATGTTGAATAGAAGTGCGGAGAGTGGGCATCCTTGTCTTCTTCCCGATCTTAAAGGAAAAGCTTTCAGCTTCTTGCTGTACGTATGTTGGCTGTGGGTTTCTCATACATGGCCTTTATTATGTTGAGGTAGTTGCCCTCTATACCCATTTTGTTGAGAGTTTTTATCATGAATGGATGTTGAATTTTGTCAAATGATTTTTCAGCATCTATGGACATGATGATGTGGTTTTTGTCCTTCTTTTTGTTGATGTGGTGGATGATGTTGACAGATTTTCGAATGTTGTACCATCCTTGCATTCCTGGAATCAATCCTACTTGATCATGATGGATGATCCTTTTGATGTATTTTTGAATTTGGTTTGCTTATATTTTGTTGAGTATTTTTGCTTCTATGTTCATCAGGATATTGGTCTGTAATTTTTCTTTTTTGTGGTGTCTTTGCCTGGTTTTGGTCTTAGAGTGATGTTGGCCTCATAGAATGAGTTTAGAAGTATTCCCTCTTCTTCTACTCTTTGGAAAATGTTAATGAGGATGGGTATTAGGTCTTCACTAAATGTTTGATAAAATTCAGCAGTGAAGCCATCTGGTCGAGGCATTTTGTTCTTAGGTAGGTAGGTTTTTGATTACCAGTTCAATTTCTTTGCTGGTAATCGGTCTGTTCAGATTTTCTGTTTATTTTTGGGTCAGCCTTGAAAGGTTGTATTTTTCTGGAAAGTTGTCCATTTCTTCTAGGTTATCCAGTTTTTTAGCATATAATTTTTCATAGTGTTCTCTAATAATTCTTTGTATTTCTGTGGTGTCCGTAGTTATTTTTCCTTTCTCATTTCTGGTTCTGTTTGTGTGAGTAGACTCTTTTTTTCTTGATTAGTCTGGCTAGGGGTTTATCCATTTTGTTTATTTTCTCGAAGAAACAGCTCCTGCTTTCATTGATTCTATTGTTTCATTCTTCTTGATTTTATTTATTTATGCTCTAATCTTTACTGTGCCCCTCCTTCTACTGACTTTGGGCCTCATTTGTTGTTCTTCTTCTAGTTTCGTTAATTGTGAGTTTAGACTTAATTTGGGATTGTTCTTCTTTCTTGAGGTAGGCCTCTATTGCAGTATACTTTCCTGTTAACACGGCTTTCACTGCGTCCCACAGATTTTGTGGTGTTGAATTATTGTTGTCATTTGTCTCCATATATTGCTTGATCTCTGTTTTTATTTGGTCATAGATCCATTGGTTATTTAGGAGCATGTTGTGAATCCTCCATGTGTTTGTGGGATTTTTCATTTTCTTTGTGTAATTTTTTTTTAGTTTCATACCTCTGTGGTCTGAGAAAGTGGTTGGTACAATTTCAATCTTTTTGAATTTGCCAAGGGTCTTTTTGTGGCCTAGTATATGATCTATTTTTGAAAATGTTCCATGTGCACTTGAGAAGAATGTGTATTCTGCTGCTTTTGGGTATTGAGTTCTGTAGATGTCTGTTTGGTCTATCTGTTCTATTGTGTTGTTCAGTCCCTTTGTCTCTTTACTTATTTTTTGTCTGGTTGATCGGTCCTTCAGAGTGAGTGGAGTGTGAAGTCTCCTAGAATTAATGCATTGCATTCTGTTTCTCCTTTTAATTCTGTTAGTATTTGTTTCACATATGTAGGTGCTCCTGTGTTGGGAGCATAGATATTTATAATGGTTATATCTTCTTGTTGGATTGACCCTTTTAACATAATATAATGTCCTTCTTTGTCTCTTGTGACTTTCTTTGTTTTGAAGTCTATTTTGTCTGATACAAGTATTGCAACTCCTGCTTTTTTCTCCCTATTAGTTGCATGAAATATCTTTTTCCATCCCTTCACTTTTAGTCTGTGTATGTCTTTGGGTTTAAAGTGAGTCTCTTGTAGGCAGCGTATAGATGGGTCTTGTTTTTTTATCCATTCCGTGACTGTGTCTTTTGATTGGTGCATTCAGTCCATTTACATTTAGGGTGATCATGGATAGGTATGTACTTATTGGCATTGCAGGCTTTAGATTCATGGTTACTAAAGGTTCAAAGTTAACTTCCTTACTATCTAAGAGTCTAACCTAACTCACTTAATATGCTATTTCAAACACTATCTAAATGTTCTTTTTTTTTCTTCCTCCTTGTTCTTCCTCCTCCATTCTTTGTATATTAGGTATTATATTCTGTACTCTTTGTCTATCCCCTGATTGACTTTGGAGATTGTTATTTTAATTTTTGCATTTGTTTAGTAATTAGCTTTTCTACTTTCTTTACTGTGGTTTTATTACCTCTGGTGACAGCTATTAAACCTTAGGAGCACTTCCATCTATAGCAGTCCCTCCAAAATACGCTGTAGAGATGGTTTGTGGGAGGTAAATTCTCTCAGCTTTGGCTTATCTGGAAATTGTTTAATCCCTCCTTCAAATTTAAATCATAATATTGGCAGATAAAGTATTCTTGATTCAAGGCCCGTCTGCTTCACTGCATTAAATACATCATGCCACTCCCTTCTGGCCTGTAAGGTTTCTGCTGAGAAGTCTGATGATAGCCTGATGGGCTTTCCTTTGTATGTGATCTTATTTCTCTCTTTGGCTGCTTTTAATAGTCTGTCCTTATCCTTGATCTTTGCCATTTTAATTACTGTATGCCTTGGTGTTGACTTCCTCGGGTCCCTTGTGTTGGGAGATCTGTGCATCTCCATGGCCTGAGAGACTACCTCCTTCCCCAGATGGGGAAGTTTTCAGCAATTACCTCCTCAAAGACACTTTCTATCCCTTTTTCTCTCCTTCTTCTGGTACCCCTATAATGCAAATATTGTTCCCTTTGGATTGGTCACACAGTTCTCTCAATATTCTTTCATTCTTAGAGATCCTTTTTTGTCTCTGTGCCTCAGCTTCTTTGTATTCCTCTTCTCTAGTTTTCTATTTCATTTATTGTCTCCTCTACCGTATCCAATGTGCTTTTAATACCCTCCATTGTGCTCTTCAACAATTGGATCTCCGACCGGAATTCATTCCTGAGTTCTTGAATATCTTTCCGTACCTCCATGAGCATGTTAATGATTTTTATTTTGAACTCCTTTTCAGGAAGAGTCATGAGGTCGATGTCATTTAAATCTTTCTCAGGAGTGGTATTAATAATTTTACTCTGAACCAGGTTCCTTTGGTGTTTCACATTTGTATATGGCACCCTCTAGTGCCCAGAAGCTCTACTCCCGGGAGCTGCTCAGCCCCTGAAGCAATGTCGGGGGTCGCAGGGGAGTGGTATTCTTGCCTGGGGTATGGAAGGAGCTGTTTGCTGCCACCCGGCTGCTATGCGTGTCTCCACTGCCTGAGCTAGTGGGCTGAGCACACAGGTATAAGCCTCTATGCTTTGCGTTTGTAGTTGCTGTAGACGGATCTTCCCTCTGGCTGGCCTAACGCCAGGGTAGGGTTTGCCGGTTTGCGAGCCAGGTGGGGCCACCCGGGAGAAAGGCGCAGTAGGCTGCGTTTCACGGAGGGGTTCGTTGGAGCTCTGTAGCCAGCTAAGCAGCTGGAGCACCTGAAGATAGTCTAAGGAGGAAGATTTCTTTTTCCTCCTTAAATATGAGAGTCTATATGGCAAAGCTCCCTGCCTGCTGGGCAGAGTGCACCCAGACAATTTTGTCTACCTGTCCTCTCTCCTGAGCAATAAGCTCTGTGCAATCCTTGCCCCTTTAGCAGCCCTCTTGCTAAGGGCTTCTTTGTTAGGAAGTCTCTCAGACTGCCCACCTTTCTTTAGTCCTAGAGCAGCCGGATATGGATCCCTGCTTTCCACAAGCCGCTGGAATCTCAGTCTCTCCAGGAATTCTGCCGGTCTTAGCTTTCCAACCCCCTAATTATGAGAGTATGATGCAAGCACCATGAAATGGAGGTTTGTGCTACCAGAGCAGATCTCCGGAGTTAGGTATTCAGCATTCCCAGGTCTCCACTCCCTCCCTGCTCTGTTTCTCTTCCTCCCGCCAGTGAGCTGGGGTGGGGGAAGGGCTTGGGTCCTGCCGGGCCACAGCTTTAGTACCTTACCCTGTTCTGTGAGGTCTGCTCTTGTCCCCAGGTGTATGCAGTCTGGCGCAGTCCTCTTTCCTGTTGCTCTTTCAGGAGTAGTTGTATCAGTTATATTTTCATATTATATTCGGTTTTAGGAGGAAGCCTCTGTCTCACCTCTCACACCGCCATCTTTAATCCCCACTTTGTTCTTTATCAAGATTGTTTTAGCTATTTGGGGGTCCCTTTTGCAATTCCATATGAATTTTAGAATCTGGTTGTCCATTTATGCAAAAAGGGCATTTGGAATGTTAATAGGGAATGCATTGAATCTGTAGATCCATTTGAGGAGTATTGCCATCTTAACAGTACTTGTATTAAATATGCCAGCCCATGAACATTAGATGGAATATATTTAGGTATCTTTAATATTTCTTTCAATGATGTTTTCTAGCTTTCAGTGTCCATGTTTTGTATTTCCTTGCTTCAGTTTATTCCTAAATATTTTATTCTTTTGTTGGTGTTGTAAATGGAATTGTTTTCTTAATGTCATTTTCGGATTGTTCATTGCTAATGTATAGAAATACAAGTGATTTTTGTATATTGATTTTATATCGTGCCACTAAATTCATTTGTTAGTTCATTTTTTTATGTGTGGATTCTTTAGGGTTTTCTGTCTAAGATTATGTCACCTGTGAATAGAGATAGTTTTCCTACTCATGTTCCAGTCTGGGTAGCTTTTTTTCCTCTTCCTTCATTGCCTTGGCTAGATCTCCAGTACAATGTTGAATAGAAATGGCGAAAGCAGGCATCTTTGTCTTTTTCCTGATCGCAGGGGAGTTGCTTTCAGTCTCTCGCCATTAAGAGTAATGTTAGCTGTAGGTTTGCCATAAATACCTTTTATCATATTGAGGAACTTTCCCTCAATTCCTGGTTTGTTCAGTGTTTTTATCTGAAAGGGTATTAAATTCTATCAAAATGCTTTTTCTATATCTATTGAGATGATCATGCAGGTTCTTTCCTTCGGTCTGTTAGTATGATGTACTATACTGATAGATTTTTGTTTATTGGCCCACCCTTGCATTTCTGGAAAAAATCCTCATTGGTCATGATATATAATCCATTTAATATGCTCCTGGATTTGGTTTGCTAGTATTTTGTTGAGGATTTTTTTGCATCTGTATTCATAAGGGGTATTATTTGTCTGTAGTTTTCTTTCTTTGTAATGTCTTTGTATCATTTTGGCTTCATAGAATGAATTATGAAGTGTTCCCTTTTCTTCTGCATAAAATACTGTAATAATATTTTCTCATTTAACATATAAACTTTTTCATGATTTTCATAATGACTCTTTCAGTGACTACATAATATTCCTGGTACTAGATGTGCCAGAACTTGTGAAACCGTTCACCTGTTTCCATCTGTTTCAATTTTTTTCTATTATAGGTAACACAGCAGTGAGCATCTTTGTGTGGGTAATTTTTATTCTTCAGTGCTTCATTTTTTGAAGTTCACATGTTGTATTTAAAAGTAGAACTACAAGGATATTTAATAAAGTGTGATGAGATGGAGTCCTGATAATTCTGAAAATGTTTTTTCTGCTTATTTCATGTGGTTTACAGTTGTTATCATCAATAGTGTTGCAAAGTGGCAGCCGTTTAAAAAGTCTTGATTGCTGACTTTCTCACTCATTTTGTGAGTAGTTAGAGTAGAAAACTATGCCCAACCATTCACTGTTAATGTACACGACTGACTACAACATTGAAACAAAAATAAGGCCTGCTTTAGTAATGTGTTTTCTCACTTCTGAAATTGGAGTGTGGGTACTTTGTTACCATGGATATTTGCTATTTAAAAATGCTGAAAGGTTTAAAATACTGTCTTGTCTTTGTGGGACCTCGTAATGATGAGCAGTAAATCATCCAAGAAGGTAATTACAAATTATGTATTAGGATTAATATATACTAAAAATCATTGACTATAATTTAAAAATTTGTATTACCTTTTTTGTGATTATAAACCACATCTGTTTAAATCCTTCTTTTTAACAAATGTTTTAGTTACTACTACAGTAAATATAGATGATTCATAGATTCTTTGAGACGAGAAATACTAAGTACCTGATAAGGCAGGATGTTAACTTTAGAATGAAGTAGTATCTTAGCATTTTAAGTAGCATCAAAGCATTTTGCTTTGCTGACAGTTTTCACTGTTTGCATTTGCAGTCCTTTTATTATGAAATATATATTTGACTAGTCTTAGAGCTTGAGAAATTATTTTGCTGTTGAGTTGGAAAGCATAGAAAATTAAAGAGTAAGTAATTCAGCTGTCACACTTGAAACCTAGAGGTGCAGTTTGAAATTACACATCACCTGTTACAGAAATGAGCTTACTCATAAAATTTTACTGCATAGTGCAGAAAATATGGCAGAGATTTGATATAATTCTCCCTACTTGTCACAATTACTGGTTATAATATAAATATACCAAATAATGTCCCTGAAAAATAGGGAATGAGAGTTATTAAACATTTTTATCTTGAAATGTATTATCAGTTATAAAATGGAAAATTGCCAGTATAATATAGGAACCCATACAATTGATTCTGATGTACATTCGCAGCTCTAATCCTATATCTCCAGTTGACTACTTGACATTTCCACTTGGATGACCTTATTATTAATGCTAAGCTATTATTGGATGCTGAGTCCCTGATCAGTAATGCAACTTATAATTACAGTATTTCCATGGTAAAAACTACACTGCTTTGTGACATGTTTTATGGTGCAGTGAAAATTACTAATGGCGTTTCAAAGGACACTTGTACTTCTTTTATTATCACTACAAACTACATATTCCAGATTGCGTTCTTCTCTCATTCCAAACTACCTGCAAGACAAGATGTCCTGGCATGGTCAAAAGCACAGGACTTGTGTCCAACTTTGGATACTGCCATTAACCAACCGTATGACCCTCCATGGGCATTGTTTTTCCTTATTTGTAAAATGAAGGTTTTAGACTATAACATAGTTAATGTTACTTCAGGTCCCTTGCTGTAAAAATTGAGTTCTTCAAGTGCATCACCCTTGATGGCTTGTATGACTGAAATGTTGCCAGTTTTCTTCTGGTCTCAACATGTGGTCATTTGACTATTATCCTTAACCATTCAGTTATCAAACAGTCTTATAAATTGTGTTTCATTCAAATAATTTCCCTATCTGTTGCCATTTTTCTTCCCATTTTTTGCTTATCCCAGTCTACGCCTACATCAAAGAAGAGCATGCTAATTTCAGTGTTTCCTTACTCTGTCTCCATACTGCTTTTTAATTCATCTTCCCTCAAGACCAGTTTCATCAAATTACTTCTATGTAGAAAATGTTATTGGCCTATTTCTATATATTATATAACAGCTTCTCATTTGCCTGTTCAGCTTTCAGATATCTACACTTATTAAGTAACCTCATCCTGTTGTCTTTTTCTTCATTATGGTTGTATTAAATTGTTCTGCTTACCTGAATGCCTTTTCCTTGTCCCCATTTTGTCACTCTGAGAGACCACCTTGTGAAGCATTACCAAGCCACTTCAGCAACATGTGGCATTCTCTAAGGGTATGTGCTATCTTTTTTTTTTTTTTGATATCATTAAGCTACAGTTACATGTGCAACATTATGGTTACTAAACTCCCCACTTCCTCAGGTCCCCCCCACTTACCCCATTACAGTCACTATCCATCAGCGTAATGAGATGCTATAGAATCACTACTTGTCTTCTCTGAGTTGTACAATCCCTCCCCGTGCCCCCCAAAATTACGTCTGCTAATCGTAATGCCCCTTTTTCCCCCTTGTCCCTCCCTTCCCACCCATCCTCCCCAGTCCCTTTCCCTTTGGTAACTGTTAGTCCATTCTTGGGTTCTCTGAGTCTGCTGCTGTTTTTTTCTTTCAGTTTTTTTCTTTGTTCTTATGCTCCACATATGAGTGAAATCATTTGATACATCTCTTTTTCCGCTTGGCTTATTTCACTGAGCATAATACCTTTTAGCTCCATCCATGTTGTTGCAAATGGTAGGATTTGTTTTCTTCTTATGGCTGAATAATATTCCATTGTGTATATGTACCACTTCTTCTTTATCCATTCATCTACTGATGGACACTTAGGTTGCTTCCGTTTCTTGGCTATTGTAAATAGTGCTGCGATAAACATAGGGGTGCATATGTCTTTTTCAAATTGGGCTGCTGCAGTCTTAGGGTAAATTCCTAGGAGTGGAATTCCTGGGTCAAATGGTATTTCTATTCTGAGTTTTTTGAGGAACCTCCATACTGCTTTCCACAATGGTTGAACTAATTTGCATTCCCACCAGCAGTGTAGGAGGGTTCCCTTTTCTCCACATCCTCGCCAACATTTGTTGTTGTTTGTGTTTTGGATGTTGGTCATCCTTACTGGTGTGAGGTGATATCTCATTGTGGTTTTAATTTGCATTTCTCTGATGATTGGGGATGTGGAGCATCTTTTCATGTGCCTGTTGGCCATTTGAACTTCTTCTTTGAAGAAGTGTCTATTCATATTCTATGCCCATTTCTTAATTGGATTATTTGCTTTTTGTTTGTTGAGGTACGTGAGTTCTTTATATAATTTGGATGTCAACCCCTTATCGGATATGTCATTTATGAATATATTCTCCCATACTGTAGGATGTCTTTTTGTTCTACTGATGGTGTCCTTTGCTGTACAGAAGCTTTTCAGCTTGATATAGTCCCACTTGTTCATTTTTGCTTTTGTTTCCCTTGCCCGGGGAGATATGTTCATGCAGAAGTTGCTCATGTTTATGTCCAAGAGATTTTTGCCTATGTTTTTTTCTAAGAGTTTTATGGTTTCATGACTTACATTGAGGTCTTTGATCCATTTTGAGTTTACTTTTGTGTATGGGGTTAGACAGTAGTCCAGTTTCATTCTCTTACATGTAGCTGTCCAGTTTTGCCAACACCAGCTGCTGAAGAGGCTGTCATCTCCCCACTGTATATCCAAGGCTCCTTCATCATATATTAATTGACTGTATATATTTGGGTAAATGTCTGGATTTTCTATTCTGTTTCACTGGTCTGTAGGTCTGTTATTGTGCCAGTACCAAATTGTCTTGATTACTGTAGCTTTGTAGTAGAGCTTGAAGTCTGGGAGCATAATTCCCCCTATTTTATTCTTCCTTCTCAGGATTGTTTTGGCTATTCGGAGTCTTTTGTGGTTCCATATGAATTTTAGAACTATTTGTTCCAGTTCATTCAGAAAGGCTGTTGGTTTTTTGATAGGGATTGCATTGAATCTGTAGATTGCTTTAGGTAGTATAGCCATTTTGACAATATTTATTCTTCCTAGCCAAGAGCATGGGATGAATTTCCATTTGTTAGTGTCCTATTTAATTTCTCTTAGGTGTGTCTTGTAATTTTTCAGGGTATAGGTCTTTCACTTCCTTCGTTAGGTTTATTCCTAGGTATTTTATTCTTTTTGATGCGATTATGAATGAAATTGTTTTCCTGATTTCTCTTTCTGCTAGTTCATCTTTAGTGTATAGGAAAGCAACAGATTTCTGTGTGTTAATTTTGTATCCTGCCACTTTGCTGAATTCAGGTATTAGTTCTAGTAGTTTTGGAGTGGAGTCTTTAGGGTTTTTTATGTACAATATCATGTGATCTGCAAATAGTGACAACTTGACTTCTTCTTTACCAGTCTGGATGCCTTGTATGTCTTTGTTTTGTCTGATTGCCGTGGCTAGGACCTCCAGTACTATGTTGAATAACAGTGGAGAGAGTGGGCATCCCTGTCTTGTTCCTTATCTTAGATGAAAAGCTTTCAGCTTCTCGCCGTTAAGTATGATGTTAGCTGTGGGTTTGTCATACATGGCCTTTATGATGTTGAGGTACTTGCCATCTATACCCATTTTGTTGAGAGTTTTAATCATGAATGGATGTTGAATTTTGTCATATGCTTTTTCAGCATCTATGGAGATGATCATGTGGTTTGTGTTCTTCTTTTTGTTGATGCGGTGGATGATGTTGATATATATTCGAATGTTGTACCATCCTTGCATCCCTGGGATGAATCCCACTTGATTGTGGTATATGATCCTCTTGATGTATTTTTGAATTCGGTTGCTAATATTTTGTTGAGTATTTTTGCATCTACGTTCATCAGGGATATTGGTATGTAATTTTCTTTTTCGGTGAGGTCTTTACCCGGTTTTGGTATTAGACTGATGTTGGTCTCGTAGAATGAGTTTTGGGAGTATTCCCTTCTCTTTTAGTTTTTTGAAAACTTTAAGGAGGGTGGGTATTAGGTCTTCACTAAATGTTTGATAAAATTTAGCGGTGAATCCATCTTTTCCAGGGTTTTGTTCTTATGTAGGTTTTTGATTACAGGGTTCAAGGGTAGCTTCTTTACTATCTAACAGTCTAACTTAACTCTCTTGTTAAGCTATTATAAACACAGTCTGACGATTCTTTATTTCTCTCTTCTTTTTCCTCCTCCATTCTTTATATACTAGGTGTTTTATTCTGTACTCTTTTATATTTCCTTTGACTCTTTTTGAGGATAGTTGATTTTACTTTTTGCCTTTAGTTAGTATTTGGATGGTCTGCTTTCTTTGCTATGATTTTAGTTTCTCTGGTGATATCTTTTTAGCCTTAGGTGTGCTTCCATCTAGAGCAGTCCCTTTAAGATATCCTGTAGAGGTGGTTTGTGGGAGGCAAATTCCCTCCGCTTTTGCTTGTCTGGGAATTTTTTAATCCCTCCCTCAAATTTAAATGATAATCGTGCTGGATACAGTATTCTTGGTTCAAGCCCCTTCTGTTTCATTACGTTAAATATATAATGCCATTCTCTTCTGGCCTGTAAGGTTTCTGTTGAGAAGCCTGACAATAGTCTGATGGGTTTTCCTTTGTAGGTGATCTTTTTTCTTCCTCTAGCTGCCTTTAATACTCTGTCCTTGTCTTTGATCTTTGCCATTTTAATTATTATGTGTCTTGGTGTTGTCTTCCTTGGGTCCCTTGTGTTGGGAGATCTGTGGGCTTCTGTGGACTGAGAACCTATTTCCTTCCCTAGGTTGGGGAAGTTTTCAGCAATTATTTCTTCAAAGACACTTTCTATCCCTTTTTCTCTCTCTTCTTCCTCTGGTACTCCTATAATGCAAATATTGTTCCGTTTGGATTGGTCACACAGTTCTCTTAATATTCTTTCTTCCTAGAGATCCTTTTATCTCTCTGCCTCAGCTTCTCTGTATTCCTCTTCTCTGATTTCCATTCCATTAAGAGTCTCTTGCACCTTGTCCATTCTGCTCTTAAGCCCGTCGTTCACTTGTCTGATTTCTGTATTGTCTTTCCTTACTTCCTCCCTTAGCTCTTGCATATTTCTCTGTAGATCCATCCACATGGTTATGACTTTTATTCTGAATTCTTTTTCAGGAAGATTGTGTAAGTCTATCCCATCAGGCCCTCTTTCTGCGGTTGTCTGGGTAATCTTTGTCTGCACCATATTCCTCTGTCTTTTCATGGTGATAGAAGTGGTCACTGGTAGATGCCACGTGTGTCAGCTGGGAGAACAAAGTCCCTTCCTGCTTGTTGTTCTCCTTGCCCTTCTCTGGGCCTGAACTGCCTTCTCGCTCACTCAGAGGCAGTCTCTAGGGTAATCCCCAGAGCTGCCTGTGTGCCAGGTTGCCCTCAGCCTAGCCTATAGCCCTGCGGGGGTTTGAAGTCTCGCTGGGTGCCTTTTGGTCCTCTTGGTGCTTTCAAGCCTCGGTGTAGCTGCTTTGCCCGGCCACTGGCCAGGGGTACTGAAATTCCCCAAGACTCCCAGCCTGCTGGGCTGAGTGCGCTGGGACAATTTTGTTCCGCTGTTGGGCCCTTGTCTCTTTAAGACTTTAAAAAAAACAACAACAACAACAACAGAAAAAGCACCTGCTTTTCTTTTGTCCCGGGGAGCAGGCTGAGGGGACCCACTTGCAGTCTCTGTCTCGGATCCTGCACTTCTGTTTCTCTAATGTCCGATATACCACGCGATGTGTGTCAGTGCTCCCAGTGCAGATCACCAGGGCTGGTTATTTGGTGGGCCTGTGCTTCCACTCCCTCCCCACTCTGAATCTTTTCCTCCCGCTGGTGCACTGGGGTGGGGGAGTGCTCGGGTCCCTTCAGGTTGCGGCTTTGTATCTTACCCAGTTTGTGCAGCTCTGAGTTCTCGCAGGTGTAGCTGTAGCCTGGCTGTTGGACTGTATCTTCTGGTCTCTTTTTTAGGAATAGTTGAATTTGTTGTATTTTCACAAATACATATGGTTTTGGGAGGAGATTTCCGCTGCCCTGCTCATGCTGCCATCTTCCTAGAATTCTGTGGTATCTTTTTAAGGTCACAAAACCATGGGAAGAGATGGAAAAAGGAAAATGCCTCTATTTATTGAGTGTCACCTATATATATGCCAGTCATATTACTAATTTAAACCTCTCAATCTTTGAGATGGATGGCACTAACCATAACTTACTGATGACTCTGAGGCTCAAAGAAGTGAACTAACCTCCACAAGGTCACATGGTTAGTGAGCAGTGGAGCTGAGATTTGAATTCTGTTAGGGGTCTTTCTAGTTCCACCTGAAAAAAAATGGCCAGAAAACCACTAATTGCCTTTTTCTTTTACAACCCCATCAAACATATACCCAGGATTAACGGCATAAAGTTAAGTGCTTAACATATAGTCTGACACCTAGAAATTTTTGCTAAAGATTTAGATGAAAAATTTTCTTAAGTTTCCAGAGTTCCTTTTTCTACTTAACTTATCAGAGGAGCTTGAAGTAAGGGAGGTCTTTCATCTGATAAGGACTGTTCGTTTTGTTTTAGGAACCCTAGGAAAATGTTTAATATAGTAATATTGTGATTTAAAGTCTTTCAAAAGGGAAAAAAGAAAAACACATTTTCTTGACATTTAAGGCTGAAAAAGAGATGTCCTTCATGTGTGCATTCAGCAATCATCCTTTCATGACAGCGACTAGATAACATGAGGGCTAAGGGTGAATAATCCAAGCAGTGTTAGCAATTTAGATTTTAAAGGAATTCATACAAATTGTTGGAAGCCACTTATGCACTTCATTTCACCAATGACTGTCAAAGTGGAAATGTGGTTTTTAAGGGTAGTAGGTAACTCATTCTAAATTTCATGGTCATCTTGCACAGTGATCAGCCCCATTTTTGTGACTTCACTCATCTCTTCTAGGTGATTGACTCCCCAATGCCTGCCCCCTTGTAGCTCTTTTAAGCTCTGTTCCTGCAGCTTCAACTCACTGGTAGATATTATCATTGATGACCTCTCATTTAAAACCTAGCATTTGTCGTAAGCTATGTTGTATTTTTAGTGTTTGAGTTAATTGTATTATCTTCCCAAGTAGAGTATAAAGTTCTTGTGTAATGACTGTGACTTACACTCCTTGGAACCCCCTATACCAATTACAGTGCTTGTGGATACAGTAGGAGGCCAAATACTTGTGACTGCAATAATCTTCATGGCTAAGTAACTTCTCTGGTAACTTCAAAAGCCCAGTAATCATCCAGAGTTCAGATATAATTTGCAAAGCTTGAAGAACCAAACAACAGCAAAAAGGTGCTGTTTTTTACCTCATTAAAATGAAATCATTATCTTTGAAAATTGTTGTATACTCCTTGTAGAAGAAAATATTTTACCTTTTTGTTGAGTGACTTAAGTACATTTATTTAAAATTAAATCCATTCTGACTTTTGGAAGTGATGGCTATGTTTATTGTGGTGATGGTTTCATGGGTATATGCATATGTCTAAAGTTATCAAATTGTATACATTAAAAATGTACAGTTCTTTGTATATCAGTTATAACTCAGTAAAACTATTAAAAAATTTAAATCCATTTTAACTGGTTTTTAATAGGCAATATAAAATTATAGCATGTATTTTTTGCTGTTCCTCTTTAAACTGATTTGATTTTCTGTGTATTAAGCTTGCTTGCATTTCTCTCTTGTCTACATGTTGTCTCGTACCATTTTTTATTATAACTTTTATAATACTTCTGGTTTTAAAATGTTTTGCTTTACATAAATAGCATATTTCAAATTATTTTAATTGTCTCAATGATGTTAATGCAGACTTGAGGACAAGGGCCATTTGTTTTTATACCAGTAGTATGTTGGGCAGAGAGCCAGGTAGTGGCAGATCACTCAGGTCTCCTGAGATAAGCACTGGCTCCTTATAATGCTGTGTGAGAGCCCTAGCCCACATTCACATTGCGAAATAAAAACCTTAATGACCATGGGCTCTTAAGTTAGCATTTTAATAAGTCCTGAGTACGATTTTAAGCCCTTGGAAAATCTCATTCATCAAGGAAGTGACTATATTCCAAAGAGAATGTTGATGCTGCTGCTTTCTCTAAAGTAGAAATGGATCCGAATTAATGTCTTCTGATCTGTACTTGTAAAAATTATAATTTTTAATCAATATGAAATGTGTTGTAGTATTTAAAATTATTTTTTTAAAGCTTTGCTTTTACTATTTCCTTCTTATTTTTATAGTTACCAGGCAGTGACATTGCCAGTGGGAGTGATGTGCTTTCTGATGTCGTACCCAGTATTCCAAATTCACCTTGCCTGCTAACTAAAAAGAAAAACAAACACCAGAATTTAGATGAACTTCCTTGGAGTGCAATGACAAATGATGAGCAGGTAGAGATCTTGGCATTCTTAATTAAAAGCATATATGCAGAAAATACCTGAAGCTCAGTTTATTGGCTATTTAAAGCTACTGCATAAATGTGGATTGCTTAGTAAATCTGTAAACTTTAACTGTTTTACAGGGAACAAATATAATATTATGTGCTTCTAAAATTTAAAACACATTATAAATGACACTAAGAGATCAGAGGTTTTGGCATTGATCATGTTTATTATAATTTTTCATTACATAGGTAGAATATATTGAGTATCTGAGTCGTAAAGTCAGTACTGAGATGGGTCTTCGGGAGCAACTTGATATTATTAAAATAATTGATCCTTCTGCTCAAATCTCTCCTACAGACAGTGAGTTTATTATTGAACTTAACTGTCTCACAGATGAAAAACTGAAGCAGGTATGTAAAGAAAATAGATTATACAGCTATTGAAAATACCATTGTTTTGTAACATGTAGATTCAATAATCACATGTGAATATATAGATAATTAAGGTCAAAATCACTGCTGTGAAATGTAGTATTAGAAAAAATGATGGTAATATTTGAGAACATGTGGTTTTAAGAAGTTTATGTGCATCTTACCTGGCAGTGTCTTTCTGAGATTGTGTGGATCTAGAAGCTGCTCTTTAGTTGTGTAGGTTTTGAAACTTAATTTCACCACGAAAGTTGTGGTTACACTGAAGTATAGATTTATTTGAACTCAACTTAAAAAAGACCAGTTGATTGACTGACAAATCAAATACTAATTATTGAGAGCTGTACTCGAATGAATATCTAAGCTAAGGGACTTGAGTGGTCTTACAGAGTTTTTGAGCCTAAGTGGAGTAAAACAATGAATTTTCCCTCTGGTATTCTGAAATACACATTTCTGGTATCTTCCAAATACAGTCTTTGGTATTCTCTTTTTCTGTGGTACATAGCTGAATGAATACTTATGTTCTACTTTTGTTTTCTTTAAAAATTACATATTTATCATTTATGAAAATCTCTCATCTCAGCATTTCTCTCAACAATCATACTATAATTTTTTGCATTCCAGCACATTTTTCTTTAGTATGGTAAATTGATGACTTACATTTGAAGACAGGTACAGCAGGCCTCTAAGCTAAGATTTAGGGAACACCCTAATCTTAGGTATAATTGCAACTTACTTAAATCATCTTTAAGTGGAGACCTTTAAAAAATGCCTAATGTGATCTATTTTATTTTATTGTTTCTGTTCTTGAGTTTCGTTTTCTTACAGTACTGAAGCCTGGAGGCCAGTAGCCTCATATTTACTGATTATATTTTATATCCTTTAAAATTTAACTCCATAATATGTTTTCTACAGTTTTGAACATTGTCAATTTTTCTGGTACTTGTTTCTACATTTAGAAGTTTTTTTTGTCCTTACATTCTACCTATGTACATCTGTAGCACTTTTGACAATTTTTAAAATTAAGTACAATATTCTTCTTTTCTCCATCAAGGAACAACACTAAACAGTTTTTGTCTGTGTGTTCCAAGGTCAGAAACTATATCAAGGAGCATAGCCCTCGCCAACGGCCTGCAAGAGAGGCCTGGAAGAGAAGCAACTTTAGTTGTGCAAGCACCAGTGGAGTGAGCGGCACCAGCACCAGTGTCAGCAGCAGCAGCTCCAGCATGGTCAGTTCTGCAAGCAGCAGTGGGTCCAGTGTTGGAAACTCTGCTTCAAACTCCAGTGCCAACATGAGCCGAGCACACAGTGACAGCAACTTGTCTGCAAGTGCAGCAGAGCGGATTCGGGATTCAAAAGTAAAACGTCTATAATCTATACAAAACTTTACCTTTCAATTTTTTTTTTTTTTTTACCTTTCAATATTAGCAGTAGTACTCCTTCACATAAATTTCTTGAAGAGTTGAAATTATTCTGCTTTCTAGATGTGTGTGGGTTCTGGTTTTAATTGAACAAGCAGAGTGCTCTGCTGTTGAACAAAGCCCTCTGGGCTGAGTGCTTTGAAACACTGTTTTGACCCACAGCCATATCATCTTAAATTTCATCTGATTTTTGTGTCTGTTTTAAGATAGATAAATTGATGGAAATAATGAGTGAGTCTCAGTATTAACTGAAACTACTACTGACTGGATCTCACTATGTTGCTGATGTTGCTGTGTAATAGCTCCTAAGAATGTTCTGTGTTCTGTATGTCTTTTGTGTGTATTAAATGTTCTCTTCATGTTTTAATCTTGAATGTCCTCAGCTCTTTTAAAAATATAATAATTCTTTCTATAATTCTCTCTACTCTTTTCACAATTAAAAAAATTACAATATTATTGAGTACATAAAAAATAGGAAGTGTAAGAGTATATAGATTGTTTCCGTGGTTCTGTGATCCTTAGGCAGGGGAGTTCAGTTCCTTGCAGTAGCAACAGTCTGGAGCCAATTTAAGGATTATAAGGGTATCTCTATAACTCTTAGGGAACCCAGTGGTGACTAGAAGACACACAGTGATTTCTCCTTTCCTGGCTTTTACCAGAGTAGGAGAAGCATAGCCAGCTTTATTGATTGCCAAGGGATTCCTCTGGCTATGTGGTCATTCCTTTTGGAATCAGTTCACCAGTGTTGAGGAATAGACTACTCACTGGGTTTCTCATGGGCTTTTAAAATGGTATTTGCCTACTGTGAAAAAGACATGATTCTTTCCTAGCCATTGTAGAATTGCTAGTGCTTTTGTATGAAAGATACCTTCAAAGCATAAGCATAAACATTAGAGATTTTGGCAGTGTTCTCTACATTTGTATTCAGTGTTGCTCACTATACGTTCACTCTGCACTGATACCAGTGTACCTTCAGTTGATAAAACAAAAAGTCTATGAAGTGATACATTATCCATAACTAGTCAAAATTATCAAGTTTCAACCCTTATCAGAAGATACATATAAAAATAGAATCATGAATCATTTTCAAGTCTAAACCAATGGCTCACTTATTGGAACTGGGATCATACTGCAAAGGAATTTGAACATCTCTAAAAATTCTGAAAATACAGAATTTGATCCATAAAATGCTTTGGGGTGGATATGCCAGAGCTGAACCTTACTGATTAAAAAATTTTTATTTTGACAGAAGCGATCCAAGCAGCGTAAGTTACAGCAGAAGGCCTTACGCAAGAGGCAGCTGAAAGAGCAGAGGCAGGCTCGGAAGGAGAGGCTCAGTGGGCTCTTCCTCAATGAAGAAGTGCTGTCCCTGAAAGTGACTGAGGAAGACCATGAAGCAGATGTAGATGTTTTGATGTAATAAGCGTGAATTTTTCAGCGTTCTTTAAGCATTAAAGTATTCTATCCTTATTTGTTTACATGCATCTTGACCAAACTTTTGGTTAGGGCTGTGCTGATATACCATTAATAATTTAGGCCAGTGGTTCTCAGCAGGTGGTCCCCAGATGAGCAGCTCAGCATCACATCACCTGAGAACTTGTTAAAAATGTATACTATCAGCCCCACCCCAGACTAGTGAATCAGAAACCCTACTGGAAGGGCCCAACATTGTGTTTTAACAAGCACCAGATTATTCTGCTGCACACTCTAGTTTTAAGAACCACTGATTTAGTAAATTTTTTGGCTATTTAAACTTAAGAGTTATTAAGTGGGCTTTTTTCAAAGACTAGTACTTTTACGGTGTAAAAGATTTCAAGGTACTGCTGATAAGTAGTTATGTCAGTACACATACACTTGTAGAGGTCATAGTTAAATTTCCTTCTTTATGTTACAGTTTCTTAGTTTACTTTTTCTAAAGGGCCATAGCATAATTCTCAGTTCCTAGTGGAAACCTTTGACGTGTGGGAGTGGGATGTGGGTTGCTGTTTACAATAGTGCCTTCGTTAGATTTAGTTCTGTCAGTTTTCATTCATTATTAACTCAAAGGTTATGAAAATGGGCTCTAATATCTTTGCTTACATCTGTTTTTGTTTTTCACTTTATGTAAATTTGGAATCTCTTCTGTAAGTGATAACTACTGAGGAAATAAAGTTACTACTAACTGAATTTTAGACTTGATGCTATGTTGATTAATACTCAAATAGAGAAAGCGATTAAGCAAAATGACCAATTTTGCTTTTCCACTGCTTTCTGAAATTCTAGGCTGTGAAACTGTGTCAGAAGCAGAAACTATCTCAAGTTCTTTTGATAGGTCATTTTATTTCCAGCACAGCCCTAATTTTTAAATATTGATGCAATAGCTTCTGGAATGTGAATAGGCTAATCTTCAAAATTAAAGAAAACTTACAGTTCTGCTAAACTTTTTTATAAATCTCAAGAAATACACAGCAGTGAGATACAGAAAAAGAACTTAGCTTATTGGCTATTAATAGAACTATAATTTTAAATGTGAAATCATGGAGTTTCTTTAAATGTTTTCATGGAGAATTTGTGGTGAACATTAGAAGTAGTGTGATTCCTTCTAACACACATCTTTAGTCATATGGGTTAAAGATGGGAACTGATACTACTGACAATCAAGCTGCTTTCTGACTTTGATAATCTTTTATTGTGTAGTTTTTGGGAGGTTATCATTCTGTAGGAGGAGATGTTTTTTTAATCTCGGGTCAGAGGGTGTTAGGATTTCTACTTGTTTTTTTTACTTTTTATATCAATTCATTAAGAATAATGACTTATTAATTCTCAGTTGATAAAAAGGCTTACACTTTTCTTGTAATGATAGGTTTTCAAAATTTGATTTCATTTTGGTTCTTTGAAGGTTAAAGAATTGAAACTAAGGATAAAAATTGACATATTGAAGCTTTGCTGATATCTGTGGTATGATTGTAACATTTTGAAGACTACTAAATTCGTACTAAAAATTTTACTAAAATAAAAGTATATATGTGTTACCAGTTGGAGTAGTCCTTCTGAATTTTCTCTGCTCCCCTCTTTGGTGCTCCTAAGCAGCTTAGAGGGCCCAAAGAGAGCTTGGGGGTACACCCCAGAATACTCTGAGGAAGGTGGGAAGGATCAGCCTCATTGTGTTTTCCCTTCCGAATACAGGAAGAGTAAATGGAGAGAAGAGCAAATAACAGCTGGATTTTTTTGTCTGCTCGTAGCACAAGCAAAATTCCTGATCATCTGTTCTTTTTACCTATACTTCTAGGGAAATAGGCCACTTTTGGAGACCATAGAGCAGCATTTATCAGTTCAGTACTTAGAGACGATTTACTTGACCACGACCAGTAAAAGAAAATCCTAATCAGGGTTATGATGTAATAAGACCAATTCCTCTACTCTCCCAACAATCACATAGTCTTATTACCTTAAATTTAACTTAAGTCACTATTAAATAGGTTTCGTGCCACAAAGCCAATTTTAAAAGTTTATAAAGGTTTGAGTGTTTATAGTAAATTAGGCCATGGTATCTTGTGTAAGCACTGTTTTTATGTGCTATAAATTAGAGATTGCCTATAAAGTTGGTTTAGAAGAGATAGAAAAGTCTTCCTCCAATTAAAAGAAAAAATTAAAACAACTTGGGTTTGCTTGTGATTGAAGAGGGAGATTACAAAGTCTTTCCCTACTGCCCCAGCCAAAAAAACCCCAGCAAAACAAGAGACTTGTCTTTGCTAATGTGCTGGACTTTTTCCTGTGTTAATGCCTCATGTAGATAAACTTGAATTTTTTTTCTTAGAATAAGTAATGGTTTATTCAATCTGGTTATATCTCTGAGTTCAATTTAGAACATCCAACTAAATATATAAATATTTTTATTTTGGTATCATTAATGTAACAGTTACATGAGCAACATTATGGTTACTAGAGTCCCCACCACATACCCCATTACTGTCACTGTCCATCAGCATAGTAAGATGCTATAGAATCACTATTTGTCTTCTCTGTAAATACTGCCTTTCCGGTGACCCCCCCACTGCTACATTATGTGTGTTAATCGTAATGCCTCTTTTTCCCCCTTGTCCCTCCCTTCCCACCCATCCTCCCCAGTCCCTGTCCCTTTGGTAACTGTTAGTCCATTCTTGGGTTCTGTGAGTCTGCTGCTGTTTTGTTCCTTCAGTTTTTGCTTTGTTCTTATACTCCACAGATGAGTGAAATCATTTGATACTTGTCTTTTTCCACCTGGCTTATTTCACTGAGCATAATACCCTCTAGCTCCATCCATGTTGTTGCAAATGGTAGGATTTGTTTTCTTATGGCCGAATAATATTCCATTGTGTATATGTACCACATCTTCTTTATCCATTCATCTACTGATGGACACTTAGGTTGCTTCCATTTCTTGGCTATTGTAAATAGTGCTGCGGTAAATGTAGGGGTGCATATGTCTTTTTCAAATTGGGCTGCTGCAGTCTTAGGGTAAATTCCTAGGAGTGGAATTCCTGGGTCAAATGGTATTTCTATTTTGAGTTTTTTGAGGAACCTCCATACTGCTTTCCACAATGGTTGAACTATTCTACATTCCCACCAGCAGTGTAGGAGGGTTCCCGTTTCTCCACATCCTCGTCAACATTTGTTGTTGTCTGTTTTTGGATGTTGGCCATCCTAACCGGTGTGAGGTGATAACTCATTGTGGTTTTAATTTGCATTTCTCTGATGACTAGTGATGTGGAGCATCTTTTCATGTGCCTGTTAGCCATCCGAATTTCTTCTTTGAAGAAGTATCTGTTCAAATCCTCTGCCCATTTTTTAATTGGCTTATTTTCTTTCTGTTTGTTGAGGTGCATGAGCTCTTTATATAATTTGGATGTCAACCCCTTATCGGATATGTCATTTATGAATATATTCTCCCATACTATAGGATGTCTTTTTGTTCTACTGATGGTGTCCTTTGCTGTACAGAAGTTTTTTAGTTAGATATAGTCCCACTTGTTCATTTTTGCTTATGTTTCCCTTGCCCAGGGAGATATGTTCATGAAGAAGTTGGTCATGTTTATGTCCAACAGATTTTTGCCTATGTTTTTTCTAAGAGTTTTATGGTTTCATGACTTACATTCAGGTCTTTGATCCATTTTGAGTTTACTTTTGTGTATGGGGTTAGACAAT